>CAMXCT020001347.1:411014-746136 GCA_947184155.2 Cladocopium goreaui
GATTGTGGGATGTGAGAAGGTGAAGCGGGTGAAAGCCTTTCACCACAGAGAGGCCTTTCAGAAACTGGAGAAAGAGGGTTTGACCATGATCCCCACACACCGCCACGGTGTGTATTTGAGTTTCCATCAGACGAGTAGAACATGGCAAGGATTCTATCCCCATGTGACCAGTGGCTTATCCTACACTTTTGGCGGCAAAACAAATAGATCCTAGGCGCACACAGGGGGTCGGAACCCATTGTTTTTCTCCACCGTGTTTGGGAGGCATTCTAAGTGACTTAAGCGATAGTTGTATTTTACAAATTTTCCCAGGGTTTTCGTTCATCTATTCTATTTTTTTGGAACCCTATTCCAACCCTCGTATTTAGGAGGCATTCTAAGTGACTTAAGTGATAGTTGTTTTTTACAAATGTTCCCAGGGTTTTCGTTCATCTATATATTCCCAACAGCAGGGCCTGTTGGGTTTCAATCTCTAGGGCTGGGGCTGGCTCGCGGGGACTTGCAGCCTTCAAAATCCGGAATGGACCTGGAACCCTGGAACCCTGGAACCCTGGGCACCCTGGAACCCTCAAGGATTCTGGAACCCTGGAACCCCGGAACCCCGGAACCCCGGAACCCCGGAACCCTGGAACCCTGGAACCCTGAAACCCTGGAACCCTGAAACCCTGGAACCCTGGAACCCCGAAACCTTGGAACCCTGGCACCCTGGAAACCTGAACCCCTGGAACCCTGGAACCCTGGAACCCTGAAACCTTGGAACCCCGGAACCCTGGAACCCTGGAACCCCGGAACCCTGGAACCCTGAAACCCTGGAACCTTGGAACCCTGCGACCGTGGAACCCTGAAACCTTGGAACCTTGGCACCCTGGAACCCTCAAGGATTCTGGAACCCTGCAACCTTGGAACCTTGGAACCCTGCAACCCTGGCACACCTGGCACCCTGCTGGGATCCTGGAACCCTGAAACCCTGGAACCCTTGGAACCCTTGGAACCCTGGAAACCTTGGAACCCTGAAACCGTGGGACCCTGGTACCCTGGAACCTTGGAACCCTGGAACCCTGAAACCTTGGAACCCTGAAACCGTGGGACCCTGGAACCTTGGAACCCTGGAACCCTGAAACCTTGGAATGCAGGAACCCTGGAACCCTGCACCCCTGAAACCTTGGAACCCTAACCCTGGAACCCTGGGCACCCTGGAACCCTCAAGGATTCTGGAACCCTGCAACCTTGGAACCCTGGAACCTTGGAACTCTGAAACCCTGGAACCCCTGGAACCCTTGGAACCCTGGAAACCTTGGAACCCTGAAACCGTGGGACCCTGGTACCCTGGAACCTTGGAACCCTGGAACCCTGAAACCCTGAAACCTTGCAATGCTGGAACCCTGGAACCCTGAGAAACTTCTGGACTTTGGAAACTTCTGGAACCCTGTAACTTTTGGAACCTTGGAACCCTTGGAACCCTGGAACCGTAAAAGCAACCTGGACCTTTGGTCATTGTTTTGACAAAGCCTTGAAAAGATCATACTTCCAGACCACGCTGGAACGCCTGGTATAGCCAAATCAGATAGCAATTGGCAGCCGAAGCTGTTTGGACCAAGACTCTGCTGGACAGGAATGCTCTAGAAAGCACACCCTCTGACCTCTAACAAGCTAATTTATCAAACATTGCTTTTGGTGTCCATGGTCCTGTCAGCACAAACGCGCACACCCAGCCAGCGAAAATGGTTCGTGCTTCAGCGACTACTCTAGTGTCTCTACATGCAACAGGCCCTTCAAGCCAAATAATCTTAACCCGGTAGAATGTTTTTGCCCGACATTGAAAGTACAAGATTGTACGTATCATTATTGCGGCAAAAGGTCCGAAAAAGATAATTCTCAGTCACATCTTGTTTTATTTTGGCTGGGCACATGCTGTCTTTTGACCTCACGGCGTCATTGCGGCTATGCACACTGACCGTCTTTTGTTTTGGAACCTCATCCTGGAGGCGGGAGGGCGATCAGAGCTTTGTCGGATTTACATCTTTCATTCATGTTTTAGTGTTTTATTGTCATGACACTCTACAGACGAGCCATCACTTGCAATCCCTTGGCCCATTTTACACATGTCATCTTCTTGGTCGTGGCGCCATTTCAGGATCACACTGATGACCTAAGCTTTGGCCTTAACTATTATGCAGGCAAGCGACATCAGCACGCTATGGTATTGGAAGACACCGTAGACCAGCCAAAAAATCGATTTTCCACACTGAACAATTGGATTTAACACATTTAGAATTCCAAGCCCATTCAACTGTTGTGATAGCCTGATCCAAGTTAATCCTTAATGATTACCCGGTTTACGGATTAGCGGTTTACGGATTAGCCCGCGGACCGGGGCACAGGTTCCACAAATGAAAGGCTTTCTTTCAAACAGCATTTACCTTTCGGGCGCAGCAAATCCAAACCCACGGGAAGCAGAAATCAGGCCGAAAGTGCTTAAAAGGGGTTTGGCGGTGGACTTGCCAGAGCAAACCCCCTAACAAGCAGAAATCAGGCCGAAAGTGCTTAAAAGGGGTTTGGCGGTGGACTTGCCAGAGCAAACCCCTTTTAAGCAGAAATCAGGCCGAAAGTGCTAAAAAGGGGTTTGGCGGTGGACTTGCCAGAGCAAACCCCCTAACAAGCAGAAATCAGGCCGAAAGTGCTTAAAAGGGGTTTGCCGGTGGACTTGCCAGAGCAAACCCCTTTGAAGCAGAAATCAGGCCGAAAGTGCTTAAAAGGGGTTTGGCGGTGGACTTGCCAGAGCAAACCCCTTTTAAGCAGAAATCAGGCCGAAAGTGCTTAAAAGGGGTTTGCCGGTGGACTTGCCAGAGCAAACCCCTTTGAAGCAGAAATCAGGCCGAGAGTGCTTACAGCCCGAGCGCTGGTGAAGAATCCGAACGCTTGAGGTCCAGGGTCCCTCAAATTTTTGAGGCATTCTTAGTATTGTATTGCAGGCATCTTCACAATTTGGAGCAGGATTAAACGGTAACGAGGTGGAGTTGGCAGATTTCACTACTCAAGCAAAAGTTATACCAGGATTTTGGCCGCGCTGGGCTCTGTCGTGGCCGGAATCCTGCGTAGCTGTTCCGGCTACGCTGGTTTTTGGCCTTGGTTGCTTGCCGCGGGGCTCTGTCGTGGCCGGAATCCTGCGTAGCTGTTCCGGCTACGCTGGTTTTTGGCCTTGGTTGCTTGCCGCGGGGCCGTGGCGGCAGGAAAACGCAAAAACGCGCGTAGATCACGCGCGATTTTGCGTTCTACCAGGGTTTTGTGCTATAACAGCATTGCTGGTAAGGGGTATGGAACTGATGGAAGCTTACACGCACTCGTATCCATGTATAGTATGTATAGCACCGCGCAAGGCGGTGGCGGAAGTTTCCCTTACAGAACCAAAAACCGCCAGCCCCAACAAAGGGAGCGGAGGAAGGAAGCGCAAAGAGCAAAGCACACCGTTAACACAAAGCTCTGGCCAAGCACCGCTGGAAACACAACACTTTGGTCGCACCACCGCCTTGCAGAAGGGACCCGGGAGGATTCGAACCCCCGGCCTTTAGCGCATCTGTCCGGATTGCCCGGCTACGATGTATGATGCCAACGTACTAACCACTAGACTACAAGGCCCGGTGCTTCCAGCACAGCGCCGGGCTCCAAATTGCTAATCATGGCCCCCCGGGGGGCGGAGAAGAAAGATGTAAGCACTGTGGCGCTCGGTGCTGGTTGGCTGCTCCTGCTGCTGCTGGGCCGCTGCTGGGCCGCTGCTGGGCTGCTGCTGGGCTGCTGCTGGGTGCTCTGCTGGCTGCTTGGCTCGCTGGTTGCTTTGGTGGGTGGGTTGGTGCTCGTGCGGGTATACACTCGAGCACCGGATGACGCATTGGATTAGTGAAAAGAACCAGGACTAGGAGGACTAACGGATCCCGCCTAATTTCGAAGTCTCCAGTACAAGCTTAAAAGGGGTTTGCTCTGGCAAATCCACCGCCAAACCCCGCCGAAGCACTTTGGCCTGATTTCTGCTTCCCAGATTGGAAACGTCACCGTCCTATCTATGCTTTAAACCGGATTACGGATTAGGTCTCGGATTACGGATTCGACTCTTTGGGGCTTCTGAGACGGATTCCGGGATTACGGATTAAGGTTTGGAAATTCATCATGACAGGTGTTTCGAACTTATTCCAGTTGCTGTGGACACTTCAGATCACGAGGCTTGAACTGGGACAGGTCACCAGGAGCTAGGAGTGGCGGCATGAAGATTCCTGATGCGTTTTCCACTTTCTTGATTATTTTGTTGTGGGTGCGTGATAGTTTGTAGGACAAATTTGTTTTGCAATTCCCTGTTTTGCAGAGTGGAGATCCGCAGTTTGAACCTTGTTCACATACTTGTGTGCGGTGCGGGACGCACGCAGGCATCCGATGAATGTGAAGTTGCAGAATTCAACAGCGCCATAGCTGAGCTGATCGAGGACTATGGTTTGAGACCGGGAACTCAGACAGCTAGGGTTCAGCTGGATTCATTGACTCATTGGGTTTTGTGATGGTTTTGGATTAACCAGCTTGAGGGACTTTCAAAGAAACCTGCTTTCACACACCCAAATGGACGGGAGAATTCTATGTTTTTTCCCAGCAAAGTTGGAGTTATTTGGATGGTTCAACCATCTTAGCCCTTCATTCTGGTTGTATTCAGCCACTGCGCTCAGGCCTAGGTAGCTTTGAGCCTCTTTGTCTTTTTCTTTCTCTTCCTCTTGGATATGTCTCTTCCTCTTGGTGTCAAGGTTTCACAAAATTATTAAATACAGTTTTTCTTTATCGACGTGATAAAAACTTTCGAACCATTACGGTTCATGACTTTTGGTGACATCGCCTGCGTTTCTTCGATTATCCTTGTCTTCTGCCAGGACTGGTTTGAAGTTGGACCGTTGTATTCCACCAGGTTCTGTTCTATCAAGTTCAAAGCTCAGAATTCATGGGAGAGACCTGAACATGGATATCACTGATCTGTGAGTGATGTGCCGGAGAGCTCTGAACATGGAAATATCAGTGACGTGTGAGTCATGTGTTGGAGAGAGCTGAACATGTAATGTCAGTGATGTGTCAGTGATGTTTGTTCTACGTCTCTGCAGCGGGTTGAAGCTGTAGCATCCTGCTGCTTTGCAAGTCATGGCGGATCCAGGCAGCACAGACATTCCTTTACTGGAATTGACGGTGGAAGCCGCCAATGTGGCCAGTGTGAAGCTGAAGATTTGCAGAACCATGCTCATGGCCTATGAGTACACGTGGCACGGTGAAAAGAAGAAATCCAAAAAATTGGTGGCAACAATGGTTTCTTCGGATGCTGCCTCATACTGTTTGGGCTCGATGACCATGCAGAAAGGAGATGAAAAGGAATTAGAAGCTGCACAAAAACAATTGAAAGTTGGTAGCACCTGGAAGTTTCACAAGATCGTGTTCACGAATGAGAAAAAATTCTACAACTCGGCTCCCTTCAAACACTACCTGGACCTTCGCAAGTCGCAGCGAACCTTTTTGCCACTTGATGCCACAATTGGAGCCACCATGCCGCAACCAAAAGCTACTTGCGCGGACATTTTGAGCCTGAAGTCCCAGGCCAGGATCGACCTTATGGGCATGGTTACAACTTGTGGCGAGGCCAGACAGGTTGAAACGCGCTGGGGGCAACGATGGGTACAAGACGTTTTGGTTGCAGACGGCAGCCAGATCCCAGGCACCAAAGGTGAGGAAATAGCAGAGGTGCGAATCAGTGCATTCTTTCCGGGAACCATGGCCAGCAAGCCGCCATCGGAACTGGAATCGCTTTTGCAACTGGTGCAGTCGAAACAGCCACTTTGTTTGATGCACTTGAACATCAAAATGAAGGAAGGTGGGTATGAGGTAACCACCACAGAGGATTTCTACTGCTTTCCTGCTGAAGGACAACGAGCTGAGCAACTGCAGACCCAGACCGACAACAAGCCTCGGCACAGTTTGAGTGTGCAATGGGAGGAAAAGGACTACATCGGGATGGAAGCGCAACAAACAACAGTGGCTTTGTTGCAGGCACTACTGCCCACCACAGAGGTTGATTTCAAACATGCTGCCGAGCAGACATTGTGGCAAATCAACTTTGCAGTTCTCCTGCGTCCGAGTGTCGGGCAAACAGTGGTCACCCAGGACAAATGGTTTTCGTCGACTCGGTTCTTTCCTTGTAAATGCTTTCGTTCAGTTTATCCAGCAGCTGCTTATGACTCTTCAGTATTCACCACTGCGCATTCTCACAGAACATGTTTTTGACAAGCCATGGTGGAGATCAGTTGACACAAATCAATCAATGAGGAAGAACTATATTATATATATATCTCTCTCTCTCTATCTATATATCCTCATAAGCACATGATTTTCCAAGTCCTGCTGGTTTATGCCTGTAAACACAGGGGCACGAATCCTTTCACCTTATTTAATTGCCTGCGGCAAGCCCGCCGGCCATAGCCCTTTGGTGCATAGAGACATTCGCCCTACGGTGTGTAAAAGCTTCGGTGTGTGTAAAAGCATCTGTGCGTCAAAGCTGCGGTGTGTAAAAGCTTCTGTGTGTAAAAGCATCTGTGCGTCAAAGCTGCGGTGTGTAAAAGCTTCTGTGTGTAAAAGCTTCTGTGTGTAAAAGCCTCTGTGTCGGAGTAGGCGTGGAGTAGGTGCGTAGTGATAAGTAGTAGGCAGTAGGAGTAGCAGTAGTAGTAGTAGCAGTAGTAGTAGTAGTAGTAGTAGTAATAGCAGTAGTAGTAGTAGTAGTAGTAGTTGTTGTAGTTGTAGTTGTAGTAGTAGTAGTAGTAGTAGTAGCAGTAGTAGTAGTAGTAGTCAGACGAAGCAAAAACGCGCGGGAAGAGAACAAAGGAACAAGTACAAGCCAAGAACAGAAACAAGTACAAAACAAGAACAGACACAAGAACAACACCTCACAATCAGACACGCTGGCAGGCCGGCGGATTTCAATGGATATATATATATATATATTTGATAGATATACTTTTTTGGAGGGGAGTTTTTTGCTTTTGGTTGGCAGCGCAGGACGGCAAACGCATTTTCGTGCTCACAACATTGTACGACTTCTCTGGCAGTATGACTGTGGGTGTGAGAGAGCGCGCCTGCCTGGCTTTGAGCTCTTTGACTGATAGCGCCGGCTTCATTGACGCGCACCAGGACAATGCAGTGCAGTTTCCGCTTCTCAGCAGTGTTCGCCTGGTGAACACGAAAGGAGGACTTGTGGTTGTGGAGGCTGAGGAACAATCACTACAACGCCAGCCAACCAAGGCTATGGAAGAGTTGTTGGAGTGGTTGCGACAAATTGGAGGGGTGAGTCATGACCGCCTCGGTGCGGCGCCTCTTGCGTGGCTCAGGGAGTCGCCTCACTATCCTATGGTCGTGGCCGTCCCGGGAGGTGATGGTCAACAACCGTGTGAGAAAATGTTGGCTATGGTGCGGAGTGTCCAGCGAAGCACTCAGCAAACATTGGGCACCGGCTTCAGGATTTCCACCAAAGGTATCACCTGTGCTTTGGAGGACAGCCTCAACGAAGTGGAGTTGGTATCCATGGCCACTGCTCACAACCTGAAGGATTGTGTTCTGGATCCTCCGAAAACCGGAGATCGTACCTTGGTTGCGCTCGTCTTGATTTCTCAGGCTCGCAGTGGCCGTTCTTTTCTGGTGGAGCAAGTGCAAATTTTGAGATCTGAAGATATTGATGCCAGCAAAAACCTGATGCAGAGATTGGTTCAGTTGTCTCTGGCCAGTGGAGTGAGCACCACCAACAAAAAAAGATCTTTCCTTGTCTCAGACGTTGGTGGCATGAAGCCCCGCACATGCCGTGCACTTTCTGCGTGTCCCACGGACGCGCCTTTGCCTGATCAGATCGGAAGAAACGTGCAGCAGAAGAAAAACTAGCTCGGATGTGGAACTAGCCTGAGAACACGTACCTACGGATGCCAGCTCAGAAAAAAAATGTTGGCGGCAGCGGCATGTTGGCAGCAGCGGCTATCATGGCGGATGCGCAGCAAAAATATAAACAGTATCCAAAGACACTTTCAACCAGCCGCACTAACATTTTCAACTAGCGGACCCAAATCAAAAAAATTGAGCTGCTTCCGCATGCCGAGGAGGATATGGAGATGGATGCCACCACAAGCATGCAACACGTTTTGGTCTCAGACTGGATTGGTTGCAAGCCACCGAATGTTTTTGTCCTGAACGAGTGATCACCCAACCAGTGTGGTATGTTTTGTGATGAATGCAAATGCACAGTCAAACAGCTGCTTTGGCATGTTTTTTCATGAGTGAAGGATCAAGCAACCATTTTGGCTGGAAAACGCAACTGGCTGGAAGCCTAAACGTAGTCAGCCAATCCGTGAAGCCATCAATGTTACTCATTCCTGCACGGAATTGTGGTCGCCGTCGTTGCCGCTGTGTTAGAAAACAGAAGCCCAAACAAGCGCCAACATTTTGGATTTTCGCCTTGTGTGTTGCGATGATGCTGCCATGTCTTTGCTTGTTGCTGCTTCTTGAAACGTCATTTTTCGGCGGCACGGATGTGCGTTCTTCTCTCCTTTGTATCCACCTGTATTTCAGGAATGCTGCGGTGAATTGCCAAACAGAAAAATTGTTTCCTCATGATGTGCGCAGCAGACCATCGGAACATGAAGGTGGGGGGGCAACAGAAGGAGACCAACATGACAGCCACTTGAAATTGCTTGTGACCCAAAGTGATGCTACTTGTGTTCAACTTGTTTTTGTCGATCCCTGCAACGGCAAATTTAAAAGCATTGTGACCCACAGGAATGCATCTTTGATCAGTGCCATTTCCGTGCAGGTACCTCTGAGTGTACTGGATAAGAGCCAGTTCTTGGTAAACTCGAAAATTATTGCAGCCGGCACGTGTGTCAGCAATTTGCCTGTGGATGCTGTTGTTCGAGTGAAGGCCAATCCATTGGTCGGAGGTGCGCCTCAGCCCTGCATGTTAGTTAAGCCTGGGAACGTTTTTGACCAAAAAATTTTAGTACCGGACTCTTGTGTGAAAGAGTTATTGCGGCAGAATTTGGTTGAAGAAGTGGAATCCACATCAGCTCTTCGCAGCTATGCTTGGCATTCCGGCATTTCGTCACATATGCAATGGAGCCGTTTGTTGGCGTCATTGCCAGACACACACCAAAAGCATGCTTTACTGAAACAATTTCAAAAAGAATTTCGAAAGGAATTTAAGAATGATGGTGCCGTGGAAACACCACCGGTAGCCCAAATTGAACCAAATACATCCTCTGATCATTTTGTTGCAGATTTTGACAAATTGACAACTTTTTTGAAGGATGCTGCGCGTGGAATTTCTTTATCGGAAATGAACCGCAAACAACTTGCAAAAGTCAGTAAAACTTTGGGTGTTTCACAGAAATCAGGTGGCATCAAGCGCACAAACGCAGACTTGGCTACAGAATGTTTGCGATGTTTGGATGCATGCGACGATTTTGATGCAATGCTTGATCTTGTGGACATTTGTGAGCAGATGCAGGGGCCTGAACTTTTGAAGACAAATGTGAACTCAGACACATCCGAACCAGCTGTTGACAACACTTCCGGCTCAGCTGTTGCAAGCACTTCCGGCGCAGCTGTTGAAAGCGCTTTCGTTGTTGCATCATCATCTGCAGGACCTTCCTTCTGTGAAGCCAATCTGGCGGAACAACCCTGTGCTTCGGACTTGGAACCATTGCTAGCTTTTGTAAAAAATGTGCAAGCAGGCACTGCGCTGTCCGATGAAAAACGAAAACACTTGGCTGAGATAGCAAAGGTTGTGGGCGTGTCTCAAAAAACTGGAGGACGAAAGAAGACGGCCAGCAGCCTGGCCGAAGAGATTTTGCCAAAGTTCGCAGTAATAATACCTAACTCCGAGGGGTTTGCAAAACTTGTGTCGATTGCTACGGAAGTAGCGCGTCTTGTCAAGAAACGGAAAGCAGAGCTGATTACTGAGGTGACGGATGCAGGCATTATGAATACTTTCCAAGCCAGGCAGCAATCACCTGCAACACTTCAGAACATCTTGGACGTAAAACAAGGGAAAAAACAACCGGCAATTCTGCAAATGTTAAATGCAACTTCCGTTGAACTTGGAGATAGAAAGCCTGTCCTGCAAGATCGTTTGGAAGTTTTGCGCATACGTGTGCGAGACGAAACATTTCGAACGCTGGAGCGTTTGGAGCTCAGAGAGCTTAGAAGGTTGCTTAAAGTTCATAATGTTGATATTACGACTTCCCGACAAGAAAAAATATTCAAAAAAGATTGTTTGAACCTACTCAAGCCTCAAATTGACAAACACTTTCAAATTTTGGTTGACCAACAGAAAATTTGTCAAGAAACTGATCGAGCCAATGCTATGGAGTTGATGCACAAAACATGTGTGAACATGGATGACTATGATGCATACACTTGGCAATGGAGATCGTGGACCAAGAGTTCGAATTCCAGAGAGCCTCACAGTGACCAGCCAACCCGAGGCAAACAGCTTTGCAAACAGCTTTTGGATTACTTTTTGCATAATCATTGCTATCCAAAACATACCCGGGCTAGCCGTCAAAGATGGAGTCAATTGGACAAAGCAGAAAGATTTCTAATTTGGGCAAATCGCCAAATGAGAATTCGTTACTTGAAATTGATCCGTGATCAAAATAGAACTCCAAATGATATAGCCTTTTTGGACGATGTCAAACAATTGCCTTGTTGGATACACACGCACCCAGGATGCGAACCATATGTACCCGGAACAAACATAGGAAACAATTCGGTTTTGGCAGAGTGGGGCAGCACAATGGAAATTGCATTTCCAGACATGTGTTTGCTGTGTGGTACAAAGTTTGCATGTGCAATCGATCTTGAAAAGCATTGCGCAGCAAAGCATGTAAGCTATTGTGAATACCGCAAACGCTGCTTTTATTTGGCTCGCCAAGATGGTTGGAAACCATTACAGCCACAAGCTAAACGCGCCATCATTCACAATTTGTCACAATTTCAGGTTGCATGTGTTCCAGGAAGTGGCATCACTGATTGGCCACCGCCTGGCGCCATTTTTGAAGAGAGGAGAGAGGTAGCGTGTGCTACATGTGCTCGACTTGATTTCCTGGAAGCAATGCAAAAAACATTCCTGTTTCAAACCGATGCTGCCCAAGAAGATGATGACAGTTCAAACGATTCAGATCAAAGTAACGGTCCAAATTCAAGGACAGCTTCCCGCCACCGACCACTGCGAGTGCAGAATGTTGCACAGGTGAACAAAATACTTTGTGTACGGCGCTATGCCGAAAGATGGCCTTTAATCCCCAAAGCAGAGTTGTTTGCCTCTAGCATTGTGCATCCCTCCTTTCCTGATATGAAGTGGCTGCTTCACACCAGAGTTGTAGCCTTGCAGCCTGACACGTTTGGATTTCGTGGAAACAATGCAAAGAGCCAGGGTCAGCTGGTGTTGGAGATGCAACAAAAAGTTGTTACCTCTGCCATTTGTGCTCTTCCAAACTTTTAAGAAAACATCCCAAAATGCCGGCGCCGGCGTTAGCTAATGACATGTGGCTGGGGCGAATGCCGCCTGTGCTTTCGGATTTAACTTCCAGCGAGCAAATGCTTTTGTGTTTAGGCCGGCCTTGCTATCGCAAAATCTTACTTGGGAAGAAGGGTGTGCCAGAAGACGAGCTTCAGAAGGGCCTCGCGGGAAATTCTGTTTTCTTAGCACAACCAACTGCCGGAGTACCAGCAATGCAATTGCCGCCTGGACCCCTGTGCCTTTCAGAGCATTTGATTATTGCTTTCGCAGGGCAATCAACGACTGATTTGTCCAAAGCTCATTGGGCCATGGTTCGGAAATCTAAGTATTTGGCTGCTGCTCACTTTCGCAAACAAGTGTGCCCAGCATTTCAAGACGTTGAAATCCTGCAAAATGTTGCGCAAGACATTTTGCCAGAAAATGGAGTGCCATCTAGCGTGCAAAATTGTACCGTTGCTTTACCAGAAATGTCAAATGTAAAGCAATATTTTCCTGGCCTGTCAGGCTCTGATCAACACATGCATCACGACAATTGCGATGGCATGTCCGAGGAAGACAGTGCGTCAGATATAGAAGCTGAAGAAGAACCCAAAACTACAAACGAACCAATCATTGCCTTAAGCTCTGAAAATGACCATGACTCCACATTGATGTTTGCAGCTTTTCAACAAAAAATGCAAATGCTAGAAGAAGAAGCAACCAAGATTGCGCAAAATGAAAAACAGGACTTATTGGAATGTAACGGTGTCCGGTCCACTTGCATTGATGAAGGTGGCAGACAGGTTTGCAGACAAATTGTGTTAGATTTGCAAGATACAGTTCAAAGATTGCACGGCGAAGCTAGGCTTCGAATCGAAGAAGCAATTCGGGCAACGGAGACTCAGAAAAATGCACACCCTGCGGCATTGGCCGTTCCTACCAATGAACCATTGAGCTGGTATCACCCTGCAACATGGGCTGCTTCTTTCGTGCAATTCGTTTACGGAGATGCCGTGCCAGGACTGACAAGGGATAGAAGTTTATTATATGAAGAAGTGTTTGAATTCCTATTGAACCGCCAAGAGCTATCCTACCAAATACCCGGAGAAGATACAGTATTCAACCCTGAAGGTGCAAATCGCTTTTCTGATCCTGCCATAGTCTGCATTTTTGCAGATGTTCGAAGACGCTTGTCCCTTCTGAGCAGCACTCGCGCTGTTGTAAATCGTTCTGGCTTTCAAGCTGACCTTCGCCTGATTTCGGAAGCTACTTCAGAAGATTTTTTTAATGCATTGAATGTTGTTGGCCCGAAGGCATCACTGCCCGACGTGAAAGCCAATCCCCGTGTATCACATAAATTGAAAACCGTGCTTCGGACTTTGTCTCTCTGCACTGCTAATACACCAGGTACAGATGCACGTCGGGCAACTCAACGACACATTGGCCACAGCATGAACTTGCTCTTTGGTCCATGTAGCTTGTTTGTGACCTTTAACTTTGCTGACGCTCGGGCGAAACTTGTGTACAAACTCTTTTCGGATGCTTGCAAAGATCCCGATCAAGTGGAAGTAAGTTTGGATTCGGATTGTCCGGAAATGCCTTCTTTGCGTGAGATGCATCGGTTGGTGGCACAGAATCCTCGCATGCAGGCCAAGTATTTTCTTTTCATGCTGGAAACACATGTTCAGCATGTCCTTGGCTTGGACACGGCATTTTGGGGTAGGGTACGTTTGGTTCGCTCATACGATTTTCACAAGGAAGACAGCTTGGCTGCTTCACAGACCATGCTTGATGCAATTCCCAACAGCTTGCTTGGGGCCAGGTGAGTCGCAGGAAAGAGGTTTTGAACATGCACATTTAAAAGTTCATGGGCTGCAGCGAACTGAGTTAAATAGATTGAACGACCTTTTGCAATGCAATGACAGTGCTACCCAGCAACAGCTTGCACACTGGCGCCAGACTGGGGTGCAATACGCAATGTCTTTGCTACAAGAAAGCGCAACGGAAACTGCCCGCCAGCTTGGAGTGCAAGTGCCTCCGGTGGGTTTTACACAAGAACAGCAGAGGCAAACCCGTTTTGACGGAGGCCATGAAATGGATGGATCCAAGCGTCCTTTTTTGGCTGTGACTCCACCGGATCTTGACGGCCATATTGCTTTGGAACAGGACAGAGCATCAATCCAAAATAGATTGCCAAGGCCTGCGCTGGATATTCCTCTCACAGGTGCCTTGAACAGCACGTTGCCAGGATATAGATTAGTGTCCAGCTTTGGTACTTTAGTCAAGCAGCTTAACGGCATGATCACAGTGAATCGTTTGCAAACCAATGCTTTGGTGCCACCTTGGAAGTACTTGAGCGATGACTCAGGGGACCCCCAATTAATGATTGTGGATCCCAAGGGGCAACCAGTATCGCTTCAACTGTCGCGCGCTGATGCGGAATTGTTTGCAGATGCATTTGCCAAAGATGTTCGGTCATGTTTTGGAGTGAACCAAATGCATCGGTGCGTTGAGTCATGTGTCAAATACACCAAAAATAAGCTCAGCAAAAAAGAACAAATTGGCAAGAACAGAGCTCCTTTGTGCAGGGCCGGCTTTTTTCACATCGTTGAACTTGCACTCACCACCGTTCTTGGAGCAAAACAACCCAAACGTAAACGCAGAAGAGGGAAAATTCTCAGAGACCACGCAGGAATTGACGGAGATGCGGAATCACGAACATTTTGCCGTGTTCAATTGCGAAGAGACCATCCGTTCATTTCAGTTTCATCCGATGTTGCACAAGTGTGCGCTCGCAGCAATGTTGATGTGCAATTTCTTGCAATGTTTCCAGCTGATGTTGTGACAGAAGGCGATGGCCTTTGGAAAATTGATCAAAACATTGAATCATCTTGGATCAAACATTATGGTTTTCAAAAAGTATCACGCTTCCAACGGGCCATTGCTCAGACAGTAGCTTTCACTTTTTCCGGCATGCATAACATTGATTTCTATATAACCAAGTATGTGGCAAAACCATTGTCAACTTTAAAGCCCGTGTTGGATCAATTCAAGCAAGCAATGCTGCAAATGGAGCACAGCAATGCTTCCACAACCGCCAGCATGATGAACGAACAGGAACAAATTAAAATGAAGGCCAAGAAAACTTTACTCAAGATTGCTCACGCTGCTAACGGGTGTCACTGGCAGTCTGCCACTGAACTAGCAACCATTATCATGACCGGCGGCGACATGCTCCAAACCCACACGACACACACTGTGTTTTGTAAGCAGGTCATTTATATGTTGCACCAAGCCAAAGCAGTGTTGTTGCGTGAAGAAACCGTGGAAACGTGCCAAAGTGATTTAGCAATGGATTCAGTTCATGTGAATTTGCATTGTGCACAGGAACCTTCGCTAGACAAACCTGATCTTGAAGATGCACGAAGCAACGATGAAGAAACAGACCAAGACGATGCTGAAAGCCTCCGAGTTTCAGACAAACCTGCTGACGATGACAGTCTTGGCCTTGGTGACGGTGAACCACCAACCACTGACCCATCATCTTTCGAAATTCACAGGGAGAACATGCCTTTGGAAAATGGCAGTTTCCCAGAAACTCATGATCAACCGAATGAAAAAGCAACAGACAACAATGCTGAACGAACTCACCGAATACATGAAACAATGAACATCAAAACAACCAACATGGCCGATGATTATGCTCATCGTGGTGTTCATTTGAAAGATATGAATTATTTTGTATATGCAATGTTCGTCCGACGTGTTCCTCTCACAACGCACTCATCCGCTGAAAATTCCCTGTGGCCTTTTGACTCCCATTATCCTTTATCAACCACATACGGACAGCAAATAAGATATAAGATGGCCATTCCGCGGCTTTGCAATTTTAATTGCCCAAGTTTGCGGCAGAACCCGGAAGAAAATTCGATGATGAAGTCGCTTTTGTTGACGCCTTCGTGTTGCCCAGGTGCAGGCAAATGTCACCATGTCAGTAGGTTTTTTCCTCATTTAGGACTTGCTGCAGATGAGCAACCTGAAACTCTTCGGCAAAACCTGCGGAAAAGCAAACGAATTTCTAGTGCAAAGAGCAGAATCAGTTTTCAACAGACTTGGAGGGTGCATCTAGCTCGGATGCAACAACTGGCAAGACAAGCGTCTCAGCTTGAGAAGGCCTCTCGCAAACTACTTGTTTTGCACGATGCCACCTTGTTCAAAACGTGGCTGCCAGATACTTCAATCCAGGCAGTTCAATCACATGTAGAATGCATCAAGATCCGAGAATGTATAAAAGAATGCTTGCGAGTGTTGCTGATTCCCGACCATGCAATCAAAGAGGTTTTCAGCAACCTTTGTTGCCACTGTATTGCGCAGCCGGATGACGAAAATCCACACCGCTGTTTGAGCCTGCACTGGGGCCACCACGATGAACAAACTACCTTGGAACAATTTGTCGCACACATTTCTTGCAATGTAGCTTTCAATATGGATTTGTCAGCCGAAGCTAAGCACTTGCCTCGTCCCAAGCTGCCTGGGGAAGATGCAGATGCTTCCGGTTCAGATGCCGATGTCGCTAACACAGAAACCAATGACATGAAGATGCAAGTTGAGCCTGTGGGCACAGTGGATGATATGGAGGATGACCTTGGAGACATGATGGACGACCTGCAGAGTTTGTATCCCTTTGCAAACACAAAAGAAGCTCTAGATTTTGCACTTCGTCGAAAAGAGTATGAAGCTGCTACGGGAGCTCGCAAGTGCACCAACCAGCAGCTTGTTCTCAAACGCTATTATGCAGCTTTTGGTGACACAGCCTTTGAAACTCACCCTCTCGCAGCATCCAGTGAATGCAATAAGGCTAAGGAAGCTGACCACCTGGGGGCTTTGCTGAAATCGCATTTGCCTGTCGCATTGGAACAGCAAAAACATGCCATAGAACGCTTGAAAAACCAAAGCAATTTCCCAGAGCCAAAATCGGAACAAGAAGATGATTTGCGGCCTTTCCAGGGGCGAAGCAACGACGCCATGCCAGAGCTTGTGCCGCTGCCTTTGCGGTACCAAGGACCTGCAGCCGTTGCCTGGGAACTAAGCAATCGAGCGTCGTTGAACGAGGAACAAAGAGATGCAGTTGCCCTCATTGCAGTGCAGCTGCAGCGCATGTGGAACTCTATCCTCGGAAAGCCTGATCCTGTGTCCTCGCAATTTTTGCCTTGCAGTTGGTCAGGTGAAAATCTTAGTATTTTGTTTTTGGGAGGAGGGGGTTGCGGAAAAACATACACAATTCTCCGTGTGATTAAGCCCCTTGCAGAAATATGTTTCGGGCCCGACGGCTTTGCAGGGCAATGCCCATCCAACGCCGGCGCGCGGCTGTTTTTGGGACGAACAATTCATGCAGCTCTCGGTTTATCAGCCACGTCTTCTCTCAAAATGCCAAATTTGATTTTGCAAGGAAAAACAAAAACGAAAGTTGAAAGGATAGCAAACCCTGTTGGCATTCTTGGCATTGACGAAGTGTCCCAACTAGCAGCCACACTGTATCATGCAGACGCCTTGCGATACACGTATGCCAGAGCAAGGCTGCACAATCTTGATGTCAGGATCTATGCTGACGCCAACGAAATGTTTGGGCGGGTTCCGGTTGTGCTCTTGAGCGGCGACTTCCTTCAGCTGCCGCCAGTGCCTGACAAAGGTTCTCTGCTGGCGCCGCCTCAGAATTGTTCATTTGAGCACAGGCAAGGCCGCGCCTTGTTTGAAAAGATCAAGCATGTATTTCAGTTTCAAACTTCAAATCGTTTCAAAGATCCTCTGCTGAAAGAAATCCTTGACACCATGAGGGCAAAAGGTGGCCGCATGTTGTCTGAACGTGCTTGGGCTGCTTTGCAAAGCAGAGAAGTCTCTGATTCTCGCACACTTCTGCAATCAGGAGACTGGCATGAGACATCGTATGACTGGGCCACCGTGTCGATTGCTCAACAACTACGCACCAAGCTAGCTGCTGCATCACAAAAGCGTGTGTTGTTTTTGATTGTCGCCGCCGATTTCCCAAAACATCATGTTCCAAAAGACATTTTCCGGCGGATGCAGGCCGTGCCTTCCATGACTGCCACTAAAAAACTTATGGGGGTTTTGCCGCTGTTCCATGGCGCCATAGTTCGCTTGACTCGTACCATCTTGCCGCCAGAGTTAGTGCCTGAGAGAGAAGGCAAAATTATCGGCATTGAGTTGCATGAAGCTGATCATAAAAATTTTGCAGCTACACCCATATTTTCCGAAGGAGCTTTCACTCCCCAGTACTTGCCGCGCACAATCTGGGTTCAATTTGATGATTTGTCATGGGAGCTTATCGATCCAATGCCGTGCAGTCAGCACCAAATCTTAGGGGCCGACCGGGCCTGCAATGCTTGTCGATTTTTCAAAGGAGTGGTGGGAATCACACCCGTAGAAGCCCAGTGGACTTTCAAAGAAAAAACTTGTGGGCCAAGACTTCCACCTCTCAATGTTGATGTGCGAAGAGTTCAATTTCCCCTTGCTCCAGCTTTGCCTAAAACCATTTATGCACTTCAAGGGCAAACGTGTGAGCCCGGACTTGTGTGCCATGTGGCCTTGCCAAAAAAACTTTCTGAGGAAGCTCGGTGGCTAGCTTACTACGTTATGTTGTCGCGCGTTCGAGATTTGCAATCCTTACACTTGGTTGGCAAAGTCAATCGCTCTATCCTTGAGGGCGGCCCGCCAGCAAGACTCCAAGATGCGATGGAAAATCTGTTTGAGAAAAAAATGGAAGCTACTATGGCTGCTTGCAAAGCCGCCCGTGAGGAGTTGCAGTGGCCTGCTCGTGCTTTCACTAGATGATTCGTTCACTGCTTCCTGCGGATTCCCCGCCATCCAACCTTGCTGCCACAATTGTTTTTAGTTTTTGTTTTGGTTGGCGACGCAGCACCTTCGCTGCAACCGCATTGCAAAGCCAGATGGCCAAAATCTATATACTTCAATACTTAAGCCTATTTTTTGACCCGCAACGAATAATGTTACGCGCAGCCAGACTTGAACCAAGAAGCCGCAAATGCAAACTCTTGCACAAAAAGACCATGTCGCGAGAAAAAAGGGAGCGTTCGATAAATCGTCAGCAGTGATGTCATTAGAGAATTTGTGCGATGCGTACCAGCTGTTGCGAGAGTGGTGTTCAAGATGTTCATCATATTTTTGTTGCTCAACCTCGCATTTGGGATCGTCGCGTGTCCTGCCAGGTCGTTACCCAGCAGAGTTGCCAAGAGACTCAGAGAAAACAAGCAACGTGAACTTCAATCGTTTGAAAACTTTGAACTCTCCTGCCCGCAGAACCTGTAGTTTCCATGCTGAACCACCAGGTTCCGACGATAATTGACGGACCAACATTTGTCCTTTGTCGAGGTGAACAAAGAAGACCTGATGACCAGGGCGGTTCTATCTACTCCCGCTACACCTAGCTATTGTGCAGCGATGACAGTCGGGACGATGGTCAAAAGATTTGCACATGTGCGCTTCCTTGTTGATTGCCTATGGGTGCAACCACTTTTCACATTGTCCGTCCCTTGTGATATCTTCAGGACCCCTGCTCTAATATGGGGTCGGTTTATTGATTCGGGGAACCAAGTAGGGAGAACGCGATCGGATATCCACGCTGCAGGGCCTAGACGTTGCCAATCACAAATTGTTCTTTTGCTGTTGGGTTGCAAAGCTGGGTTAATTCTATTTTTTTGGAACCCTACTTCAACCCTCGTATTTGGGAGGCATTCTAAGTGACTTAAGTGATGGTTGTGCTTTACAAATTTCCCAGGGTTTTCGTTCATCTATATTATTGTTTGGAACCCTATTTCAACCCTCGTATTTGGGAGGCATTCTAAGTGACTTAAGTGATAGTTGTGTTTTACAAATTTTCCCAGTGTTTTCGTTCATCTATATAATTTTTTGAAACCCTATTTCAACCCTCGTATTTAGGAGGCATTCCACATGACTTAAGTGATAGTTGCGTTTTACAAACTTTCCCAGGGTTTTGGTTCATCTATGTTTTTTTTGGAACCCTATTTCAACCCTCGTACTTGGGAGGCATTCTAAGTGACTTAAGTGATGGTTGTGTTTTACAAATTTTCCCAGAGTTTTCGTTCATCTATATTATTTTTTTGAAACCCTATTTCAACCCTCGTATTTAGGAAACATTCCAAATGACTTAAGTGATAGTTGTGTTTTACAGATTGTCCCAGGGTTTTGGTTCATCTATTCTATTTTTTGGGAACCCTATTCCAACCCTCGTATTTAGAAGGCATTCCAAATGACTTAAGTGATAGTTGTGTTTTACAAATTTTCCCAGGGTTTTCGTTCATCTATTTTTTTTTGGAACCCTATTTCAACCCTCGTATTTGGGAGGCATTCTAAGTGACTTAAGTGATGGTTGTGTTTTACAAATTTCCCAGGGTTTTCGTTCATCTATATAATTTTTTGGAACCCTATTTCAACCCTCGTATTTGGGAGGCATTCTAAGTGACTTAAGTGATGGTTGTTTTTTACAGATTGTCCCAGTGTTTTCGTTCATCTATATTATTTTTTGGAACCCTATTTCAACCCTGGTATTTAGGAGGCATTCTAAGTGACTTAAGTTATAATTATGCTTTACCAATTTTCCCAGGGGTTTCGATCATCCAAGGAAGTGAAGGTGAAGCGCTCCTGGCTACGATCAAAGGGATTGTCAAGTGTTACCATGATGAGTTTCCGAAAGATCTGATGTGGAAGAACCAGCTCCAACGTCTGGAGAAATTTGAGGCAACATCCAAAGACCTTTAGGACCTGACCTTTGGGACCCACCGTGGTTGAAACTCTGAGTTAGAGGTGCTGAATTCAAGCTGTATCTAAAGCGGGTGACAGTTCCTGCCCACTCAGGTGATAGGCTGTTTGGAAATGATTGCAGCCTAGGGCCGCTTGAGTGTGAAGCTAGGCAGGAAACACGCTTTCAAATTCAATTTTGGTTGTCTTTTTCCGGGATCATTGTTGACCAGTTTGTGCTGTTCCGGGGAATTATGATGAATTATGTAAATAGCACTTGGAATGCCTTTGTTTCTTTCCTGTTGGTCACTGTTGTACGTGTTTATAAAACTGGGAGATCTTGTTGTTTTGACCCGGGATTCCAGATTTCCAGAATGGCAGCCTGCAGTGCACAAGTTTCTCTGCAGCTATATATAAATAGATTGCAATCTATTGCCCTAACCCTCCGTGCATGATCCAATCTCAATCTTCCCTTGGGATGCCTATGCGAAACTAAATATATATATATATGTATATAAGGATGGACAGTCTTATGTGTATGTATATATATATGTTGTATTTTCAATCATTTCTAGCATGAGACCAACAAAACCATTGAACAATTAAAGAGAAACAATGAAAAAGTAAAGAAAACCAGTGAAAAAATCGAGAAACCAAAGGAATACTTGAAAAAAAACCAACGAAACTGTAATGGACAGCAAGGAAAAAGGGAAGAAATCAATGGAACAATGCAAAAAACCAATGAAGAAGTAAAGAAAACAAAGGAAAAACATAAGAAAAGTAAAGAAAAACACTGGAACATAACAACACACATATATAGTACAATCATGAAAACATTAAGGAAATCAATGAAAACTGACAGGAAAGTGACAGAAACATGATAAAATTACAGGAAAATGATATTTGCCACAAACATTTGGTTTTGACATTGTTCTGTCATTTTCCTGTCATTTTTTGTCATTCTCTTTGTAGTTTCAATCATGTCTAGCATGAGACCAACAAAACCATTGAACAATTGAAGAAAATCAATGAAAAAGTAAAGAAAACCAGTGAAAAAATCAAGAAACCAAAGGAATACTTGAAAAAAAACCAACGAAACAGTAATGGACAGCAAGGAAAAAGGGAAGAAATCAATGGAAAAATGCAGAAAACCAATGAAGAAGTAAAGAAAAGAAAGGAAAAACATAAGAAAAGTTAAGAAAAACACTGGAACATAACAACACACATATATAGTATATAGTACAATCATGAAAACATTAAGGAAATCAATGAAAACTGACAGGAAAGTGACAGAAACATGATAAAATTACAGGAAAATGATATTTGCCACAAACATTTGGTTTTGACATTGTTCTGTCATTTTTGTCATTCTCTTTGTATTTTCAATCATTTCTAGCATGAGACCAACAAAACCATTGAACAATTAAAGAGAAACAATGAAAAAGTAAAGAAAACCAGTGAAAAAATCGAGAAACCAAAGGAATACTTGAAAAAAAACCAACGAAACAATAATGGACAGCAAGGAAAAAGGGAAGAAATCAATGGAAAAATGAAGAAGTAAAGAAAACAAAGGAAAAACATAAGAAAAGTAAAGAAAAACACTGGAACATAACAACACACACACACAGTACAATCATGAAAACATTAAGGAAATCAATGAAAACTGACAGGAAAGTGACAGAAACATCATAAAATTACAGGAAAATGATATTTGCCACAAACATTTGGTTTTGACATTGTTCTGTCATTTTCCTGTCATTTTTTGTCATTCTCTTTGTAGTTTCAATCATGTCTAGCATGAGACCAACAAAACCATTGAACAATTGAAGAAAATCAATGAAAAAGTGAATGCTACATGTTTGTTCATATGCATATATACATATATACTATATATATAATGTATATATATATAGATGCTTTGTGTTTTCGCATCCGTGGGCACATTCCCAACTGTGTGCGTCAGGGCCTGCAAAAAACAATGGATTTTACAGAGGGGCTGGAAAAAGAAAGAGTGCTGACACGGTGGGACACCCTGGCACCCAGACCCACGGTGGGACAACATGGGGACAGAATGGGATATTGATATTAAATAACCCTCACTATACATATATATATATATGTATATACAATTCATTTTTGGAATTTATATCAACCATGTGGTCGAAACGCTAGAAACTCACAAATGCGATTTAGGGGACAACAACTAGCATATTCACACCAGAACAGGGGATTATATAATAAATTTTATATACCATCAAGAGTTTAAGTCTATATCTCTAATAGCAACGGACTGAAACTTAGAATGCCTTGGACCCAAAAAATATTGAAAGGGTCTCCAAATATGGCGATAATCATGCGCACTTAGAATGCCTCATAAAGTCCAGCTCGCAGGTTTGAATGTTTTAGCGATGGAGGCATTCTAAGTGAGGCCAAAAAAAAGGCATTCTAAGTGGCACCGTTAAAAATTTTGAGAAACATGGCGGCATTCTAAGTTTCAGTCCGTCGTTATATATCAAATTCAATATGTATATGTATTGTATATGTATATATAATCATTCAGATAGTCTACTATGTGATTAAAGTTTAATTAATACAAATAGTCTATATTCTATATCTATTCAAATAGTCTACTATAATCATTCAAATAGTCTATATTCTATTCATACTGTAATTAATACTTATTCTATAATGTTTGATTCGTTTAAAACGAATCAAACATTATAGAATAAGTATTAATTACAGCATAAATAAGTTGTGTATCATGTAGCAACCGATGTCTTGCCAAGTAACCGTCTTTGGGAGGCCGAGGTAGCCCAGGATACATTCCAGAGAAGCACCTGGCACCAAAGGCGAGTTTCACATGTTTCACGTTGTGCCAAACGGATAGCACATGATAGCATAGTGTCTTCCCCAAGCACTATTTATATTGATCTATAGTATATTATATAACGTTTAAGGTTTTGCACACCTACCAAGAGCCAAGTGTATCAATTCATCTGTTCATCTGGAAAGTTTTCAAAGGAAATGAATGGCCCGACCAAGCGGTGCGACATTGGTTGTAGACTGCGTGCAACTTCGCCTGCATCTGGTTGGAGCAAGCCTGACCACCACACAATATCCGAATTCCGACCTTGAGACCAGGGGGTGAATCATGGTGAATCATGGTGCATCTGTTAAGGGGCCTGGGCGGCCTGAGGTAGGAAATGAAGCACTTGTCTGATTCATTCTGATTCTATCTAGCCATGCGCTTTTTTTTGGAACTGTGCAATCTGAAAATAGGAACTCTTTAGTTACCATCACTGGAACGTGCATTCTTCACAGCAGAGTTACCTCAGATGATCCGATGTTCTCTGATCACCCTGCCCTTTCCTTTGAAAACCTCTGGTGTTCCACATTTCCACCAAGATATGGACCAAAAATGACCAAAGTGTCAAACTTTCCAACGCATGGGTTGCACCAAAATATGGCTTTTGATTGTGGGAAACCAAAAGACACAACAAGAAACACAAAGGAACTAGCTAAAATCAGTTCTTCTTAGATTATCTAATTTTTCCGTGGTATCCTTTGACTTCCTTTGATTTCCTTTTGTTTCCTTCGGTTTCTTTTGGTTTCCTTTGGTTTGGAGCTGGGTGGATTCTATCGTTTTCCTTTGGTTTTCTTTGGTTTCCAAGGGAGAAACAAAGGAAACGAAAATCCAAGGAAAAGACACACCAATCAAGGAAAGTCTAAGGAGGCTATAGGCCCATAGAATGCATCAATCATGCCTGTTACTGAGGAGGCTGCTAGAAATCTGTTTGCAGGCACTTCACCAGTCACTGACAAGTTGCTACTGAACTGCTTCAGCGTCTTCGTATTCATGGTCGAGGACAACGTCGAACCAGCGACCACTGCAAAGGCCATAAACTGATTCAGCAAAACATTGCCTGGAGCATCGAATGGGGGTTTCCATAAATGGTCATACCCTAAAATGGAAGGTTTTTCATGGACAATCCTATTGCAGCGGATGCTTTTGGGGTACACCATGCTACCACCATTTTAGGAAATCTCCAAATGCAGGGAGCATCCCGGACCCTTCCGGAAAATGTTGAGGTGTTAAGTGCCCAGTCTGCAATTCAGCCCTGTCCATGAAGGACAAGCGTCTGTTCCACAAAAACTCGCAGAACTTGTCCTGATCCAACATGATCCAAACTCAGATCTATCCGTTGCCATCGGTTGCCAACGGTTGCCAAGTTGCTTTGTTTCTCTTCCAAAGTCTCCAATGAGACTTGCACCGGCAATGCCAAAGGCCAATGCATCCTGGCATTTCAAAATGGATCAAAATGGAGCATCGCCTCAAAAGTGCTTTTGGAATCTTTTGGAGGCAAGATGAGACGAGAAAAACAACCTGTTCGAAGCACTTCACACTGCAGTCCTTGATGATTAGCCACGAGATTTGCATAGCTTGGAGCCACCTTGTGCAGGATTAAATCGTACATCCAACAACCGGCGCCGACAATTCCTCCCCCACCTCTCATTGGCACATGGAATACACTGCAGAATGTCGACATCTGATTTGCCGTGAGTGGCGGTTTCCTTAGTTTCCCACTGTGCACTCATGTGCTCCTTGTCTCCAAACCTTGCTGCCTCTGAATGTCCATGTCTTCGACATATGTAGAGATGTAGCTGTGCACTTGATTTTATCAATACCAATAAGTAAGATTCAACAAGAAGATATAAGAAGGGATTGCGGTGATATCTTTGGACTGATGATGCGTGAGGTTTTTTTTGTTTTCGTTCTATCACACTTCAAAGTCCGAGGATCACATTCAGCACAGCCCAGACCAGTGTAGCCATTCCCGCACATCGGTTTGGTCTTGTTCGGCAAGTCTCCTTCAGCACATCAGCAAGAAGGATTGTAAATGGATGACAGCAATATGGCAACATTGATGTGATTAATCGCGTATCATGATATACTGATACAGATTAATTAAATCATATAATTATATAATATACATATAATTTATGTAATATTATTGTATATTATTATTGTGTATAATTATGCAATCTTCTAGACATAGGTGACTCATGGTGACTCATTTGATCTCTGTTGCTCCATTCATCGTGGCGTCCTCCTGGGCAAGCCATGGAGTTGGGGCAGTGATACATACGGCTGATGTTGTCTGAGCTCAGCATGTAGCCTGCCATCCACGACCGATCCACTGGGGATTCAATGGGATCGCGATGCTGAAGCCGCCTGGGAAGGCTCGTAGATATTGCGCGGAACAAAAGGAGTTGCTTGGACAAGGTGCACATGACGCGTTTGTTTCTTCAAGAATCTGCACCCTTCCAGCAACACAAGGTAAACACCTGAGCACAGCCAAGGACGCGATTCTGCTAACCTGCCTCGCCTGTCTTCCCCTTTTTATGAATGCAGGGCCATGCTGGGCCCAAATTCCAGTGCTGCCATAGAAGTGTTTCTGTTGATTTCTGTTGCCATTTACGTCGCCTAATCTTGAATCAGGCCCATGGCCAAGCATGGCCAAGCCGTGCTAAGGCTTCCGCCCCTCAGCCAATCTGCCTTTGTAGCGCCCAGCACCAATAGGGCACAGAAATTCGTTCACCTCCAATTGTCACAGTGTAACCATCCTCAATCCATAGAATGATACATGTCAACACCAAACTGGCAGCTTAACCCCTAGTCAACAACCTTTAGACACTTCCCACGGGTGAATTGGTTCCATTATGTTCCATTGATCCAACCATATCAAACTGACATCAGATCATCCAGATATATCCAGATCCGCCTGGACTTCCCTTGCACGCAGACGGCACTGTTGACTGGCGGTGCAGTTCACCGTTTTTTGCACCACCACCAGTGGAGCACTGATGACCGACTCACCATCTCCGGTGAAGTGCATGGAGTCCATGACCTTTTTCGCCAATTCAATGAACCCAGTGTGATGAATTCATGGTGAAGCAACATGAACCAACAAAAAAGGTTCGGGGTTAGGAAGGGAGGAACCACATGGAACCACCAACATCACCAACCACTAATAGTCTAATAGTATCTAATAGTCATGAAAATAGTCTAGCTTATTGACCATCTATCCGGGAAGTTCATCGAGGCTGAATAGCCGACAAGTTGCCACATCATCTCGGGCAATGGCTGCCATGCCAGAACCTGGGAGGTTGCTGATCTTGGTTGCTGAGTCTTGCCAACAATCAATGGATGTGACCCATGTGTTGTTTGTATTCCAGATTCATCAAATTTATTTCACCGGGTCTGAGATCATCTTCACCGAAGACGGGACTTGGAGTCGGATGTACCATCTGGTTATTTAACATAGCCATGGAAAATCACCATTTTTAATAGGTAAACCCAGGTAAACCATCTATTTCTATGGGCTATTTTCCATGGCTATGTTAGTCATAACCAGAGGGTAATTACTTACCTTGGCATCGCTTGGCAACACATCGAGGCACCCCAGGCAAAGTTTTCGCGAAAGTCTACATCAGCCAGATGTAAGGACTCAGAAGCAAACCTTGGTCGCTTCAATGGTCGGTCCGACGATGACGCTGACATGGCTTTGTCTAAACATAGCACCATAGGGCACCCCAAAAATTGATGGTGAATCATCACGTTATCAATTTTATAACATAGCCATTATCATACATTGGGGTGTCCCATGGTATCCTCCAATTTCGACAATGCCACCAGAAATCAACGATAAAGGCGACACATCCGTGCCAGGGCACAACCCACCTCCATGGTCTCTTGCCACGCACTTGGTGATGTTCAACAAAGTTCCTGGACCTTGGAGTTGCCACCCATTAGTCACTACAGTCATCTGAGAATCATCTGAGTGGATATAAAAATTGAGCCACCAACAGTCTGTGCCAGGATTGATGGCATGGTTGAGGATTGACAAGTCACAAGTCAGTCACTTGCTTGATGGTTTCATTTCCAAACTATTCTTGGTGGCCATTTTTAATTTTAGGAACCTGAATTGGAGGTACCTACATATACAAGGTCTATGTATGGGCTATGTAACGGGGTATACCCCTAAAGCTTTTCTGGTATGGTACCTTCAGTTCAGGTACTTGAAATGGCCATTGATATTCGTCACTACTTCAAGACCATCATTCCGTGGGTGGAAGACACCAACCAGAATTCACCAACCAGCTACTGCTTGACCCACTGAATTCTGTGCGCCTGTTGAACACTGCTGAAAAATCTTTCAGTGCTGTCCTGCTGAGACCCGAACTCTGATAGTAGCTGCCGTGACTCACATCTACGGCACCACCCTTCCTTGGAAATGTACGGTATCAGTATCAGGTCGCAGAACAATCGATACGGCACCATCCCTTCCGGGAGTCATGCCAATTTCACCTAATACCATGTAATACCGGTATATGATGTATCATGATGGAATATCATGAACATTATGTAGTAATATTGAAGTAAATCATGTAGTCAATGAGACACTATGGCCATACATCTGGAGTCGCGCCATCTTGACGAGAGTCCGTTGTGCTTTGCAGCTTTGAAATGTCAGATCAGTCTTCTGCTGGAAGACATGACCCTTGTGCAGAAAAACACCTCCTCCGCCCGAGCTGGCAACGCACTCAACGTAGTCCTGTTTCCCTCCCTTCAAAATCAGATGGCCTTCGCTAATGTAAACAGCTCCACCTTTGACCCCACCACATCCGTAAAATCTCAAGCCACCAGCTGTCTGCGTGAGATTCCCATTGCGAATCCAGATGGCACCACCTCCACGACCATGCCGGGCATTTTCGCTCATGAGCTTCAAAACTTGCGCTCCGACATTCCAAGTACTACAGTTGCGGAAGCTCACATCGCCACCCTGCTGTTCAAAACCCATATCCAGCTTCAATGCTCCGCCTGCTTTTGCTCTGCACTTGTCGAAACTCAGCTTCGCACCACCTGCGAGGACTTGCTGATGCGAAGGTGACACATGTATACACATGTCACATGTCTCACATGTAAGACTTTCAAAATGACCCAGTACAAATGCCTTCAATATGCTTCAATGATTTCAATGGGCCCATGATTGACCTTTCTATACCTTTCTATACCTTTCTAACTTCGAAATCCCCGGCGCCATGAAAATTGGAGCTGCCGAGCTGCCTTCAACATAGACGGAATCTGCGGTGAAGGCTCCGCCATCCTTTGTGGCACGGCATGATGAGAAGGACATTGATCCGCTGACGTTCAGCATCCGCCGCACTTTCCTTGATGTCAGCGAAAGTAGCAATGAACACGGCCAAACATGGCCAAACCTCTAAACCCATCTCCAAAACATTCCAAAACCAAGATAGGGAGTTGCAAGTGTTTGCATCCTGACCGAGATGTGTTGGTCTTGCTATGTCTTGCTCCAAGGTGCATTCCACCACCAGATCCGCCTTCGACATGACAATTTTCCAAACGGATAGTGCCAGACTGACGGACAGAGTCCCCAACGGAGATCCCACCTCCGAAGCCGAACTGAAAGTCGCCTGCACAGGAAAGAATCCGATAATTAATTGAGAATGAATAGTCCGAGAATGTCTATTGGAATCTATGATCTATATGAGAAATTGATACAGAAATTGTCCGTGCACCGTCTGTCTCCTCTAGAGTCCACCAGCGACCTTTTGATCATTACGGGTGAATGGCATCCGAATGGCTGCCACCCAATCTTGCCATATATCCATTCGGATGACTGCCACTTATCTTTGTTTTGGATGGGAACCTTTTGGCCTCCAGATGCCTCCAGCCACATAGCATTTGTTCAGACTTATCGAGCCAGCATCTTGTTCCAGGTTGCCACCATCTCTGAGGCCGATGTAGATCCCTCCACCTGAGATATGGTCAGATTGATGTCAGATCAGCAGAAACTCACTGCATCGATCTGCACTGTGTTTCTGACATCATTTAACATCTAACATCATCATTTTCTCATCATCATTTAACATCATTTGATATATTTAATATTATTTAATCGTAACTGACCATTGCTAACCACATGGCACCTTGGCTGGTTGAGCTGCAGTTCATCAGCTCAATGTCACCACCTGGGGCAGTTGCAGTTGCTCTTGCCACCAAGCAGAGCTGTGGAATCCTGGCCTTGTTGCCGCAGCCCCTTCATCACGAACAACGCTCCGCCATTGGAAAAGGCCCAGCAATCTGAGAATCGCATGGAGCCACCGCGCATCCTTCGCGAAAGTTCAGACATTTTTTTTTGAATCACAATGGCAAAAATACAGACTCATGCTGCTCAAGCAAAAATTTTCAGTGCGGCCATGTTGCTTAAACAACGATTGCGCACCCTCCACTTTCAAAGCGCCACCAACCGACGTCAAAGCCCTGCAACGACTGAAGGTGCTAGAGCCGGAGCTGTGGATGAAATGACCAGCGCTGACCTTAGACTGCGTTTTGTGACTTCAAACAGGCTTCTCCCGTTCCCTCTCCTTCTGCCCACTCTTGGGCTTTCAGAGTGTTCCATTGGTCCAAAACACCTCGCATGAATCTGACAGTCATTATTCCCGACGGCGAGAAACGCTGACAGCTCCGCCCGTATCTGCAATGCAATCCTCGAAGAGGAAGGTGCCGTTCGAAAATTCAGCCTGAGAGTTCCGACACACAACAAATTGCAATAAATTGATATCATTTGGATTAATTTGGCAGATATTCAAGCATCTTGTTTCACTTTTTTTGAACGATAGCACCAGATTCCAAGAGAGCAGGGAGAGCATCCTTCAGACATCAAAAACTTCCGCTTCTCTTGATGTCACCTGCAACGCCTAGTGACACCACCTGCAGTCACCTTGATGGCTCCCCCGCTGTTGCTACTGCAGCCACGGAAGGTCAGCTTGCCTGCAGAAACCCTGGTGATATCTGGTGATCCACGGGAAACAGATGGAAACATCGCTGAACTTTGCCCAGCCTGATGCCTTCAGCCCTCCAAAACCACGATGACCAACGTGGATGGCGCCACCGTGGCTTCTCTGGCGCAGGGACATGCGGCACGGCTGAACATGAGATCATCGAGGATGCACTGAGTCATAGAAGCAAAATGAAGCAAATCATTCGTCAGAAATCATTCAGGTCCCCGCCTGACTAGTGCAATTTGAGAAAAGCATGCTGCCACCCATCTGCCAAAATCTATTCTCTATGATTGCACAACCACCACGGGCTGCTGCAAAGCCACCCTTGAAGGACATGCTTCCTGCTGTCCTGAGCAGTTGCAAGCAGCAATCTGGCACTGGAATGGAACTCCAAGATTAGCATCATATCTTTGTTGCCCCTTTGACCAAAGCAAGTTTTTCGCGAAGTCTTGAGGCTTGCAAGTAGCATTCTGAAAGCCCTTAGCTGCCTTAGCTCAAAGGCAACCATCAAAGTACCAAACTTGGGAGTCAAATCTGGCCCTTCGGAGCTCATCGCTCATCATCGCTCATCATCGCTCATCATCGCTCATCATCGCTCATCATCGCTCATCATCGCTCATCATCGCTCATCATCGCTCATCGCTTTGACATGGACTTTCTGCAGCCGTGCCTCTGATTGAGGTCCTGCTGCAAGTGGAGTACTCCAGCTTCAATTGATGCACCGCAACTTTCAAAATCCAGCTGACCCCCAGACTGCACAAGGCTCTTGGCCACCATTGCACCTCGCGGCCAGAGTTGCACCCTGACTTTAACACCTCTGTTGTATCACGCAATAGGATCAATATGATCAATAGGATATCAATAGGCAAGGAAAATAACGAAAGTAGAGATGACAAAACTGGATCCATCTCGAATCTCGAGCCTCCGCGAGATGATGAGCAGTTGGACGCGAACATAGAACCAGCGGTCCAATCCACAATGTGCTCCTCAAACATCAATTTGGATCAATTTTTTACATTCGATTCATTCGATTACATCTTGCAACTCCTTTTGTTGGACCTTCCAACCTCTTTTGACGTAATTGGCAACACCTTACAGCAGTGTTTTTTTGTCGTCCTTCAGGTATAGACCACCGCCTTCCGAAGCTGTGCAATCGTGAACGTTGACAGAGCCACCTGTGGCAGGAAAGTGTGCTGAACATGTTGGGCCTGACCTCAAACAGTATACTGAAGGGCTCGGCTTGTCGAGATCATTTAATTTCATACTGTTGATAGCAATCACAGTCGAAAAAAATGATCAAACATGATCAAACCATTTGTCCTGAACCTGGAAAACTCATGACACGTGCACACGTGCTTTTTTAGGCGGCCTGAATGCTGAAGATCCCCCTCAAGGTGAATTGCTCCGCCCCATTTCCTTGCTGAGCAACCTCCAAAGGATAAGGTTCCACCTGGACGATGGAAGAAGCGGCGGATGATTGGATCAACTCTGTCATTGAACTGTTTGCCCAGCAACATGTAGCATTGTAGCTCACGTGGGCAAAGTTGTTGATCCGTGGGATGGGAACTGATGTTTGGAAAACTTGCCCTCATCTTGGGGTGATATATGACATTGAACAGTTCCCGCCATTTCCTAGGAGGATGTTCAGAATGGCTCAGCTGTGCAAAAAAGAACGCCTCGCACAGCCCTTGCATGCTTTGCCTCATGCAACAAACTCTGTCATCTACCGCCCTCACCTGACTGCTGAAGTCCACCATGGACAGAAAGAGCTCCACCATTTTCAGCTGAGCAGTTGTCGAATTGCATGGTACCACCTGTCGTCCACTTCAATGCTTTAGGTACGGCACCATGCTCTGAATCGACTTGACTAGACACACATACAGAGTGAATTGTTCAAAAGAGGAACGATGCTACGACAGAAATCACAAATTTACAAAGACAAAAACCCTATGAGACAACTGGAACTATTGCAGAAGAACTATGAGACCTGACTGCCAGAAATCTCCATCCACATAGATTGCACCACCAGCCGATTCTGCATGGCAGTTTTGGAATCGAGCAGAACCATCCACATGAAGATCTCCTCCGACATAAACAGCACCTGAAATCACCAGAAAATATCGAGACATTAAGGAAGTGTGGTCGGAAACATTGCCAAAAACCTATCCAGAACCTCTGGTCAGGTGCTTTCATGTGAGTCTTTCTGATGCGTTTGCGGCCACCCTCAAAGAAGCAGGTCACATTTGCACCACAAGAAGTGAATCTGTCAGAAAATGGGGAACCCCGAAATTTGATGGTTAAACGATCATCACCATCACCATCACCGCCATCATCATCATCATCATCATCATCATCACCATCATCATCATCATCACCATCATCATCATAGTCATTGACATATTCCATCATATTTCCATACACTTCCCAATAAACTTACGTACCATTTTGGACAGTGTCCCCCATTTTGGACACAGGATCCGTGCCTCCTGGACTTCCAGTCGCATTGTTGCGACAGCTGCGGAACTCGACCGACCCATGGATCTTCATTGGGCCAGCCACACTCAAACAGGCCTGTCCGGGTCCATTGGGTCCACAGGTGCTAAGTTGCTGAGTGGATGGGGAACACTGTGGCCAGGAGAACCCTGTAAAGTGACAATTCATAGACAATCAGGGATGAGACTTTTGCGACCAAATTCACTCTGATTGAGGTGTTGAATCCAACCTGAACAGAATCTGCTGGTGTGAACATTTCACAGAACTTTTGATGTTCAAAATGTCCCACTTTGGGAATCACTTGGTGACACAGGTTTGGCTACTGAATCTGATTCTTCATAGGCTGCAAAGTCGATACATTTGGGAAAGAGCCAATGCCGGAAGTGCAAGACTTTACGCGCCTCATGAAACGAAGCCGTGGCCAAAAAAGTGACACTTCCATGAAGCTCTACCTCGGGAAACAATACAGTAGCAAATTCAAAGGGGTCATTTGTAAGATTCCTCAGTACAATGACCTTCTTTGCCATTGGAAATGTCATTATTTTGCACAGTTTTCTATTGGGAAACCAGTTGAACAGGCTAACAAAATCATACGACCAAACTTTGTCAAATTGGAATTGACCACCAAGCACTTGTCAAAATTGATGTACATGGACCCATAAAATTGTAAATCTGGCATGTTCAGGATCTGGAACCAACTTGAACCAACCAAATTTTGGACCGTTGAAAATGTGAAACATTGGGGTATAAAATGATTAAACAAAATCCTGGTATCCTAAATGGCTGAAGCATGAGGACCAATCGGGTATCATCATTTTAAGTTGAAACATTTTATATAGCATGAGTGGTAGCATTAATGGGATCATTACAGTAATCATTACAGTGTGTAAATATATATATGTATAGATAATATATATATATGTATACATACACATCTATCTATACACACATCTATCTATACACACATCTATCTATCTATCTATCTGTCTGTCTATCTATCTATCTATCTATCTATATTTAAAGCATACATTTCACCAGCAGTTTTCCGGCACAGCTGCAGCATCAAAGAGCAGCGGTGCATGGAGTTCCACCTCTACGTCTCCGTGGATGCTGCAGCTCTGGTGGATGACCGTACCTGTCATGGGAGCAGATCATCCCTGCAACATGGTTGAAGAATGTCGAAGATCATCCAGGAAGCATCCATAAAGATCTACTTGGCCCAAAACTCACGAGTATGGATGGAATCTGATAAACTGAACAGCATGAACTGAAAGGACCATTTGAAGAATTTTGAAGATCTTGGATGAAACAACATAAATCAACCACTGAAGCAGGCCAAAGAGACGAGAAGTGACTCGGTATTTCTTGGAACCCAATTGCAGTTCTTTCTGGCAGCTTTCTGGGAAGTCCTGGACAAATCGTCCAGGAATTCCAGTTATAAGGGAACATCTCAAACCACAAAACCAACATGTGAAAATCATCAAAACAGTCGTGAGACACAAACGATCACAAACGCGACACAAGTGCTAGCTTCAGTCCTGCACTTCCTCACCTGCAGCAAAAGAAAGAATCAAGAGAGCGAAGCTCAAGAACTCCATCCATATGAAGGTGCATATCGCAGTCCACCGAGCACCGCTTGGCTGAAAACGGCTGCAGCCTGAAACAAAAACGACATGAAATGCTCAACTTCGCTATCACCTGGCAAACCTCAGGTGAATCACAAACCAAAACTGCATAAGATGACACGGTCATTATACTCAGAAGCTCCGCAAATGTGATGGTACAAGTGCGTGGTAGTGCTACTAGTACATACCACTCGTGTCGTAGCTGTTCTGCTGCCACAAGGGCAGAACTTTTTGCGTTTTGCGGCTCATCTCATGCCACTGAGGTATCTGAAGCTTTGGATTCATTCCTGTCAGGGCAAAAAGGGCAATTTGTTTGCGCGCCAAACAAAAGCAACCTGAAGTTGCGAGAAACGCACTGAACAAAATCCTTCAAAGCCCGAAAGTCAATGGATAATGGCCAGTCACTGCATGCCTCATTTGCATGCCAATGGCGAGGACCATCCCAAATGAAACACTTCCAGCAAGGCCAGCAATGGTGAACAGCAGGATTCGTTGAGTCAGCTCCTTGGGCAACGCCCATGGGAAGCATGGAGGAATCTAGAAGATGCGGCAGCTAAACAATTGTGGCGCTATGGCTGTGGTGGTGCTGCTTGTGATGACGATGATGATAATGGTCATGAGTCATAATTCATTGTGAGGATCCTGCCTTGGCATGGTGCCAGTGATGGCGAGGATGACCATGGCGATGACAATGAAGATGCGGAAGGCATAGTGAGGATGATGGTGGTGATGACTATGGCGGTGATGATGATGATGATCACCCTCCCGCGAAGCATGGAACAGCCAAGGTGCTGAATGACCCCAATCCAACTCGTTGCTGATCAAACAACTGGAGAGGCAAGTCATGACCTCAGCGTTGAAAACTTCGAAGCAGTGGAAGCGGATACAGAATCTCATTTTCAGGAAGGAACCATAAAATTTATGCACATGTAGTACAACATATGTAAATATTAAATCTATATATATATATATATATATATTCTATAAATATATATATATATGGGTGGTCCCGCCCCCCGTCACTCCACTCCCCCCAATAGGTCGGGAGGGGTGGGCCACTACCAGCCACAGGGGGGGGGCAATACATGGAAGCATGCAAAGACGAAGACATAGGTATGAATATTATATACAAGGGTACTACCAGCCAAAGGGGGGGAAGGGGGAAGATCTCATATGGGGACATATATATATATATACACATTTATAACGCATACATATATAAATATATATATATATATTTATAACGCATACATATATACATATACATACGTATATAGTATATACATATAGTATAAGTATATATAATATATATATAATACACACACACACACATTGAGCCCGGTCCCCGAACTCCCGCCCCCCAATGGTATAGTCCCCCCCACCCCCCCGTCCCGCATGTCCAGTGGTGAGGGTCCTGGCCTCTTTACATCGATACACTCTTCCCCGAGGGGCTACTATTCTATCCTACACTATGTGAGTGAGGGCACAACACCAAGGCAGCGAAAACCCTCAGCTGTTTCTTACTCACTGCACAAAAGCATGTCAATCTGGTGAGACGCTCTAGCACCAAGCCTACGCCAGGCAAAGCTGCACCAACACACTTGACCCTAAGTAGCGCATTAACATGGTACCATGAACCCCCCTCAACCCCCCACCCAGGGACCGGCTGCACGGTCCTGGCCATGTATTACATTACATTACATTACCATTACATTTACATTTACATTTACATTACATCACGCTACATTACATTACGCTACACTACACTACACTACACAACATAACATAACATACCTTAACAGAGTGGATGTGCAACACGGCTCGCGAAATCGAAGCAGCCACTCAGCCACTCAGCCACTCTGAGTGACTGAGTGGCTGAGTGGCTGGAGAGCCATTGGAGTGTAAGCAATATTACCCAGACCTAATTTTTCTTAGGTCTGGGTAGTATCTCAAGTGAGGTTTTATGCTAATTTAGGGTTCCTATCCAGGCACTGGGGCATATATTCTTATGGGTTGAATGGAATCTTAGGCAAACAGGCAAGCATCTGTGTTAAAGGGTTGTGAGAAAGAAGTCATTAGTCATTTGTGTTAAAGGTCCGCCAAGTTTCTAGGGCCAAGGTGAGCAAAGCACTTTCCGAACGGTTCCACAGCTCGACCTTGTAGGGCGATAGCAGCAGGTAGGATCCCAAGGACGCCAACAAAATGATGCTGGCACCTGGCCAATCGGACTAATCTGACCAATAACCAACATGAACCAACCAGTTGCTGCTTCAAAACCAGAAACAAGTCCCAGCAAGGCTGAACCTGACCAGTTGTAAGCATTGATGGCAACCGAATCACTGCTTTATTTGTTGAACATCTAACATGTATCACACGCATCGTGATGACTTGCTGCGAACTCCAACAAGTATGACTCAAGATACTCACTTGTGGCCTGTCATATGTAGCGATGGGCTCAGGGAGGGTGGCAAAAATGCACAAAGGAGCTTCAAGCACATCTTGCGCAGCAATCGCTCAGTCTCCCATGCAGCGTACTCTGGCTTGTATGCCTTGGATTACCCTGCGGTAATCAAACATTGCAATGGGAATTCCCTATCACTGGTGGGTAGTTCGGGGGTTTTCCAGTGCCAGGTTTAATCACGGAAAGGGACGTGCCATCCTTTTGCTTCTCTGCAATGCTGTTAGCAAGTGACAACCAAGTTGCGTTGCTCAGGTAGAGCACGTGCTTTGGGGCAGGAAGTGTTTTGGAATAGGCCACCTTGGTCCAACCTACAGTAGCCAGCACGAAGCACAGCAGCATCAATGCCAGGAGAACAGCTGCAGGTACACCAGGAGGCATGAAGTTGCACTGCAATTCACCTCCATCCTGCAGCTGATTGCAGCCACTTCAGATGTTTTCAGGGATCAGTGCAGTGTGCATGTGGGCGGTCATTTGGAGTCCCCGCCTGCTCCCTTTGAACACGAAAGCACACAAAGTACTTCCCAAAGTCTGCGCAAACGCCTTTGCCAGGCCACAACTCCAAGATATTGCCAACAAAGTCATAACTGCTCAAGGACATTCCTGGATTCCCAACAAATTGCATTTCCATAAGGACTTTGTTTTGGCAGCCTGGCAAAAAGCAGTTGGTTCCCACCACCATGGCCAACCAAAAGTCTTGCTGCCGCGCCAGGATGGCCATTAGCAGTGCAGGAACTATGCAGCTGTAGATGTGTGCGTTCCACCTCAACGGAAGCCAAGGTCGACTCCGCCCCACCCCGGGATTTTCCCTGGCCAAACAGCGTCAACTCGCTCGAACTTTGCCATGACACACAGTCTTCTGAAAGCCCAAATAGCTCACCAAACACTCAAATGCCATACCTGCGCCGCCTGCAAAGCAACACACATAACAAACACATCCACGCTGCATACAGACATGGGTCATATGATTCCTATCACTAAACCATCCATTTTAATAGGATTTTCCACTATAAACCAACCAGCTATTGGGGATCCCCCCATTTATGGAACCCCCCTAAAATTCTGCATATTTCAGCATATCTCAGCATATCTCAGACGACCTGCCTCCTCCACTCTCGCCATTGCCCAAATCTGCCAGGACTCCGGTGGCTTGCAAAGCCAGTCGGAATTCACCTGGAGGCTCAATGTGAATGATCTATGTAGATCAATGGATAACATATGGATAATATATGGATAACATATGAGCATATCATAACAATTGCAACACATGATGGATTACAAATGACCGGATTGTCTGTCATAATCAGCAAAAGTCGCACTTATCCATGGTATGTACACGATCCACTTGCCACCTTCCTTCCACAGCCCATGGCGAATGAACCGGTTGCTAGCCGCTAGCCACTTTCTGTTCGGATCTTTGTGAAAGTTATTTCCACGTTACCAACAGACTACGAAATCTAGATGTGGATTCGTCTGAACATGGGGTACCGATACCATCGGGTACCCTATGGTACCTCTGAATCCCCATTTCCATTTTCAGACACACCCTGGAGCCGCCAATTTGCCGGATCCAAGTGGCTGTTCAACTGGACAAACACGTTTGTTTGCATGACAGCTGCAACACTGCTGGTTGCCTGTTGGAGTTGGGAGAAACAAACTTGCACAAACTGGTCCTAATGTGTTTAATGAAAACAAACTGCAGTATGCAAACATATAAAACGGATACGTCGCGTCAAATAATGCTAAGGCTGGTAAGGTGTATTGTGTCTTGGTCCTCAGAGACAGGCACGCTGGGAAACTTGGAGACCCTTTTCTAGAAGAATCAACTGGGGTGCATCTGCGCGAAAAGAACCCACAGCTGTGTGAGGTAGCAGCTTGATCCTTTGTAGCAAAGTGGCCACGGTTGCAAAGGACATGAACTGGTTGGTGAAAACCCCACCTTGGCACAAAGAGAATGAGGCTTTTCTAAGTGGCTGGGTCTGGAAATGGGCCATAATGGGCCATACCATGCCATACTGTACCCTACAAATTGCCATTAAGCAGTAGGGAAAACCCAACTCTTCTATACTTGCCCTTGTAGCAATATGAGTGACCGTGGCAATGTGATTGAACCTCATGGGCCGACAAATTTGGGATCAACTTCTCTTTCTCTTTTCCTTGCAATCAGGCAGCTGTGCTTCTTTGTATGGGCCGCGCCACGAATACCAGCAACAGCCACGCAAAAAAGGACGATGTCCTATAACAGCCAACGCAATCTGCAGCCAGAGTCAATGAATCGGTGAACTTCTTCCACATGCTATGTTCAGATCCCGTCCTTGACGACAGCAAATAAAATGTGCAAGACCTGCATGATCTTGTCATCGGAAGCAGCGCATTTCACGCAGGAGGCAACACTATTGTCAGCAGTGGCATGGGTTGCCTGCGCTGAGGCGGTCCCAGCTCCCAGCCGCAGCCGCTGCTAGCCCAACGGGGCCCCAACGTCTGGAGGCATGGTAAGAATAGTCACCCTCTCAATGGTCGCAATCCAGAAGGTTTGAGAAGTCAACTACCCTCCGGTAGTCAAACATGGCAAGGGAAAGTCCAAAATTTTAGATTGTTCCAAGTAAATTTCCCATTTAGAGAACATCATAGCCCATTTGATGCCGGAGGGTATGTTATCCAGCCTTGCTTTCATGCCAAACACCTGGATGTCATCTAAGACACACCCTGAGCCATCCCTTCGCCTGGTTGCAGCTGACGCAACCATCTCCAACGTAGCCATCAGCACACATTGGCGTGGACATTGCAGGCATATCTCCTGCCGTACTGCGATGGCAGGAACCATCGCAAAGCATAAACCGTTCCTTGATGCGTGAGTTTACCCCATCCCCGAAATTTTCGTTGGTTGGGATCATGATCATGATCATGATCGTGATCATCATCATCATCATCATGATCATCATGATCATCATGATCATGATCATGATCATGATCATCATCATCATCATCATCATCGTCCCAAATATGGTTGAATATCAAATACTTCAAATAGTTAGTTGCGTCAGTTCCTTTTCCACCTCCACATATTCCACATGACTTAAATCCCAATCCTCCTGGGCAAGCTTTGGCGTTTGGGCAAAAGAACGTCTTACTGAGGTTCGATGGGCTAACCATGAAGCCTCCAGGTGCAGATGTTCAACGATTTTCAGCAGGGTAAGATAAACTGCAGAACAAACTGAGTAGCATTGAGTAGATATTATCTGATAGTTAACTATAATATACGTTGATACCATGATGCTGTAATTCCTATGATTTCATGAAGTTGGCCCAGCCTTCCAGCGTCTTGAAGTGTGTTGTGTTGCAAAGTTCCCAAGGTTTTGGACCTTGGAAACTGTTTATGATCGGATTTAGCAGGTTGCTAGGAGCACCAACAATTGGGATACAACTGAATCACCAAATTAGAGTTCTTCAACTTGGAGTGCCCCTTATCACCATTGGTTTCCCACTGAAAAATTACAATCACTTGATGATCAATTGGGATCGCCCAGTCCAGAAACCCCCAGTTAGTTATCATATACCCTCATAATAATCCTTATATCATCTAAACACATATATTATCTTATACAGCTACTCCCATATCATTTTCAGAAACCATATTTCAAGTAAAAAACAAGTCAATCTTTCACCATTTCCAATGGCTTTTCCCCAGTCGCCACCAGGATCACCAGATATCACCAGGTTACAGGGTCTGCAGCTGGTTCCTCCATCCCACAGCTGCACTGCTCCCGCGTCGCAGCTTTGGCACGCCGCATGCTCCGCCATCTCCTCCAGGCCACTGCCGCGACGGCAACGGAGCTTGGTGGCCTGCGCTTTTGGCGGTGCGGGCGGTGCGCGGGAGCTAGTGACGAAATGGTTGATGTATGATGATGTGATGTTTATATGCTGTATAATTGCGATATTATCTAATATTATCTAATATTATCTAATATTTTCTATATGTTTAAATCACAAATAGTGTTACATGTGGGGAGTATAACTGGAATATCAAAGACTGGGAGTAGAACTTCAATCGTCTTAAATCATTTGGGCACCGCTCAGGCTCAGTGATATCGTGCCTCTATTCTCTTGGGTGGTTAATTCCAGCAGTACTCACTGAAGCGGTGGTGAATTCATTGGTGATTTGGGAAATTTTGGGGGTCGGGGATGCTCCCAAGCACACATGAATCAAAGGGAGGTTTATGGGTTTGTCCGTTTGTTCCAAAATTAGATGTATATATATATAATGATATTGTATTGTATTATATATATGACATGATATGGTATGATATGATATGATACTGTATTGTATTATATTATGTGATGTTATGTTGGAGTATATTTCATATCAGGGCAATTCATGGCATATTCAAAAACTCTGGAATTTGGGGGATCGCATTTTCAGACCAAATCCGCAAAATTCCCATGGGATCCAGGAAATTCCAGGAAGCAGCAAATCTCGGGAAGGGCCTTGACGGGGCTCCCTTTGAAGCGACACATCTCAATCTGGGTGCAATGTGCGGAATTGATCTCCAGCGGAGCGTCCACCACCAGGATATTTGAAACCTCAAAAAAACATCTTGGAGTCTTGTGCGAAATAATGCTGTGGAAGTTGTTGTTATTTGTTTTGGGCTCACCGGAAGGAAGACCGTCAAGGCTTCAAACTTTGACTAAGACCAAAACACTGAAGTCGGCACGTGATGCAGTCACTTCAGACGAGCGCAAACACAAGTGGAAGCACATGAAATGCATTGCATGAACAAAGCCACAGGGAGAAGCAGTAACGATGTAACAAGCGCTTTATATTTGGTACTAAAGTCTGATAACATCTGATGGCCCAGGAACTTTCACAGACCTGAGGTAGCCTGCCCCACGAAGAAACAAAGCAGCTCCTAGCAGCGGTTCTAAAGCGGAACTCGGTATTCCACAATCATCTCCCGCGGAAACCATTTCGGCATGGCATGACTCCTGTTCCATCTGCGTAGCATTCCTCGAATTCTGCATGTGTTAAGTTGGCTCCAACTCGAGAATATGCCTTAGATTCCACGATATCTGCTGCAATCTATTCCAGATTTTTCCAGTCACTCCTCAACCACTCCTGTGGTCCAGGAACTTGCCAAACAGCTGGAAATTTCGGCAGCGACGCTTAGCGAGATCAAGTCCAAGGTGCACCACCTGCTGTCTCCTTTGCAAAACAGTCAGTGAAACTCAAGTTGCCACCATCTTGCGACCAGCCACCTGGCAGCAAAGGGCGGCAAAGAATGTTGACATATTGTTGAAATCATTTCAAATCATTATATAATATATATATATACACATCCGTATACACCCTTACGTGGTGGGCTTGGCTCGAGTTTTGTTGGCTTCCAAGTCATGCCAGGGGCACCATGACCACTCCACAATCCGCCCCCCTGGATCTCTGCATTGCATCCCTCGAAGTTCATCACGCCACTGTCTGAACGGCGCCAGGGTGTGGTATCTTGGAGGCCAACTTCACAATTTAGCCTGAGATGTGACGAGTACCACTCTAGCCGCTAGATGCCGCTAGCCCAGTGCCCCAAAATCCCCAAACACATAGACACGGAATCGGGGAAGCCGCTCCAGCCTTGACGCACTTCGAAGGCAAAAAGACCTCCCCCTTTTTGGGCTGAGCAGTTCCTCACATGCCGAGTCTGTCCCAGGAGTTGTCCATAGAGATGCACGGCATTGTTGTGTTGGATATATATAGCAGTGTTTTCGAGTGCCATTCAAGAAAAGTCTGTATTCTGCCAATCTAATCAGATCTAACCAGCAAACATAAGCATCAACGTAATCTTCGGTGATCTCCCGAACACATAATATCATTTGATCACTACCTAGGCTGCTCTGATGAGGGACTGCTTCAAATGAGGCAGCCAAATTTGACACATTATTCCTTTCCCAAACAACTCCTTTCAAAATCCTTGCTGTGTCCCATGTTCTTCCCTTTCAAATCCCATCAAAATCCCTGATGGTGCCTACGTAGTCAAAATATGACATGCCATCCCATGACAAAACATTTAGACCAGGTGTTTGCTTGTTTGACAAATGCTCTCACCTTCCTCCAGCCATCCCCATACTTGTTCCCATTGTTTTCCCGAAATATTCCCACATCTTTCCCAGATCATTCCCAGTTTTGCCCCCCGTCCCGCAGTTTTCCCAAGTCTTTCCCAGCTTTTTCCCTTAGTTTTCCCACGTTTTTCCCAACATCTTCCCATGGTTTTCCCAGATCATTCCCAGTTTTGTCCCCACCCCTCTGGTTTTTTTTAATCCATGTTTTTCCAAACTTCGTCCCACGGTTTCCCAGATCGTTTTTAGATTTGGCTACATGTCAAGCCTTGAACATCCTTGAACCAGATTCTTGCGGGCTAAAAAACAAGCCGATTCCTGATTGTTTCCCTGGAAATCCTAAAGTTTTTCCAGCTCATTCTGTGATCTCCCTTGCAAAGAGATTCCTGGATTCAATTGTGATTTTATTGGTGCCATCACAAACTGAAGCAGCCCCCTATTGAAGCAGCCAGACTAGTGACCCTGAGGACATACATAATTACACCACAATCAGTACTGTCCCGGGTAAATGAAAATACATGAAAATACAATGGTTTCGAACATACATTGATTTCCTGGATCTGGTGTCTTGATGGAGTACGAGTTGAGTTTGTTTGGCATGGCAAACAAGATATCTCAACGTATCACCAAACGTCACCAACATGTTTATCAGAATTGGATGACACACTACGCCACTACATCCCTGTGGAGCCAAGCCGGAACGGAGCTACAGTACACCTCTTTTTTTGTGGCTGACACCCATGGATTTCAAATTCTTATGTCATTTATATAGTGAATCTCATTGATTTTCTGCCGAGATTCCTGAAAGTGATGTTGCCTCTCTGTTGCTGCACAGCAGCACCCTCTGCATGCAGCCCCCCACCGTGGTTTTTGGCTGTGCAGTTTGTGAAGGTCATGCGGGCACCTCCAATCACCGCAGCACCCCCATGCAAATGAAAACCTCGAACAGGGGGATGGGGCAGCAATCACTAGAGCTTATATATGGTTATCTCATAAGTCATATGTCATACATTGTACGTTATGGACCGTTATACATGATAATATAATATGTGTTTCTATGTTACATTAAATTAGATTTTAGTGTATATAAATATATATATATACGATATATGTATATGTAAATGCAAATAAACATTAATACACTATAAATATATTATATATGGCGGTTGATCTAAATTCCTCTAACTGCAAACGGCCATCTTCGCGAATAAACAAATTACGTTCGCGAATCTTTCGCGAACCCCACGTTTATCTTTCGTGGGGGTCTCATGTGAAAATCGTTCGCAAAATCTTTCGCCCAAGCAAAATATACTTTCGCGAGCTCAGAAAAAACTCTTGCGGGGTCTGATGTTGGGACCCTGGCGGCCTTTGTAATGGTCAATCTCTCTACATGGACCTTTCGATCGACAATCACATATGTTATAATATGTGATAACACAATATAATATGTTACACCGTGTAAAAATATGTTATAATGTTATAATATGTTATGATATGTAATAATATGTTGTCATATGTGTCAGTATGTTATAATATGTTAAAATATGTTAAAATATGTTAAAAAATATGTTAACATATGTTAACATATGTTGTGATATGTTGTAATATGTTACAATAACATGTTAAAATGTGAATAAAGGTGTTATAACATGTAATAATATGTTGTAATATGTTATAATATGTTAAAATATGTTACAATATGTGAGAATATGTAAAATTGTGGTAGAATATGTTAAACATATATTATAATATATTATAATAATAATATGTTATACTATGTTATAACATGTTATGCCATGCTATAATATGTTATAATATGTTTTAACATGTTATAATTCTAGCTCCAAGTTACACAAATTCAGAAAATGTACATATACTATGAATCCATCGTACTCCAGACCTGTCTCTTTGGACCCACTGTTTTCCCAACCTGTTTCCCTGTGTGTGACATGTTTCACACCTGTGAAATGACTGGTTGCGATGGGAAGACCTTTCAGCTCAATTTGGAAATTGTTTGGCACCATGTCGATGCCTTGTGTTGTTCCTGAAATGCTATGGAGCCTGGATGAGCTAAAGCGTGTCCTGATAAGTGAGTTTCCCATTTTGGAGACTGAAGAAGGAGAGGGTTTCAAAATATTGTTTGACTTGTTTGTTGAGTGGGCTGAAATCCTGTTAAATTACAACAACCAGCATCCGCTCGCTCTGTTGAATTTGGGGAATTGTGGCCCAGAATCCTTCTCTCAGGGGATTTCCGGCCGCGCATACTCATGTCGCATCGCACTCGAGGGGTGTCATCGCACCACAGAGGACCCCATCGCACTCCACACACCTACTCACAGATCATCGTACTCCACAAAAGGGGAGCGTACACCAGAAAAACTTGCGCAGACAGCCAAAAACTTTTTTTTTCGAAAAATTGACCTGAAGAGTTTTTTTTATTTTTTTCCTCTTCGGAGGTAAAATGCTCTGGAATCTGATAGTATGGAATATGCGGGAAATTGTTGTTTTTCCAGCGTTTTGAGCAGTCGCGCATATAATCGCATTCCATGAAATTTTGATACTTTTGGCCCTGTGGAGGCTATGGAAATTCTCGATTGTTGTCTTAGTCGTGGGCGATAGAGTGTGATGCCTTGTGGGTATGTGGAATGGAATTTGCAGCCTCGATTTGGTCAAAAATGATATTAACATATGCCTGAGAAGCCCACATGCAGGAACGGCAACGCATACGGGGGGGGCATCGTACTCCAGGGGTGGCATCCTACTCAATGTAACTGTATTAAGTGGAAATATGGTACCATTTGGGTTCGAGGAAGAACAGCGTAATCCAGACTTGGCCCCGTTTACAGATGCGGAAGCTGAGCCGCCAGCCAAACGCGTCAAAAAATAAGCTGAACAGCTTATCCAATGGTCTTAAAAGATCCTAGAGAGAAGTTGATGATTGATGAGAGAAACAAGACTTTATGATTATGTTTATTCAAGAAATCATTGCTTGAGAAGGTTCTCAGCGGGGTTAAACATGTGCGATTGGACATGACAGCACGTGACAAGGGAGCGCCTGACAAGGGTCACACAACCTTATTCTCATCATCAAAGGTCGTTCATTATTTTCCAAATTTCCGGAGCTATTTTGGCATGGAATATGAACAGCCTTGGAATATGGGTAAGGTTTTGCTAGAATAATATGTTATAGTATGTTGTAATATATTACAATATGTTATGATATGTCCTTTCCTTCACCGGTTGCTCTTAGCCTGCAGTGTCAAGCGCGTATCACAATGCATTTTGAGGAAGTTTGCCTTTGCAGGTATCATTAGGTATCTACCTTCCCCTGTTTGACAGTCTCTGGCCTCCTCCAGACTTGTCTGCGGTGCAATTGATGAAATTCAGCGCACCAGATCGAAACGTCTTTTCCTTCTTGCCAGTACTCTCCAGACCGCCACCAGTCTGTCCAGCTGTACATGCATGAAAATTCCAGCTACCTCCATCAAACAAGATCTCGCTGCTTGAAATGGAGGCTCCTCCTCCAAGTACTTTGGCGTGACAATCGGTCATTTCTATGCTCCCACCATTGTTCAGCACCCTTCCTCTCCTCATCTTGAAGCCTCCTCCCTGCTTCGCCTCGCACTTGTTGAACACCATCTTGCCCCCACTGAGCTGAACCATCCCGTTCTGTGCAATTGCAACTCCTCCACCGGTGCCCGATGTGGACACACAAGCAGAGAATGACATGAAGCCGGCACCTTGAAGCAGCCTCGACTTCCGATTCATAAAGAGGCATCCTCCATCGAACTTCGTGCTGCAGTTGTTGAAGGAGAGGTTTCCTTCGATTTGCAGCAAGCCGCTAGTCTCTAAAGCACCCGCGTTGTTTTCGCTGCGGCAATGTTCCTTGGTGCACAATACAAGGAGTGAACTGAAGGTTAAAACCATGGTTCTGGCGCTCTTACTATGTTCCCAAATTCGTAGTTCACCTCATGTCCAAAAATTGAAGCCATTCCTGTACCTGCAAAGGACAGCGTGCAGTGGGAGTGCCTGGGACTTTGCCAATAGTTAGGAGTGCCCAAACCCCATACAGATACAAAACACATCAAACCACAAGAGAAGCCAAGGTCCCCTTTCTGTTCCGAGTCTCAAAAGTCATCAGTGCTTCTGTGGAAATCATCAGACCCTCCGTGATCGTGGCTGCTCCACTATTGCGTTTGGCCGTACAATTGCTGAAGTGCACTCGGGCCCCTGACTCCAGTTCTGCTTTTCCCTCCACCAGCAATGCACCGCTGTGACCCCATGAACGTATGGAATCAAACAGTACTGTACCACGAGTTTCAAAACTCCCCAGCACATGAACCGCTCCGATGGACTGTTTGGAGCTCACATTTTGAAAGGATAAAACGGCAGTTGGTTTTCGCACCCGAAGAGCCCTTGCCCGCAATGCACCAGCAGATCCATCGGTGTAACAGTCTTTGAATGTTAAGTTGCTTGAAACTCCAACATGTTTTTCTACGTCCATGGCTCCGGGACCTTTCAAAGATCTGCATCCTGCCAGGTTTTCACATGGTGTGGAAGAAGGCAAGCTACTTTTATGGAGAAACTATGGTGGAAAACCATTTTGGAACACCTTGGAACAGGTGTTTTTCAGCATTTCTATTTGGAATTCCAGTTCTCTTGCTGTTCGAAGCTCATCAGCCTTGAATCGAGCTAGTGCCCCGGACTTCCAGAGAGCCAAGGACGTGAATGCAGGGATCGTCGAAGCTTTTCTCGGCGCTAATGACAAAGTCTCCATTCAGTCTCACCTGTGATGGCACCAATTCATCCAATTTCCGCTTCCAAAGATTCAAAGTTTTTAAGCTACCCACATCGTCCCACATAATCATCTACGGTCTACAGTGCCCAATTTATATATCTTGATTCTTGTGAAGTTTACCATTCTACACTCATCCTCAGCGATTATTTCCTTAACGAGCACAAAAATCGAAGTGGAAGCGAGAGTCAATGAGGCAGCCAAAAGCAAAACGCAGTCAGAACTCATTTTTTAAAAACAGTAAACCTGGTTCAAGCACCTGAAAAAAGCAACGTCAACGTTGGTTGGTAACCTGGGATGATTCTGTGGAGGAACTTTCAAGAGTACCCTCACCCCCGGATGCTTCAACCAACTCCTGAAATAAACGCCCAGCCGCATCCTGCATGAAGGTAATGGGAGCGAAGAGGATGATTTCAGCATTGCCGTGATAAATACATCTCTCATTCACTTGGAGTCCTCGGCACTAGGCTGGTGCGTGTCACCGGGTCCCCTTTGCGCTAGAGTCCCGCTAGAGGTTTCAAATGGGGCCAGAACATGGTCACACTTCAAACGCAAAAGACGAGCAAAAGTGGTAGTGGAAGAGACCACATCTCCCAGAAAATCCAAATGATTCGTTGTACCACTGGTTTAATGGTGGATTATCTAATGATTATCACCACGACGGTTGGTAAAACTATATGTAAAACGAGTCATTCGACTTCCAGAGGATCCACAAGACCAAGCAGCTGCTGGCCACCACATACTTCCCCAACAATTCCACAGCGTTAGCATGGCAGTTCTCTGGAAATGGCCGGACCTCAGCACAACTGCGGTGAACATTTGCGTTTGGTGAGCGGAATGCTGCACAAGTGTTCATTGAACCTTTGACCATTTCCAATAGACAGCCCATCTTCCAAATCCAGTGGTTGGGTTTCCATGTTTTCAGAGGGACATCAAACACATTCTGACAGACTCAGCACCTAGCCTCCGGTTCTGCAGTGACACTACTGGTCAGCAGAACATTTTGGTAGGACAAGCGTTCTCCCCGTAGCGGAATGAATAATGCCTGGACGTGGTTGCTAGAAATTGCCCTCTCAAACGTCTAGTGGACGTGCCCTTAGCTCAGTAGAAATTGCACATCTGGAATCTTCAGAAACATCCATGCTCTGCTCCTCACTTGATTCCCCAGTGAACCGTTAAGTTTAACCTCAAGGTTGATCCCAAATGATCCCAACACCGATATGGATAGGTATTCCACACACGATGACACACGGTGACACGGTGAAACATCCACCAGGTGCACCGCCTGTCCCAGCCTGGGTCAAAACGTATTGCATCCGACAAACAAAGGCAGCGTGGCTCTTTTTCAAACCACGCTTGAGCAAAATTCATCACCGCAATGGACATGGACTCAGTGACTAGACTGACTACAGACCATGCATGACATACCCTGACACATATGTTACATATATAATCATATATACAGTAGTTATATTTCGTATAATCACAAATCATATTCATCTTTCCAAAATTGAAGCGATTTGTGCAAAGCCGTCCTCCTTGGCCCCTTCCAGCAAATAGCACAGGCCCCAGATCGCCTGCAGCTACAGTTCATCCATTGCGAAAATTCACGCAGCTGGCATAGCTGACATGACATGAACGGGCCCCCCTGCACTGCTCAACATCTCAGCATCGGCTGTACCTTGCAGGACCTGATCAAACGTGGCTCTCTGGAAAATCACCCATCAATGGAGGTTTTAATGGGAAAATCATCTATTAATGGTGGATTTTCCATTGCCACGTTTGATTACCAGAAGGTATCGAGAAATGGGGTACACCAATCATGTCGTGGATGTCAAGGGGATTGGGATATAACATGATGTAACTTATATAACTATGATATAACTTCACAAACATCATGATATTAATATGGATCCATGAACGAGGGATATACACCAAAATGGCAATTTTAAGCAGGAAAATTACGATAAACTACTGGATTTTGGAGTGCCCTTTTTTTGACAAACCCCAACTTGGAATTAGTTGGAAGTTGAAAAGCTGCACCTTCCCGGTTTCTGTTCATGTTCCACCCAACCTGCGCAAAGAAGTCAAAGGCGCAATCCACCTTCTCAAGTTTTGGGGCTGTCCTCAGAAAATGCAACTTCAACCAATGTGACCACATCAGTTCTGACAGCCTTCAGTGCTGAGCGCGTCGCGTGCCGCGGCAAAGGGTGGCCATCAACCTACAAAATCTTGCTGTTTTGCGGCTGCATTCCTGTTTGAGCTTTTCTTATGAACTTTGATGAATTCTGCCATAGTATTTCAATATATTTCAATGACTTTGTTGATATTTCTTGGCTTGTGAAATCTGGCAGTGTGTCAAAACCTTGTACCCCTGGTGAACATCAAAATAGCTGGGATTTATGGATGTTCATCCCATTAAAAATTGTATTTTTATAGGTATTGATCCATACCCATATTCTTTTGGAGTGGCCCAAACAATCTCAACAGCAAAAACACTCCAAATGCTGCCCATGCGGCCAAGTGAAGCTGCGTAGTACTTCGCAACGCTCCAGACTTGTCCAAGTGAAGTCGGGCATCTGCAAACATGGATGTATAAAGACAGGGTCTATTTGCATCTATTTTCTAGATTAAGGACACATGTCGGATTACTACAAGACAATTTCTATTAAACAGATACAAATGTAGTAATGATATATTAAGATTTACCATCCTGTACAATGCAGAAAAAACGTGAATGCTGAACCATATGGTCCACATCGCCTCCCGCCTTAGCAAAGAGATGTCCCAAAATGTTGACGATATCAGAATCAAGCAGCCCATCCCGGAAGCTGCAATCGACATCACCGCCAACCTGAGTAATGGTACTATACAAAAAAGAAAGCGTCAAAGGATGTCACCGGCTACATTGACGATATGCAAAGCATGTTTGCAACAGCATTCACTTTGGAAATCTTGCTGTCTCCTTCGCCCAAAAAGCAGAAACCAGAGATTTTCCTGTCGCAAAGCTGCAAGTCCATGCAAACGCGGCTGGAGCTGTCAAATCTGCAAAGCACCTGAGAGGTTGCATCTTCTTGCCTTTGAAACCACAATGAAACTCGTCAAGTCTTATGCTTGCACACTTCCATTGGCTCTTGAAGGTGTTCACGGAGTAGGAGCAAAGCCAGCTGCCACGCAGGCAGCCATACATGTCCCCAGCGCAGCGTTGCATGCAAGGATTGCGGCCGGAACACCAGCTCCTGCAGTGACGGTGCCGAAGGTTGCACCAGCAGCGGCATAGCAAGCCACTGCCAGCGAATTGCAGCCTGTCTGGCAAATGCCATAGGCCAGCGGGCCGCCATCTGCCCCCATCAGCACCAGCATGGTGAGGCACACGCGGAGTATACTGGCCATGACGACTGAAGGCGAGCTTAGCAAGGCTTTCTCCTTCTCACAAAGGTTCGGACCGCAAAGCTGCAATATTGCCATGCTGGCATTTCGTGCCTTCACGCTCTCAAGGACAAACACAAGTGACCGAAACGGTGCAAATATTCAAACATTTCTGCCAACTAAACTTGCATCAACTCACATATTGAGGACTCGGCGTTGGCCAAAAGCTGAAGCAAGAAATCGCAAAGCTCGGAGCTGCCAGGAAAACAGGTGGCTCAACGGAACATGACTCAATGGTACCGAGCTTGTAGTTCTGCAGAGAACGTGTACGAGGAAGCACACATAAACACACAAGATTACAGGTGAAACTTTCACTGGTAAATCTGGTAATAGATGCAGCCTCTCTGCGCTGTTCAACTGCAACACTTCCAAGGCTGCTGTGCATGCACCTGCCTGGAACCAGCTGACTGCATCCAACAGTTGTCAAGCACCATTTGTGAGTTCATCAGCCACCAAAAATTGGGTGAGTGTTTGCAAGAAAACTGGGTACTCCAAAATCCCATAAGATCCATGAGTCATTATCATGTTCACCAATAGATAGCCATCTTGGGCATCTGTTCAGACACACCCAACGCTTCAATTATTGTTGGTGAAGTTGTAGATATCATATTTATCTACAATATATATTCAGTTTTGGTTCATATTGTTGGTTAAGTATATATCATATCCATTCATATCCACCATTTGTTTTGTATCCTGATGACAATATAATTTTGTATTAATCCAAATATTGTTGGTTTATTGGTTAAGTTGTATAGAGAAATATATCTTATAATCATTTTTTTGCATCCTGATGTTCTAGACAAACCCAAGTAAACAAAAAAACAGCAGCATCGCTGCCTGCACCAGTTGCTTGGTTTGTGCCGAGCTTCCGCTCGCCAGCTGAACCAAACACCAAGCGGCCTGGTGAGAAACACAGCGAAAAAAGTTCATCTCCATATCAGATCATCTGTAGATGATTTATGTGTTTATATACATATTTTTTTTAAAAAATAATATGTAATATAAATGTTATGGTTTCTCATGGTATATATATATGTTCATAGTCCATCGTAATTGTTACACAATAGATAGACTCGACTCTATTAAATAGAGTGTAGCTTAAAGGATCGTCGCCTATGGTCCTGCTTTCAAAGGCTTCATTCACAACTAGCAAACTAAGTGCTTTCTTCTACTTAGACTTGAAGAAACTGCTGTATATCGCTCCAAGAAATGCTGAAGAGGCTTTCTGTCGATGCTTTGCTTGGCGACCTCGGCCTTTCCTGCTGAACTCAAGCTGGCGGAACCTCAACAGGTCAGAATTTTGCCATGGATCAATCTGGTGGACTGGTGGACCATCAATTGCTGTTTCGGGGTCAAAATCCCAACAGTTGAACAACATCTGAGGGTCGACCTGGGGATACATTGATACGTGGACCATCATGGACCCATCGCCAAAGTGTTCTAAAGATTCTAAAGTGTCTGATTTTTATGGCCACCCGTAGCTCGGCGTCCACACGCAACGTTGCAACCAGCAACTCTGCACCACCGCAACGGAGCACCTGGCAGTGGCTCCACTCCAAAAAGTATCCACAACCAGCTGTCCGCCGTCGCTCAGTATGGGACTCCTTGAATCGGTGGGCGAGGTCTGGCAAGCGCCTGGCCACAGATGCGGAAGGTGATGCGGCTAAAGCAATCTTGTTCTTCAAAAAAAACACTGTGCTGCTGAAAGGAACTCACCCTAAAATGGGAACCTCAGCCTCAAATTTGGGGGTACCCAATGTCCCTACACCCTACCCGGACCTTCCGGAGCCCGCACAGAGCTGCAAACGGTTGACCTGTTGGAAATCATTGAAACTCCCCTCACAACCTGGTGGCCACAGCATATCACTGCGCGGTTTGCTGCTGACCGTGCAGTTTCTGTTTGCTGCAGTCCGTTCGTTGCCTGTTGCTGTCCGCAATGCTTCTACCAGCATCTGTTCTTCAGTCACCTCCACTGGAAAGTCATGTCTTCCAGACTCCAGACACAGGACATCTTATGATATCTTATGTGGATAATCAGAAGTACCACGAAGTACGATGAAGTGCCCCTTTTCCTGCCAACTCATTGGCTTTCTCCAGTCAGCACTCGCTTCTTTTAACCGATGTGGCTGCAGGGTCGGAATCCCTTCAAACACAGCAGCGAAGGGGGTGAAAAATGGTGATTTCATCATTTCATCTCTGAAAATTCCACGAAAAGTCCGGGCATCGGATCATCTGATCCTCCCAGATCTTGATCCATCGTTGATCTGGCCTGGGCCTAAGCTCCAAGCCTGAAGGAGTCGAAGGACGCGCGTGTGGCTTCCTCCAAGGTCTTCCACTGATCCTCTGGTGCCTGCCAAGCTTTTGTCATACTGTAAGAAATCTGTAAGATATCATGAGATTCACATAGATTCACATAGATTCACTGTTCATAAAGATTTGTCATAAAGATTTCACCATTTTCACCTCACATCTCCTCACCAGCTATCCCTGGCATGGCCGACTTTCGGTGCCGAGCGCCGAGCCATGCCGAGCCTGGGAGGTCACAGTGTACAGCTTGCCTTTTTGAAGGGCCACTCGCACCAGGAAGTGATTGAAACCTGGAGTCCACTGGAGGTGCAGCCTCTAACATCGAGTGGGCACTGGGGCAAACATGGGCAAAGATTTGATCTCTAGGGCCCTGGTCATTTCTATTCATTTCGATTCTGTAGGCATCAAACAACATGGTATACATTGGTATACTATAATACATAATTTGATTCCGTTGATAACTACTATCGATATGCATCAATTACCAATCCTACTCTGGAAACACCTTGCACGTAAGTTTGCTACCATCCTTTCATATCTTTTCAGAAGTTCCATCATAAGTTCCATCATCATTTTGGCGCCTCTGGAAGTGTCACAGCGGTATTCGATCAAATAGGTTTGGACATCACCTGCAGGAATATCCTTTGCAAACATCACCTCAGTGGTGAAATTCCCATCCTTCTGCTTTTCGATGGAAGCGATGCGATCCGCCACGCTATCTGCTGAGCCAACATCGGACAAACTGTTGGCAAAGACCTCATCAATGGTCAAGCCAACCTTCCTTGGTCCAATCTCAGGTCATCATAAAACCCTGCCATTTTCTCACACGAATCGCTTCTCAATTATCATCAAATATCGTAATGTATGCATAGACACATTAAATGCACATCGCAATTATCGCAGTTTAAATATTCTTTCCAGCCAGGTGACCATTTGCCGTATGGGTCAGAAGCAGTGACGCTGCGCTCAAAGTTGTGAGTCTTTGCCAAAATGAACTTCCTCAGTTTTCAAGGGGCATCCCAACTTTCAACAATGCGTCCGGTTTTGTGCCGGGCCTTTAAACTTTCTTAAGGAGGGAAACCCAAGAATTAACAACCGTCTTTAATTGGGGTTGATATTGGGTAGTATTGGGATGTATTGGGTATTATGGTATATTATACTACGCTGTATATTATGCTAATTAATCTAAATGTGTCCACAAATGATTGGTAGTTTAAACATGTTTAAACACCACATGTCCGCTGAGGCTCTCATTCCATGAAAAGCCCTTGGGTAGATCGATGCTGAACTGATTGTTGCCGATCTTCGTCAAGCCCTGCGCGAAAGATGCGAAAGGGATCATCCAATCTTCAGTGAATATATTGAAAAAACACATCGATCAATATCATTGCAGCATGTCAGCTACTCCGAACCGTTAAAGTCGACCAATTTAACAGAATTGTGTCAAATCTCATTGGGACGCCGTTGGATCAGGAAGTCAAATAAGTTGACCAAAAGCAAGGTCAACCCCAATGGGACGCCGATGTACGACAAACTCTGTTTTGGCAAGTTTTGCTGTGTGAAAGATGAGGAAACACCTTGTGGACGCAACTCCCAAAACATCTTCAAAGTGGTATTAAATACAACATAAAACACTCATGTCATATTGGGACGCCAGTGATTCACCACATGTAGATTGCAAGTGATCACAAGAAAAGCTGCTTTTACCTGTTGGATTCTGTAGGGACACGGTTAGCTGTTTCGAACGACGTCCGAACGACGTCCGAACCACGTATCGAACGACGTCAAAGGGTATCAAAACCCAGACCTTTGGATTCATTTGCTTTCATGTTCCTTTCATGTTCCTTTCATTTCCTCTCATTTCCTTTCATTCTCCTTTCATTTCCTCTCATTTCCTTTCATTGTCCTTTCATGCGATCATGAAAACATGGTATAGGATGGTATAGACACAACCAAAATACGAAGTCACACAAAGTCGCTGGCAATGCAAAACCCACGAAGAAGTCAAAAAACTGAAAAAAAACTAACTTGCTAGACACAAGCTGGACGCAACATTGTTTAGAAGTTGCGTGCGCGCAGCTGGGACGCTCATTTCATTGAAATCGTTCAACTTTAACAACTCAGAGTATTATTCTTTTGTGATATGATTCGCGTTTTTCATTTCATCGTTCGTCCATGTTCATCCAATTTAATGTCATATCTCCAGCCAGTTCTCACCGTACCTCTGCCGAAACAAAGGGGGATTTACCGCCCATGCGCCTCCTCAGCATGAGCTGCTGCCGGCAGCAGGGCGACACCGCACAACTGGCGCCGCGACGGGGCAGCGCGGCGCAAAATTCGAGAGACCTGCGGCCAGCGAAGGCCAGCGGTTTTTAGAAGGGAACCCAAGTTAGATACCGATTGATAAATTTATCGGTAAATTATGATATTTGATGATATTTGATGGAATATCAATTTTTGATGGGGAAAAGCAGTACTTGTCCTTGGATACCAATTTGAAAACAGACATCCTAACATCTCGTGTCATTTTTTTCAAATGTACCTGCAAGGAATCGCACTACGAAGCATTTGCGATCGTTATTTATTCGACATGGTTGTAAAATATGATAAAAGTTCATGCAATGCCGAGACTGGTACTACAAAATCATCAAAATCTATGGCTCCAGCCTTCTGAACTGCGCCAATTGCTGCCAGCAAGGCAGGTGCACCAAGCATGACCTGCAGTCTGTGAATTGAAGTCTGTATTCAACGAAATCTAATCTCCAAATAATTGAAGATAACTGAAGACATCAAATCGACTCAGCAAAAGACCCAACTCCAAACTCTGAAATGGACTCAGGTTTTGCTTTCGTGCCATTAAATTCCATGTGACACCTCACACCTTGCTTACGGGTACAGGTTACCCATGTTATCCCACCTTGGGTGAAGGTCGCTCCAGCGTTCGTTGCAGTCGCAATGCAGGTCGTGCAGGTCGTGCAGGTCGTGCCGGCGGCGCCATGGCCATGGGCGCAGACACGGTAGCCATGGTGGAAGCGACGCCTGTTGGGAAGCTCTGCCTGTTGATGGCTTAAGTTGATCTTTCTTATTGGCAGACAGGAGATCTTCCGCACGACCTTTTCATGGCTTTTCAAAGCATGAGGACATGAACATAATTGAAAATCATTAGATATCATTAGGGTTTAGGGTTCCAATGGGTTCCATGAGTTCAAGCTTTGAAACATTGTGTGCGAGACAAACGCTGCGGCGGCGAATGTCTCCTGAACTTCCCTGAACACAATCATTCCCAAACAAACCTTTTGGCCAAACACAGAGTGGTCATGACATGTCATGGCAACAGTGTTGGAAAATGTTGGATTCGTTGAAGGGGCACGGAAGGCCTCTTTCTCCATGAGCTTGCGCTTGGCGAAGGTATTCTGGGAAGTCTCTTGAAAGAAATTGAGAGCCTGGAGACACAATGGAGACCTTGCATGAGATCACTGTCCTTTTGGACTGTGGCTGGTTCTTAAGGAACTCTTCACACAGATTCGACAGATACGCTAGCCTGCTTGGACTCAAACGCATGGCACGTAATGACGCAATGGCACAAGAAAAGCAAAGAAGTGACAACACCACCTCTTCATTCTCCTTATTCGGGGAGGACAAGTTCAGCCTCACCGACTTGGTCTTCAAGTGCGGCCACTGCCACAAGTGTGGGTCAACCACCAGACCAGCACTCAGTCAATGCTCTTCGAATCAACATGACCTCTTGAAGTCTTAAATCTGTCTCAACATAGATTCAACACAGTACTGGTACATACTGGTACTGTACCAATCTGTACCAAACAAGTCCAACCCATGTTGACATGTCTGGAATCTTCTGGATTTGTGCCCCCCTTAGCCGCCTTAGCCCGTGTTCCCCCAGCTGAGAACGTAACTTGCCAGGCGAGGGGAGCTTGGCTGGGCTGGAGACCTGGCTGAAGTTGGCAGCTGCTGAGCCGCTGAGCTGCCGAGTTAGACGCAGACCTGCCTCCGGAGCCACATTCTCAAGGCCTTAGAAGACTGGCTGTGCTGCTGAAATCATAAATCTGATAATTATATAATTATAATCTAATGTAATCTATATAATCTAAAATCTCCCTGGTTGAACTACAGTAGCTCAAGGTCATGATAGATTGGCTTAGACCAAGCTTCGTTGATGAAGATCAGTCTTTGCTCCCCAGGCAACCCCACCGGAACGCTGGCCCAAAGGCTGCTTGCACCTCAAGGTGACTAGGAAGCTGTCTTGAAAAACCCAAAGTGTGGAAGCTGCCATTCCTCCTTCTATTTAAATACAAGTCATATACAAGTCTATTCCATTCTACTACAAAGTTTACCTCGATCCGTTGGACAGAATTCCGACCACAACTAACAACATACAGGGTCTTTTGAAAAGAATTGTGCCGAGATGTGCCAACCCTTCAATTTCCAATCGCACTAATGTCTCGAGGTCAGCACCGCATCTTTACCTGCTCCTGCGTCAGGCTGGACAAGTCTTCCAGCACCTGTCCCAGTGAATGAAGAGTCACGGAGAAAAACATTGTCCTTGTCTGAAACTTGTCACCTTTTGAGGCCATTTCTGTTTGGAAGTTGCCTTCTCTACATTCCCAAACCATCTTCAGGCAGGTCATTCAACTCCGAATTCCCATAAAATCCCATAAAGAATCCATCAATAAGATTCACCAAACAAATCCATCAAACAGATCCATCAAAAAATCCACACAGACACCATCAAACATCCATCAAACACCAAGGCCTCTTCACGCGACGCTGATCTCCCGGGCTCCAGCGATGGTGTTGCCACCCTGACATCTTCGACCAGATCACTGGTGAAACGATGCTGAACCGCCCGGGCGCCTTCGGCCTGTGCGGATCATGTCGCTGTGCCTGCGGCGCGGTGAGGGTTGGCTGGAATCGGTCTGATATCAAGCGATTATCGCATGGCCTTGACAAAGCCAACCCAAAGGTACCCTCCTGACCCTTGACTTGAGAAAAAAACAGCTGCGCACTTTAGAAATTCCGGCAGCAAATGGTTGGCTGCATCTGCAATGTCAAGTGCAATCAAAGTGGTTGTTTTGTGATGTTTTTGTTGCCGCCTTTAAAACAGCCACCACTTGGCACAGTATTTTTTCAGTGCTTCAAAGGGCACCACGCAGGGACACCTGGCAGTTTGCCTGCGCACGAGGGCCGCCTCATGTCAGAGCATCAAGCTTCACAGCGAGAAGCATCGGTTTCGGATGGGTTTAGATTTGGACCGTGTGCACATTGGAAAATGAAACACTTACCAGGGCAAGAGGTGTGAGAAGCGCTTTTTCATCCACAATTTGCAATATTCATAATTATTCATAATTATTCATAAAACTCTTCACTAAGGTCGAAATCCAAACGCCGAAAACAAATTCAAGAACAAGATCAAGGTCCGACCCTGGACCATCTGGACCTGCGTATGTTTCTGGCATCAAAGCCCGCACTGGATATCCATGGATATCCTGAGTGCGTTGCGCAATGATGCAAGAGGTCATCTGTCTGAATCTGTCTGAATCTGTCATCTGTCTGAATCTGTCTGAATCTGTCTGAATCTGTCTGAATGTCTTGTACCATCTTGTACCTTCTACACTGTCTACACCTTCCTTTTGCTTCCAATGTCTATAAAGTCCAAACCTGTCCGATTAGACCAAGCATGACCAAGCGTACCGGTCGCGCAACCGCCCGCCCATCGATGGCAGAGTACTTCTGCTGGCTCCAACTCATTCTTAAAGCAAATACCAACAACACACATATCTAAAACCATTGAAGGCCAGCACCCCAACAGGTTTGCCCAAGAATTATCAAACACGTTCAAACACTGGGGATCAAATACCCCAAGAATGATCTTAACATTGCCATACAAAGCACTAAAAGAGACATGGGGGAATCGGGAAATGAAACGCAATAAACATATAAATATCATATAAATCAACAAACCATAACAATAACACCATGGAGCTATACGGAGCTGTGAGACCTACTGCACGCGACATGGCGAAATGGGACCCCACTTGTTGCACGATGAAAGTTGCACATGAAACGTGATGAACAGGAGGAAGTTTGGACCAAATATGACCAAATAAAACTTCTGCAGAATATTCTGAATGTCTGTTTTCGAATGATTTCGTTGGAGAGATACGGTAATATACTTTGCTCAGCTTCTTTTAAGCCGACAACTGTGGCGGGTACGTCAGTGCCAGAACAGGACAACTCCATGGCTTTTGCAGATTTTGCAGGTCCTTTCAAATCATTTGGGCTTTGGCATAGCTTCCAAACTATTCATGAAGTGCAACATCAAACAACAAAGCCCAAAGTGTGGCATGCTTGATGCTCGACTGCAAGCTCAAAGAAAAGAGATCGTAGCTTCGTCGGTGCACTTTTGGAGCAAACGGCCACAGAGTGCGCAGATTGACAGTCCCATTCACTTGAAAACCTTGGGACAGCCTTGGGCGCCCTAAAATCATCTAAAATCTCAGGATGTTGCTTCTTTGACTGGACCTGGAAAGTCACAAGTGATCACTAGCCTTGGACACTTCTCCACCTCTGTCCACTTTGTGGAACACCGAGCTTGTGGTAAGTCCAATTTGAAAGATTTCGCCAGTCCCACTGAAAGTGTGGACCGTGGCTCCCAGAATCTCTCTTCATTGTTGAGCTCAAGAATTTCATCAACACCTCGATGTAGAATCAATCGAGATACGGCAATGGCAGGTTCCTTGACATTCTCCACTGGCAAGACACGCTGACTGACGAGTTCACACAAGCGCCTCAGCGTGTGATCTGGGGGCAGTCGCATGATGTCATCCAGCAATTTTTCAGGAGCATCAGCACTTTTTGTCACGGCGATCATGGTATGACGAATCGCTTCACTTCCGCCAAAGATATCCAGAGCTTCACGAACCCGCTGCTCCATTTCCGAAGTAAACCGACCTTTGGGCACCACCACAATAAATGAAGCAATGCCATGGGGGGCATAACGGAAGGTTTCTAAGAGTTCAGCTTTGGTCTCTTCATAGCATTTGTTGGTGTCACCGAGACCAGGTGTGTCAATCACGCGCCAGCGGCCACCAGCGAAGGAATAGTCCCGCACTCGAACAGCACTTGTCACCGAAACAACTGAAGAGCTTGTTTCAAATGCACGTTTTGCCCCACAGAGTGTGTTGGCTGTGGCACTTTTTCCAACACCTGTCATGCCAATCAAAACACAAACCTTCCTGCTCCGCTCGACGCTGAAAGGATCTCTTCGAAAGAGTTTGGTCTTTGAATAGGCCGCTGCAGTTGCGTTCTTGGATTCTGCTGTTGAAGCCTCTCCAGTGCCCTCATCCACCCGAAATTCGGCATGTGCGCCACAGTTCCGAGAGTTGCCTGCTCGCCACAGGGCGAAACCCAGTGATGTTCGTACGGCAAGCGAACGGATCATATCCTAAGCTCTTCAATTACATCGAAATGATCTGTTTTAGATCGTGTTCTCAAAGGAGTTACATGGTCTGCCATACTGCATCAGTCTATGAAGCTTAGCTTGGGATACAAAAGCACAACTATGTACAACTTGCAATTGCCATGCTTCAGTGCTTCAATCTGGGTCAATGTCTAACGTGTCTTTTGCTATCATCTTCCTTATGCCGTATGCCCATGTCTGGTGAGCCAGAAACAGAAAGCATCAGAAAGCGAGCAGAGTATCCGCATGTCAGATCATGTCAGCGCATTTGCAGGAAAGCCATTGACAACATTGAGATACATTGACATTGAGGTACTTTGGTTTGATCATGTTAGATCCATTCCAATTAGCTCCGCTCTTTTTGGATCCCCAGGTGCAAGCCTCACTGAGGAAATCTCAAACGACTGGGACGACTGGGCATCTGGATTTGGAATTAGTTAAAACATGCTAAAACTGAAGCTGTTTGTCTTCTGAATTGTTCTAGCCGATTCTGCTTCATATTCTGCTTCATACTGAATTGAGTGTATAAACTGAAGTATCAAAACTGCACGGAATCACCAACTGATCAAACTGGTTGACTCACAGAAGATGCCATCTCCGATCCATAAAGGGAACCTGAAGGCAACGAAGTGTCAAGGAGGCTCAACATGCACCAGGTTTGATTCTGACCTTAGGGTCCCGTAGTTTCCCTTGGGCACGGGCGAAGCTCTGTACATGGCGACCTGCAAAAGGGCCACAATTCTGCGGCGCAAACCTGAGCCAGGCCGTCGTGACTGAGGCCAGGCCGCATCGCTGCCAGCGCTGCCGTTGGGTCCTCCCGCCCTCGTCCAAACTTCACGGCTTCTTCAGCATCCTGGTGCAGGGCCCAGGGTCGCAGGGCATATTCAAACCTTCATAGTTCCTCAATGTTGCTCATAATTTGATGATGTTGTCATCTGATCTAGAGATTCTCCCAGCTTTGATCAATTCAGCCCTCCCACTCTTTCACTAATGCTGTTGCATTTTGCTACCACTCTGCTCAACATGTCTCAGTTTGCCACTCTAGGCGCCGCATGAGGTCGTCGTCAGCGCTGCCTCCTGACACTCCAACACATCCATCAACCCACTGCTCCGTCATGTAGTGTGATGTCATGTCTAAGCATCCAAGTTGTGTGATCAATCCTATTTTGGATGTGATATATTATATGTATACATATACTGTATATATATATATGTGTATATATATATATATGTACATATATATATATGTGTGTGTGTGTGATGTGGTACCACATGATATTGTGCCGCACACTCATCTCATGTCAGTGTCACACAATGCCCCGGCTCCAGGATCAAAGAGGTGACATGGGGTTGTGGAGAGCACTTTACGCAATCACACAAGATTGGAGTCATAATGTAACATATACATATCATGACTGATTCATGATATTCATAAATATAGTATACAATGTACATATATACATTATAAACAAATATACATGTTATAGTACATTCGATTATTAATATATACATATTGAATCATATTGAATCATATTGAATCATATTGAATCATACTGGAGGTGTCCTAAAATGGGTTACCCGCATTTTACCATTGACATACCATCATGTTCATTCACCGTCCCTATAAAAATAGCCTGGCGTTGGTGCGGTGGCAGGGGCCGCGGGATCTGCTGACCCTGAGAGCATCCTTGGTGTCACTTTGTCCATGCTCGGCCCATGGGATTTTGATATTTTTGATGGGATGTGGCTTTGTCCAATGGGGCTTTAATCTGGATTTTATCAACGATATGATATAGAACCTTCCAAAAGCTGGGATTTAACCAGAATCGGATGTTATGGGATTTTTATATAAGGTGCAATGATATATAGGATTGCCCAAAAATGGTGGATTCTCCAAAATGGCATCTTTAATGTGGGAAGTAATGATACACCATGGGAGTTTGGGGTATTCCATTTTCAGGTCAACTTGGGTGCAGCGAACATGGACAAGTCTAGATAGCTGACCATGGCTGGCTGCAGTGTGATGTGAACATCTGGTCATATCAGTTCAAACAATTCTACCCTCTTGTAATCTAACATAGTACAGCAACATAGCCAATGAAACTTGCCTTGTTTAGAAGGTAAATTATCTAGACATTGGTAAATTTTCATGGCCGCTATCTTAAATTACCAGAGGATACTCAATGCAGCTTTCCACGCAAGACAGCTCAGTCTCAGTTTGCCACTCTAAGCGACGCAAAAGGTCATCGTCAGCGTTTCCTCCTGACACTCCAGCACATCCATCATTCCAATTCTGTCATCCAACTGCTCTGTGATTTCATGTGATGTCATGTCTAAGCATCCAAGTTGTGTGATCAATCCTATTTTCGATGTGATATTGCAAACTAAATGTGAATTACCACTGTTATCCATGTGGCAGCGACCATCAACTAAAACTATAATGGCCGAGCCCAATACGTGCCATGTATATATATATATATTCATATGGACGCGTCTGAAAATTTTGCATAATTACCAAATTGCAAATTTCATAGGAAAAATGATGATGAGCCAGTGGAATTGGGGGGTCCCAAGAATTTTCGGAGGAACCCATAACTATGTGCCATATGTATCCATTTGTGCCATTGTCAAAACCTGCGATATGGTTATGATGTTGTTATGATGATATCATGATGGTAGAAAGTATGATCAACCAGTGGAATTGCTGTAACAAACTCATATTGCCATAAGCACGCATAAACCTGATGGTGGTATATATATATATGTATATATATGGAGGTGTTCTGAAATGGAGGTATTCCCCAAATCATGACCATGTATTGAAACCTATGGTTTTGAGGATCACCATTTTAGGAACCCCCCAGGTTTCAGGTTACCATACCCAGCAATGAAGAGATTCCTGGTGCAGGTGCAGGCGCCGCAGCGGCGGGCGCCGGCTCAACAGCGGGCGGCACCGCAGGGGCTGCCGTGGCACCTGCTGTCAAACATGGTGTGTACACCAAATTGGAAGATAACCTGTGGCATGGGAAGTTCGATAGTGTTCATGACAATGGAAACCAAGAAGGCATGCGGGGTGCCCCAAGTGAAAGAGATTGAAGGGAGATGAAGGGAGCATAGCCTTAGCATCCAACAGATTCCAACAGGACAGAGTAACAGGGCATGTTTTTCACCCTCGACCATATCTTTGTGCACAGGCATTGGACTCACCGGCGCCCGTGATCAAGGTCCCATAGGATCCCATAGGCGTGCAACAGAGCGGCCCTATGAGTTCGACCAATCTTCGATTGGCTCCCCGACCCCAAATCAAGATATATCTAGAACTGTCTATAACTAAGAAATATACTAAGATCATCTATGATCATCTAAGATCAGGTTCAGATCCTCCTGGATCAACATTGACCCTCAGAAATCTGCGTCCAGCGCGAAGGCCGACAAAGGCTCGGTGGTGCCAGTCATGACGCCTGCCTTCTGGTACTCGCCAACCCTTTTTTCGAAGAAGTTGGTCTTGCCCTGCAAAGAAATCAGCTCCATCCAGTCGAATGGATTCTCTGAGCCAAAGATCTTGCTGTGACCCAAGGCTGTGAGAAGACGATCAGCCACAAACTCAATGTACTGAGTCATCAGGTCCTTGTTCATACCAATGAGGTCACAGGAAAGGGCTCCACAAATGAACTTGCGTTCCACCTCCACCGCCCCGCGGATGATGTCATGGACCACATCTTCTGGCAAGCGATTCTGCAGCATGCCGTAGAGCAAGCAGGCGAAATCTGCATGCAAACCCTCATCGCGAGAGATGAGCTCATTGGAGAAGGTAAGGCCCGGCATCAATCCTCGCTTCTTCAACCAGAAGATGGCACAAAATGATCCACTGAAGAGAATTCCTTCCACAGCTGCGAAGGCCACCAATCTCTCGGCAAAACTGCTCTCGCGATTCATCCACTGGATGGCCCAGCTTGCCTTCTCCCTGACAGCTGGCATGGTGTGGATGGCATCAAACAAATCGTCCTTCTCCTTTGGGTCCTTGATGTACTGTTCAATCAGCAGTGAGTAGGTCTCAGAGTGGATGTTTTCCATGGCAATTTGGAAGCCGTAGAAGGCCCGGGCCTCTGGAATCTGCACCTCTGAGGAAAACTGCTGTGCCAAGTTCTCCAGGACAATGCCGTCTGAGGCAGCAAAAAAAGCAAGCACATGCCTGGCACTTGAAATTCAGCGTGCAAGTCTTCTATAATTATTTGATATTATTTGAAATATAAAGGATACAATATGAATCAATATGATACAATTGAAAAACAAGATCCAACTCCCTAATTTGAGTCGCAAACTAAGGCCCAGGTGCTTGACAAAGTGCTGCTCGCTCTCGGTAAGGTTCACCCAATCCTTGTTGTCTTGTGCAAGGTCGATTTCCTCAGCTGTCCAAAAGGATGCCTCATGCTTCTTGTACATCTCCCACACTTCTGGATACTGAAGTGGGAACATCACCCAACGACGAGGGTTTTCCTTCAACAAAGGGTCTTGCTTCTCCAATTCCTTGTACTTGTCGGAGATGGGGCTCTTCTTTGGCACTGGGGCTAAGAAGTCATTGGAGGCCTCCTTGGCCAGAGCTTCGTCCAAATCACCTGGCAAGTTCACCTCATAGTTGCGAGCAATGGTGCCATCTGGAGCAATGAGTGTGTGATGTGGAAGTCCAGAAACATGGTAGCTGGCTGGTGCATTCTCATCCACCACAGATGCTGCGATACACCGAGTGATGCCATGCTCCTTGGCAAAGCTCAGGGCTTCATCCACATCTCCATCCACGCAAATCAAGACAAACTGACAGCGCTCAGCGTAGCTCTCGGCCAAGTGATCCAAATGCTGAGCAGCCTTTGGGCAAGCCTTGCACCACGGTGCAAAGAAATCCAGCACCATGGCCTGTCCTGGCTGCTGCAGCGACAGCAGGCTACATTCCTTTGTCTCCCCGGTCCCGCTGGAAATCTCCAGGGCCATGTCGGGTGCAGCCTTTCCCACAATTTGCTGAGCCATCTTGGGGAAATCCAAATTTGGTGAACGCAAACAATTGGAGTCTTTTGCCAAAACGGCTACAATGCTACAAATCACAAGAATCACCCAAAAAACACTGAACAAACTGAACAAACGCACGCTTTCCCACCTACAAATACATCACTCAAATCATCTCAAAACCGTAGCGGTGGCATGTCGAAACACATCTGCAACGGTAACAAGTGCCATCCCTCATCATCCCATGCCTCCATAGCCAGCTGGAGGAATCACCTCCAATTCGAAGACAAACTCGACAGCGAAATGCCCGATCAAAGAAGACATCTATGTCAAATATTTCAACAAGGTTAAAGCGAACTGAAAGATCTGAAAGCCAACAGACATTACCCAATCATTACCCTCCTCTAAACTAACATAGATTCGACACAGATGTGGGTGATGTGGAATTTTAAGTGGAAAAGCCGCATTTCTAGATCATTTTCCTAGAGAAACGATGGGTTTTCCTAACATCTTTTTGTATGTTGACCCCAGCACCTCTGGTGGAGCAGCTGCAGCAGGTTTCTCAGGTGCAGGTGGAGGTAGGGCAGCAGGTTTCACCTTCACAAAGTCATCCTCAGCCTCGGTGTCCATCAAGTTTCATCCAAATTTTCATGGTGAAATGATGTTAAATCATGTTAAAATATGTTATATCATCCTTGAATCCCTGTGTTATCCCTGTGTTTACTGTGTTAAATCATGGTGACGTCCCATATTTTTCATCCTAAACGGAATGATGTGTTCATTTTTCTATCATTTTTCCATCCCCAGCCGCCCGGCCTCTCCAATGGCCACGGCCTGTTTCTGTGGCTTCTCCGGTTCCGGAGCTGCGGGGGCAGCAGCGGCCTGGCCCACATCCAGCAGGTCCCGAGTGATCTCTCATGAAAAATCACCACTTGAATGATGCTACATATGCTACCCCTATTAAATCTATCAAAATCTATCAAAATCTATCAAATCAATGATTCATCTCAAATTCATCTCATTGAAAAATTCCATGAATCTCCAGTAAATCCTATTAAAACATATTCAAATCCCATTAAAATCCCCTATAGTTGAAGCACTTCCACTGGTCAGTCGCCTTCGCCGGCTCTACAGGCACGGCTGCCCCGCGAGCCAAGGGACCCATCTGATCCAGGGCCATCTCCTCGCGGTGAAATATGTTTGTCAGCAACAAATGAGGAGATTCACCAATCTGAAGCATATCTTACTTACTGATCTTACTGATGATACTTATATATATATATAATAATATATATAATATATATAATATATAATATATATAATATATATAATATATATAATATATATAATATATAATATATATAATATATATAATATATAACATATATAACATATATAACATATATAATAACATATATAACATATATAACATATATAACATATATAATATATATAATATATATATAATATATAATATATATTATATAATATAATATATATATAATATAATATATATAATATATAATATATATAATATATATAATATATGAATTATGATGATAAATTATGTCATATTTGTGATATGATGATTATCTATACGAATCAAAGCCTGCTACTCAGGTTTTTAAAATCAAAATAGCTTAAGTAATTGATGTAGTTGTTGTGGATGTTCGTCCCTTAAGTCCCCGAGTTGGGGACTGCATGACTGGCAACTGCACGGCCACCATTTGTCACAGCTGATTCCACAGTTTCAAGTCCTCGAGAACCTTCTGAACTTGGAAGGCTGCCTGAGACTGGGTATGTTTTGTGTCCCAAAGTTTCATCATCTTAATATATGCAAGTTGATGTATATAGTTTCAAAACTTTCACCATGACAAGTTTTGACTTCTGCCCAGCTGCCTCACGCTCTTCGCCATCATCTCTGAGAGCATCTTCGATGCTGTCCTCCAGGAATCAAGCAACGCCAGCGGCATGATCGGCGGTGGAACAGCAAACCTGCTATGAAGCGCTTGATGTTGGCCCAAGGGATGATTTCCTGCCTCCGCATCAGCACACATAGCCATCTGCTCTCGCATGTCCTTGCCGAGCATGTTGAATTGTCAAAGTGTTGACTGGTGGTCGTGAGAGGCACAAGTGGATAGTGTTTGGTGCGGCTTCAGGCACTCATTCTCCCAGTCTATCCAGGTATTTGACCAAACAGCGATGCATAGTGATGTCCTTTTGTGCTGCGTTTCCCGAGTGCAGTCGGTTCCTTCATGACCGCACTCACCTCTGGAATTCGAGCGATGGCATTCATCTTCTTCATGATGTCCCTCAGGTTCCACATGGTTCATGAAAATCCCTCCATACCCGCCATACCAAGCCCCACATCTGCACGCGACCCGGGATCCGGGTGCCCGAACGAGGACAGGCGAATGGACTGCGAGGTGCTGATGGAGGCCATGTGAGTTGTGAGTTGCAACTTAACGGCTTCCATTGATGCCTCAGAAAAGGCACCATGGCAGGCTGCTCTGAACATGGGGCAATCTCCCAAACAGGACATATTGAGGTGGGCATGCCATTTGTTGACCATAAAAAATGCGATTTTAGTGTAATGTTTTTTGCAAGTTCTTGCCTCTTAAAGGGAGTATGATGATATGTCCATGTTCTGGTCATTTTTTCTCATGAAACATAAATCAACTGATCAGTGGATTTCGCCATCGCCCCCAACCTTGGTCTTTTCCAACCGCTGCACAGCGTTCCGGGTTTTCACCACAGACCTCAGGTCGTTGCCCTTTTTTGAAAATTGCGAAATTCCCAATGAATTCAATCAACCTCTGGATGAATGTTTCCATCATGATATGATATGTGTATATTTATATAGGGGATGTTCTAAATTCTGTTGCCCGAACGTGGCTCTTGGGCCAGCCTTGGGCAAACCTTGCGCGACCACAGCCCCATTTGAAGGTTTTGGTTGCGCATGTTTTCGGGGCCCGTTTTGGTATTCGTTTCGTATAGTTTCCTAGTGTGTATACTAATATGTGTCTGCGTGTCCGTGTGTCTTCTTATCAGAACATATGTCTTACTCTTTTTACCTATTTACAGATTGTATATCCATGCGCATGTGTGTTTTTGACAGGGTGGCATGGACTACCGGGTTGACTTTGGAGCTGAAGCTTGCGCGTTTCTTGCGCCAAGCTTGGGCGGATTTGGGCTGAACAAAAAAAATCTTTGGCAGGATTGCTAATCAGGACCTGCACAAGACTGCCAGTGCGATGAACAAAAATCAGATGCAGACTTGCCACGCAAGCATACAAAAGCAAATTGAAGAAACAACATGACATACCCTCTGGTAAACTAACATAGCTATTGAACATGGCCATTTATAGTGGATTTACCCATAAAAAACGGTGATTTTCCGCGAAACTTGCGCGATGCGGTTTTTTTTAACTACCCACAAGTTCTCAACAAACCCGATTACTAAATCTTAAGAGGGTGGTTTTGGAACGACCCCCATCATATATGGTTCCTCTTGTACCTGGAAGTGTTTTCTCGCAGTTTCACAAGCATCTAGGTGAACCTAGGCCACAGACCGCGCCAGTAGCTGCACTGCTTCAACGTTGCCCTTCTGGGCCTGGAATTTAATGGATTGGTTCACAGGAAAAGTTGCAGGAAACCATCGTTTTTTACCCCCAAGTATTCGAACTATTCAAATATATGTGTCTTTTTGTAGATTCTCCTTTAAACTTTAAACCGGTTCTGGGACCGGCTGTTTTCTTGGTATTCCCATTAATTATGGGTCTCTGGAATCCCGATTAAACCGGCTGGTATAACCTGCTAGTTTATAAGCAAGCAACAAGTATCAACACGTGTATTTTTTGCGGCTCAAGCGTTCGTCAAGTCAACTTGCAATGTTGCGTATTCACAGAACATGTTGAGAACATGCTTCGTGACATTCCAAGGTCCAAGGACTTCCAAGGACTTCCAAGGGCTATGTTTCAATCATATTTGCTCGTCCCTTCTCGTCCCTTTCACAATCCAGTCTCCTGCAGACGAATCTGTTCCTGCAACTTTGCCTGCCAAACAGAGGAAGGGAGAGACATATCAGTCACATCTCTGAAATTCTTCGAATTCTTATGACGTATCGCTCTATCTAAATATCTCTAAAATATCATAATATTTGACGGCAACATCACATAATCATCGTAAATTTTAGCCAACTCAATCTACCAAACTACCACAGAATCTTCAACACAATATCATGAGCACCTGATCATTGTTAAACCCAAGTCTGTTTGGTCACTAAACATGTTGCTAGTTCATCGTAAGCTGATGTTTGTTTGCCATCAAAGTTATCATATGTTATCATCATTACTTTCTAGCAGCGATAAAATACATATAGAACATTTATGAATCTACATTTCATCCACAGCTTCCCACTTGTGACACGGATGCGAATGAGATAACATGGTAAATCAAGCAAACATAATTCCTCACAAGTCTAAATCAGCATCACCAACCGTTTGTCACATTGGAATGTCGAGGCTGGCGCCAATATCCTGTGTTACACTTGACTGTCTTGACTGTACAGATTCTGACCCTTGAGCGCCGACATCGATTTGAACAGGTCTCTGCCTCATCTTTTTGTATTTTGGCAATCTCCTTGTCAAGGGATTTTGCCTCACAGCTGGACCAGAAAACCAGGAAGGGAACTATGAATCATATCATAGGTATCTATAGATCATGTCCAAACATATGGCTGAGGAATCCTGCGGAAAGCCACGGGAACTGTGCTTCAAACAACACTCGCACCAGAGAATGTCTATCGCCACTGGTCCAATTCGAAAGATTGCAAGGTCGGTCTACCCCTTCAAATGGCAACGTTCATTGGCACATGATGATAATGACACTCGCATTTTATGGCAATTTTGATGGGAAAATTCTGATAATCCAATTGAATCAAACATGGCCTAGTTTCAAACAAACCCAGCCATGGTCGGCCAACAGCAATGGTTGCGTGGCCCAGCCTCTCTTCCAAGCTCCCACTGCCATTCCTGTCAGATGTCATCATTTGGCCATGAATCAAAAATCTTTGGCACGCTGGATATTAAATTCAGCAGGCTCAATGGGTCTTTCATCCCTCCAAATGTGGTATCATAGTATATATCTTAATATATCTTCATTCATATATTTTTATATGTTACAGCCGTTACAGCTTCCAATTTTAGGCCATCGACAAGTGGAATGGCAGAATTTCGGCCTTTGCTTTCAGCTTTGTCTCAAAGGCTGAGTTCTTGTTCCCCATTGCCTTGGTCCCAGGTCATCTTGGATATCCTGTGCATCGCCTTGCATATAGCAGTGTATATACTCATACGCATGCAGCCATTCTATTTGAGACATATGCCGTTATTAGATGTCATTGATATATGAGTGTATATACTGATATATACTGTTTTCTATTGTTTTTCTCAATTTGTGTGCGTGTGTGTGTGTGTGGCTGTAATATGTGTGGTGTTGAGTGCTTGATGCTGCACTTCGACACCTGTGACACGCAAACAAGTTGCTGTCATTGACAAAGTCTTCTGAATTTGTGTTCTCATCCCTCTCTTCAAGCACTTGGAGGGACTCGTGAAAGGATCGGCAAAATTTGGCAAATCAAAGCTGGGAGCAAATTGCAAACGATTCTGACACAACGCATCTACATCAACATCCATTGTTTGAATGTCATATAGGCGCCAAAAAGGCAAGGAATATGGACTCACACCGTTGTTGAGCAAGAACTACCAGCGTGCAAATCAAAGAAGCCTGGGTGCCCTGCAAACAACTACTGGAGTCTACGTCTCAAAGCAGGTCAAAGCACCTACCTAAGGAAGACCCTACAACTGCAAACGACTGGTTGGTGACCAGGGGTAGATGTTGGCCAAAGTTTGTGTCACTCAGCTTGACCCAATCCTATGGTTCTGTCACAGACATCAGGAGCTGAAGGCTGCGGGTCAGCACGGATGCAAAGGCTGCCAAGGCCAAAATAAAATCACATCAAACATCATCAACAACTGGCTTTGGAAGCACTGCAGATTGTGGATACACCCAGCTTGTGAAGCACTGAGACGAAATGTCACGTCGGAGCTCTCTTTCATGCATGTGCTTTCGCTTGCGATGCCTTTCAAAAGGCGGTATATAATAGACTTTGGCGTGAAACCAAGCACCAGAATTCACATTGAGGGTGTGGGTTAATGTTTGGAAAACAAGTCCACACCACTCTAAATGCACAACTTTGTGGCCAAATAATCTTCTCAAGGCGGGATCTTCACCTCAAAACTTAGAGATCCTCCTTCTCCTCCTTGGTGTCCTCCTCCTCGTCATCATCCTTGTCTTCCTCCTCAGGTTCCTCCTCATCCTCGGGCACTTCGATCTCCTTCAGAGGAGCATCTGGATTCACACCAAGCTCCTTGGACATGAGCTTGTACACATGGCTCACCAAAGATGATGGATCTGCAATCTCAAAGCCAGACTCAATCAGGGCTGTCTGGAAGAGCACTTCGGCTGTCTTGCTGGCTGCCTCATCGCTTTCACTTGCCTTCACCTTGGCAAGCAGATCGATGATCACAGGGTGATTTGCGTTGATCTCCAATGTCTTTCGGCCAGCCATCATGGACAGCTGCTCCTTGTTCTGGAAAGCCTGCGACTTCATGACCTTCTCCTGCTGGGCAGAGTAGCCGAACTGGGAAGTCACCACCACAACTGGAGATTCTGTGAGCCTCTTGGAGACTTCCACCTTTTCAACCTTCACACCAGCCTCCTTCATGGCACCACTCTCAGTGAGGTCAGTCAACTTCTTCTTCCACCAATCAGTCAGAGGCTTGTACATGTCCTTGATCTTGGTGAATTTCTTCTTCTCCTCTTCGGTCTCATCCAGCTTGACATCTGCCTTCTGGATAGACACGAACTTCTTGCCCTCGTAGTCGGCAAGCTTCTGCAGGCATGGCTCATCCAAATGATCCGGCAGCATCAGCACCTCAAGGTCCTTCTTCAAGAAGATCTGCAGGGAAGGAGCCTTCTTCATGGTCTCGATGGAGTCACCCGACATGTAGTAGATACTCTCCTGGCTCTCCTGCATTCGGTCCAAGTACTTGTCCAAACTCACCTCCTTGCCCTCGGACTTGGTGGTGTAGAATCGCAAGAGCTTGGACAGCTTGGAGCGGTTGGAGTCATCCTCATAGCAACCCATCTTCAAGTTCTTGTTGAACTCCTTCCAGAACTTGGTCCACAAGCCCTCCTCGTCTTTCTTCTCCTTCTTTTCCTCCTTCTCTTCCTTCTCTTCACTTTCTTCCTCTTCATCATCGCCGCCGGACTCTTCGTCCTTGGCCAGCTTCTTCATCAGCTCCAAAACTTTTCGAACCAGTTTCTTGGAAATCACCTTCATGATCTTGTTCTGTTGCAGCTGCTCACGAGACACGTTCAGTGGCAAATCATCGGAGTCCACAACACCGCGCACGAAGTTCAAGTACCGAGGTAAGAGCTCATCGAACTTCTCCGCAACCAAGACTCGGCGGACAAAGAGCTTCACTTCGGACTTCTTGGTCCAGTAGTTGTCCATCATGTCAAATGGAGCCTTCTTGGGCAAGAACAGAATCGATTTGAACTCGATCTCGCCCTCCGCATTGAAGTGTGTGTATGCCAAAGGGTCCAAGTAGTCCTTGGAGATGCTCTTGTAGAATTCATTGTACTCTTCCTCGGTCACATCCTCCTTGGCTCGGAGCCAGATGGCCTTCTGCGTGTTCACCTGCTCCCACTCGAAGACGGTCTTCTTCTTTGGTTTCTTGTCTTCCTCATCTTTCTCCTCTTCATCCTTGGTCTCCACATCGTCCTTTTGCTCTTCATCCTCATCTTCCTTGTCATCATCATCGTCTTCTTCAGCCTCAACGTCAACCTCCTTCTTCACCTTGACGTAGATGGGAAACTGGATGAACTGAGAGTACTTCTTGGCACTCTCCTTCAGCTTGTCCTCCGACAAGTAGTCGTGGGCATCCTCCTTGAGATGAAGAGTCACGCGAGTGCCTCGGCCCAAGGTGTTGCCTCTTGGGTCATCCACAACAGTGAAGGAGGCATCAGCCGAAGACTCCCAAACATGCTGCACGGGGTCATCGTTGCATTTGGAAGTCACGGAGACTTTGTCTGCAACCAAGAAGGCACTGTAGAAGCCGACGCCGAACTGACCAATCAAGTTGGCATCTCCACCCTCAGCCATTGCTTCCAAGAAGTTGGTGGTACCGGACTTTGCCACTGTGCCAAGGTTATTGATCAAGTCAGCCTTGGACATTCCAATGCCGGTGTCAATGATGGAAATGGTCTTCGCATCAGCATCATGCTCAATCTTGACCTCAAGATCCTTAGTGTCTCCCAGGAAGGTCTCATCCTGCACACTGTGGAAGCGAGCCTTCTCCAAAGCATCTGCTGCATTGGAGATCAACTCTCGCAAGAAGACCTGCTTGTCAGTGTACAGAGAGTTGATGATGATGTCCATCAAACGATTCACCTCCGCTTGGAACTCGTGTTTCTCGGAAGATTCAGCCATCTTGGCCCGGTCTCCATCACTGAAACCGTCCACAACCTTCTCGGCCTCGCCCTCAGCCTCTTCGGCTCGCGCGAAGCTGCCTGCAAAACGGTGTCGAGAAGAAATGGTGGTCTCGAAGTCAATCATGGTATTTTTGGTGACTTCTAAGGTTCAATCGTTTCGATGCAGGTCTTTCCGTTTTTGACACCTTAATTATCCAAAATGATACGTTTTATCGAATTATACCTATGGAGTCGTTTACCCTGTTCTTCAGGGTTGAAACTGTTTTTGAGGCGTGTTTGTATTGAGAATATCTGCTGAACTTTTTCACAGTGATCTGCTGACCACTCCTGTGGGGATTGATGTGTGCCTCTCCAAATGGAAATGCGTGATTGTATTCAAACATGCTCAAACATACCCGCAAATTGTGGTAACATAAAACGGTTTGAGTGTAGCATAGTTTTTTTTTTGCGTCAGGTTTTGTTTTTTTTGGTTTTCTTTCCCGGGACCATTTGCCTTGTATTTGCAACAGTTTGGAACTAGAACCTGTCACTTTGCATGGTATTTGCTACATTTTGGCATGGTCACTTTGCATTTTGCATGCTATTTGCTACATTTGGCCATGTTCGCCTTCCATTTTGCATGGTATTTGTCACATTTTGGCATTTCAACTTCTCATTTGCATGGTATTAGCTACATTTTGGTGCTTCAAACGTTCATGTGGGTCTCTTGAGGGTTCTTTAGGCTTTCATTTAAGGTTTCATTTAGGGTTTCATTTAGGGTTTCATTTAGGGTTTTATTTAGGGCTTCATTTGAGGTTTCATTTAGGGTTTCATTTAGGGTTTCTTTAGGGTTTCATTTAGGGTTTCATTTAAGGTTTCATTTAGGGTTTCTTTACGGTTTCATTTAAGGTTTCATTTAGGGTTTCTTTAGGGTTAGGGTTTCTTGAGAGTTTCATTTAGTTTTTTTTCCGGTTTCATGTCGGGTCTCTTATCGGGATTTCTTATCAGGAGTTCTAAACGTTCAAATGGGTTTCTTTAGGGCTTCTTCAGGGTTTCAATTTAAGGTTTCACTTAGGGTTAATTTAGGGTTTCAGTTTGGGTTTCATGTAGGGTCTCATTTAAGGTTTCTTTGGGGTTTCATTTAGAGTTTCTTTAGGGCTTCTCTAGGGTTTCATTTAAGTTTTCTTTAGGGTTTCATTTAGGTCTCTTTAGGGTTTCATTTAAGCTTTCTTTAGGGTTTAATTCCAGGGTTTCTTATCAGGATTTCTTTTCACGATTTCTAAACGTTCAAGTGGGTTCCTTTAGGGTTCCTTTAGGGTTTCATTTAGGGTGTCATTTAGGGTTTCTTTGGGGTTTCGTTTAGGGTTTCATTTAGGGTGTCATTTAGGGTTTCATTTAGGGTTTCATTTTGGCTTTCTTTAGGGTTTCAGTTTGGGTTTTATTTAGGGTCTCATTCAAGGTTTCTTTAGTGTTTCATTTAGAGTTTCTTTAGGGTTTCATTTAAGGTTTCTTTAGGGTTTCAATTTAGGGTTTCAATTCCCATAGGCTCGAGCGTAGTGAATAGTTATCAACATTCGTGAATGTATGAAATATATCCTACCGTGCCTCCTGGTGACCTCCGTGCGTTCTGAGAAGCAACATTCATATATGACTTTTTGGGTGGTATATATAAGTGTATTATAAGCTATATACATCAGAAATCTAAGCTATGTTGATCGAAAAACTATAAATTCCATCGATATTTTGGCAAACTCACACTCCGCTAGTCACTTTTCCATCACCTGCGCAGCGGCTGGTTTGAGCGACCCTGGGTGTATGACCCCAATCGCAACAGCCATCTACCGAGCAATCGGACCTCTAGCAACTTTCGGTGGACCATTTTGGCCAGCTGCTTCACTGATCCAATAGCATCTTCATCAGCGAAACAATGAAAGAAGCGACAGTTATATCGGCATACCAACATCTCCAAATTGAGCTCTTGGAATGCCTGAGCATGGTCAAGAGAACCGGCTTCGCCGCTGGAAGCGTTGCCCATTTAGGTTCAACTGTTTCTAAAATATTTATATACTGTCAGTGGGGGGTGGTCTTTGCAGTTCAGTTTAGACAATATTATATATATATATATTCTATATATACACACAACATGCGAACTAACCTGCAGGGCAAGTTGCATGGTGCTTTGGCTTGATAGGCCAATCCACAGCACCACGGCGACGAAAAAGTTGCCCCAACTTTTTGTATCGCTGAAGAAACCTCAGCTCTAGGAGGAAGTGCAAATAAAAACAATAAATGTAATCAAATGTACACAGTTTTGTGAAAAAAACTAAATATCGATCAGAATTAACCCAATGCCTGATGTGCATCTATACATGAACGATAGCCATGGTTGCATTCCTTTACAGGTGGATTATATTTGTGATGCACCTGTCAAGATTTATCACACCATGCCCCGCATGCAGAAACTGCAACATCATGAGCCAAGCCATGAACCAAGCCATGGCAACGTGATTCAAGGCAAGGAACTGCAGGTGAGTGTCCCAAATAATCTGGGCTTCTTCCGCAGATAAGTACCGGCCAGCAGATTCAACTTTCAAGAACCATTGGCACATTGAAGTCAAAACCCCATGCAGCAGCACAAGCTCAGGGTCATCAATGCCAGGCTCACTGATGAGCGCAGCGACCTTCCTTTGAAAAAAGGCCAGGAGAACCCTGCCTGCATAGGCCTTGATCCTTAATTCAGGGGCCTCATGGGGCTTCACCGTCAGGAGGGCGGCACAGATAGGTGGCTGGTAGTGCCTGCACAGCAGGGAAATTCAACAGCACAACACACACACATATATATATATATATTTACACACATATAGTATATTAATATATACAACCTATAGTTTCTATTCAATTATATATAATTAAGGTCATCTTGTTTATACATCCCATACGGGATATTGGGCCCATATATATATATATATATACTTATTTATAATTATATATGTTTAAGTAGAACCTCTACCTGAAATACCGTCATTTCTTTCACATGGTCCTGCCTGATCTTCATTGAAGAGCACCATCGATTGAACTCTTTCGTCATGGCCGCCAAATGCTCGCTGAGTGTGGTTCCACCTGGAAGCAGGCAACCATAAGGTTTAAGTTTTGAGTGTGGTTCAATTTTGTTGTGATATATATATATTTGTGTATATATATATATATATGTGTTGGCATTTTTACACGTAAAATGCCATTGTTTTTTTTAATATAGTAAGATCCAGTTCGACAAGCGAGCCCACAAACACACATCCCATTAGAGTAATTGCAGACAAAGCACTCCAAACATTGCGCTCAGCCAGCATGTGAATGGTGCTGCCATTGAGCCACTGGATGATCCCAAGGTTCACAGTGTGCATACCTGCAGGTTGGACGCCCAACCCGATACATATTAATATGAATGTATTTTTATTGTATGTTAAATCAATGCATAACGTATATATAGATATATTACAAGATCCAGTTCAGGTTTTCGAACCCACCCCCCACCAGACACGCAATGCAGTTCAAATTGCTGCAATACTTGATGAGGTGTGGGGAGAATCCAATCACCGCCTTGGTTGGTTCCACATGCATGCGGTCAAACGAACATTCCTTCATTTTTGTAGGACATATTTTCACCCAAAAAACAGCTGACTAGATGCAGTCACAATATTTTGGGGATGTACCTTAAGGGTTTTGAACATGAACCAGCATGAATGTAACCAAGACACCGTCAATGGGTTGACATAATTGCCCATGCAATACAAGTAGAACTCTGGCACAGTAAACCGTGGGAAGGACCGAAACTTCTCGAATTGCGAATACCTAGATGTCAGCTGGGCAAGGGGATGTAGTAGGGTATTATCAAAGAAAAAACATATTAGCCGATGTTCTGAAAATATAGTGACATTCAGTCGAGGTTCTGTGAATCTCCAGCTCTCGTGTTTGCAGAACAGAAGTGACAAATAGCTCTTGCTTTGTAATTTCTGGTGAGTAGCCACAATTCCCTGTGCCATTTCCAGTCCCCACGACACTCACCCAAAGCAAACGTGTTTTGCATGGAGTCTTGCGCCCTTTGTCTGCGTTTCGCATCCAGCATTTCTCCATCATGGCCAACGCTTGGCCAACGCCTCACATAGCAAACCTGTTTGCAGGCAAACCATGTGAACTGGCTGGGCAAGGACTGGGGTGGATGGTGGCCGTGGCAGTGGCAATTGGGGTGCAGGTGAGGTCACGGTTTCCACTTTAGACAATATCGAATTTGTGGATAATTTATGGCTAGTGTGATGCTTAATATATATATATATATAACCAGCCAGTTTATTCGGCCAAGAGTCATTCAAACTCCAGGCTACCACCCTTAGGGCAGGGTCCAATGAGCGTTCTCCCAGACTCAGTTCACAACGCAGGACGAAGAAGGTGAATCTGGTCAGGTCCGATCCTGAGGCAGCAGGATAGCACACAAGCACATACATGTATCAATATTGAAAAGTTATTGAACATACATGTTTTTAGTATTTATATATATATATATATTAGACAGTGTATATATTATTAAAAATATTTTTCAAAGCTTGTTTAATAAGTATAGCTTTACTATATACTATAATGTGTTTTATCAGACACCTAAGATGTATTCCCGAAAATCAAACGAAACAAAAAAAACAAAACCTAGATCGACTGATATATGTCGAAATGCTCATGGTGTTTTGTACCACAAAGTTCAGCATCATAATGATGAGCTTGGCCCCTGCCAAAGTGTACTTGGCATCGTCCCCAGAGATCCCAATTGGGACATGTCGTTTGCCAGCTGCAATAGCTGGGTGCAGTGTGGGAGCATACTTCTCCCAATGGTCCCAGTATTCTGTAACATCTTGAGTTTTCCAGGAAACTTTTTTGTTTTCCTGGGCACTTGGAGGCGGAGGTGAATTGAAGGGAGATATTTTTAAATATGTGTATATATTAGATATATATTTTTTATCTAGTTGTTTACGTTTAAATAGATAGATGCCTATCGACTAGTTTGGATCGAAGAAAGGATGTATAATATCAAAACCAATTGTACTTTGAACGTATTCATCCCAGTCTCCGCTAAGTAGCACAGGAGCTCATGGGGCAGCACCATGGGAACTCGCATCATCACGGTCGCTGTCTTGTCATTAGATGCAGTGTCTTTGATGGGCACCTCCACGAAATACATGTCCTAGGCAGATAAACATTTAGTCAAAATGCATTTTCTAAGGGGCATAAGCCTAGGCCCACAAGACCTATATGTATATATATATATTGGTCATATTTAAATATATTTCCCAGGTATATACATACAATATTGCAATTGCATGTTGGTATCGCAACAACTTTGGTTTCACAATTATTTATATTATTAGCTACATAAAATAATTAAATGAATATATATATATATATTGTGTTCAGAACACACACACATACATATATATATAGCTTGGTCATTGGGGTACATGAACCATGAACATACATTTCTTTTTTTTTGTTTTTCAATTTAATTTCTTTGACCAGAAGCTAGAGGCAGTCGCAAAGCCGCCAGCAGGTCCCTCTCCGCATTGGCCGGGCGCCTGCCAGAGGCACCAATCCGGCTGATGCGCTTGGTCAGCTCCGAGCAGTGGCCACCGCTTTCCTGAGAAACATTGCAATGATATGATAAGACAAATTGTCAAAACGTTTTATTTTTCAAATCATCTTATATTATAGACTTCGAATCATGTACAATAATAGATTATTTCTTGTGTTTCATCTTATAAGTGCATGGCCTAAAAACAAATATATATATAGATACCTCTAAAACCTTTCCAGATCGATGCAGTTCGAAACTCTATAATATTTATATATATATATATTGTTAGAACCTCAACGCCCCCCATGCAGCTTTCATGCAGCTTGGAATCTTTCACACAGGCTGCTGCAAAATGCTGAAGCTCTGCAACCGAAGAGGCCTGAGCTGGGTACAGGCAGCGCAATACTTCACCAGAATCGGTGGTATCAACTGAGTTTTCTTCTCTCTCTCTCTCTCGATATATATATAATATATATATATATTTATTTGTTTATTTATTTATTTATGTTTATGCTCAACATTGCTGAACTGACAGCATAAAAGTCCAAGACACTCCACGACCCAATGTTGATATGAGGTGCTCAGCAAAGGTAGTATCTGCGCGGGGACATCGACAAACACAAGATCATCAAGTAACTAAAAACTGTTCAATATGCCTTTAAGTTGCCATGCGCACGAACAGGGGTCTAATTATTCCATGTTAGTAAACAAATAAATAAATGTATTAATATATAAAGTACACTACTTTGCAGAACAAACTGCCTTTTCTTCCGCGATCCGGACGGCGCACGCATAGTGCTAGCTGCTGGGTCATCACCCTTCAATGCATCACGTGGAGCAATGACGTAAACCAGTCCCAGGCTTCAGGGTAGAAGAGCCGACCCAACATGTGATCATGAGATATCAAACTTTAAAGAGTGGCAACAAAGCAGTTAATTGGTGTTGACATGTACATGTTTAACATTCATGTTTGGGTTTCCCTTCAGACCCCTCCCAGGCTATTGATCCAACAGTTTCGCAAGAAAGCCTAAGCACCAACCTAGCCTCTAGGATATCCATCTTTCATGTCAAAATCATGTCAGCTGCAGGTGAGCTGCACCATGGGATCTACCAGCTATGCTGCCGCCTTAGCCTTGGCCTTCGCCTTGGCCTTGGGAACCAAGTTCTTCACAGCTGTAGCAGCTAGTTTGTAAGCCGCGATCACCTTCACCATCTCCTGCGTGTCAGGAACCAGATCAGATCCTTCTTTGCCCGTCGCCAACGCCGCCTGCATGACATTCAAAAGCAAATATGTACACATATTAAGTTTCTAGATCATGGATCATATCGCTGGCACTATAATTTATATAATATATATATATATATATATTTGTGAAAATCAGCATTAAATAAATAAACAAATGTATATATATATATAAATAAAATATAATGATAACTATAAATACATTAGTCATATTTACATGGTTCTGATCCACATCTATACAAATATTAAATAGTAAATAATCTATCATATAAATCAGAAACATCAAATTACAAGGGTGCATACCCTTGCGCCTCCAGCTTCACCCTGGCATCCTGGAGATAGATCACATGTTGATCCATATCATCGACAGCGCATTTGCGCATCCCCTCTGGCCTCAGGTCATTTGGTGATTGACACCTGCTGAACTGCTATGGCTTTACATGTGTGGCTTCAAGAGTCCAACTGAGGCCTGGACACACCAGCTTTGATCAGGGCGGGGGACCAGCCTTGGTGTCAACAACACACACACACATATATATATATGTATATATATATGAAGTAGAATTAGGTCTTCAAACTTATACCTATATAGGTATATAATTGCAACGACTGAAAACATATATATATATATACAGGCAGGAAAGCAATTAAAGTTAGTGCTGCCTAAAAGCTTTTGGCCTCCAAAATGCAATGCGAAGCCGATTGCATGGCCTCAGCCCATGCAGTTGTAAAGAGTCAGTGTCCCTCCCTACTGCCATCAAATTTATAAATTTCATACGATGCAATATTATATATATATTATTAATATATATATAATATACAGGTTGCCACTAAATATTAAATATAGTAAAGATTAACTAATCTGTCATCTATCTATCTATCTATCTATCTATCCATCTACCTATCTACCTATCTACCTATCTACCTATCGGCCTATCTACCTATCTACCTATCTATCTATCTATCTATTTATTTCTTTCTATATCTATCTATATATTTATCTATCTATCTATTTATCTATCTATCTATCTATCTATCCATCCATCCATCCATCCATACAACCATCTATCTACCTACCTACCAACCATCTATCTACCTACCTACCTTTCTATCTATCTATATCTATGTATCTATCCATACAACCATCCATCTACCTACCTACCTATCTACCTATCTATATCTATCTAATCTAAATTTAAATTCTCTAATTATAAATTCAATGTTCGAAATTGAATGATGCTGTTTTAGGTTTTTTGAACCGAGTGACACCTTTGGCTTCTTGCTCAAAGGATTTGGCCTTGGGAACCTTAGTTGCCTTATCGGCTCCCCGCTTTGGAGCAGCCTTGGCCTTCACAGGTGCAGGTGCTTGTCCAGGGCCAGGACCTCCAGAGCTCTGCGCAGGTGGGGTCATGAGGGTTGGAGTTGTAAAAGTGCCAGGCATCAGCTCCAATGGCTTCGACCTGGGCCATCGCTCTAGATGTTCAGCTCCCACCAACCCAAAAAAATACACCACTGAACAGCAGATGGTGGTTTGGTGTCACATCAAAATCCATCTGTATTTGAATATCTTATATTATATATATATGGGTTCATTTGTATATTTGTATATATATGTTTTTATATAAAAAGCGCATGCTAACTTGAATCATCACATATCTAAGCTCAGCACAGCAGATCCTTTCCGGTCTCATGGTCCAACAGCCCATCCTTGGACACTTCAACCGACTGTTGCACTCGCGATGAGGAGCTTTCCTTGGTGCTGTCCCAGCACCAGTACATCTTCAGATCCTCAGTCAGGCTAGTCTACAGGGAGGGGCCATGGTAATGGAGTGAACCTATATATCTATATATATATAAGATAGAGGTGCATTCAGTAAAAATGGGCTTGAGTACCTGCTAATATGTATCATATATATATATATGATGTTGACAATATATGACTTGAAACAAGTTTCAGGCACATCCGGATTCCACTCCCATTGATTCTCCTTCTCCTGCAGAACTTGTGTCAATGATTCGATGGACAGGGTGAGTGGGATAAACTTCAAATTAAATCAGAAATTTACAAGTTCACATCATATTATATATATATATTTTTTTTAAAAAAAATATGTTTTGATTGCTTCTGCCTTTTTGTATATTTGCATACACACACATCCAGATAGATTGTCCTTCGCTTCGATCAAAGCATTCACCAGGTGCTCGTTGTCGTGGTACTTTTTCAGGAGGTCCTTAGCACCACTTTCATGCATCCCTAGGGGATATATCATACAAAATTCAGGAAACAATTTTGCAACGCTACTATAATAATATTATATATATATATTATTATCTTATACAATCTCAATCACATATATGATATATATATATATATACACTCCCTATATATATATATACAAAATATAATTTGCAATAAATGGATTCAGTAATGCCAAGTATCAGATTGGCTCAGCAGAGAGTACTGGCCCATTCGCTCATGATCCCGGGTGGCCTTGATGCTGATGAGCAATTGCGACTGAGCCCAATCTTCACCACATTGGCAGAACTCCTCAAACAGCTGCCATCGTTCCGCGTGGCTGGCTTTGCCACCTCAGTGGATCCCAATATATGTTACACAATTTTCCTGGTATTTTTTGTATAAAATATTCTGAATAATATTATATATATATGTTATATAACATTATATGAAAAATAAATATGATGATACTATAATATATATTATGTATTATTGATTATTTATATATAAAGTATATTGTACTGCACGTATACCAACATTATTACAAGTTGTTCATACAACAAACCACCAGCCAAGATACCTTTCTCTTTGATCTCACGGAATCGCTTCGCAATCTCAGGTGGGCACTGCTTACCTGGGATGACATGGTAGGGAACATGTATATATATAATAGTATTAATTTTTAGGCTTGGTGTAATATATATATATCACACGATAACAAATATATATATATATAGGGGTTATATTTTTTTATAGTTATATTATTATATTATATATATATTGTCGACTGCATATATACCTATATATTTATTTATATGTATATGTGCGAACAAGGAACTGTGAATCGATCGGTGAAATCTCATATATGCATTTTTCATTTCGCGGGATTCGTCAGACTTGGGTGCTGCAGTGGCAGGAGTATCACCCGTGGCAGGAACAAGCTGCCCTTCTGCTGCAGGTGCAGGTGGTGTTGGTGCCGGAGGCTGTGAGTCCACCCCTTTGTCTTGCTCAGTTTGGGCTGCTGTTGCTGTGTCACTGAGCGGACTGAGCGTCAACCCTGCGGCCAGGGCTTGCTCCTTTGTGAGAGGCACCCACACAGGTTGCAAAACCCCCCCAAGGTTCATGACCACGGAAGTGTGGGACATCAAGTCTTTTGGGGCCACCTGCATAGCTGATGCAACTTCCGCAACAGCAGGCGGTGGGGGTGGAGCTGCTGCTGCTGCTGCTGCTTGTGTTCTTTTGGGCACTGCAGGTGGAGGCATCAGGTCAACCGTTGTTTTCCTCAACAACGCCGCTTTCACATCATCGGGGTTTGGACGGAAAGGTGTGGATTTCTGATCCTCCTTCATCTCCTTTTTGTTGAGCAGTACTTCTAAGTCAGCTTCCATCTCAGAAGCCTCCGAAGGTGATGGCGTTGGAAGCTGATCTGTTGCCACGAGCCGGCGAAGATCAGGCTGCTGCTGAGTGTCCTGTGGGGGCTGAGCTGCCAACGGCTGCTGCTGATGCTCAGGCTGTGCAGGCGGAGCTGCCAAAGGCTGCTGAGAGTCAGGCTGTGGAGGCTGAGCTGGCACACACTCAGGTTCCAGGGGCCGAGTTGCCACAGGTTCAGGCTGCACTGCCACATGCTGCTGAGGAGTAGTTGCAAGTGCTGGTGCTTTTGCCATGGCTGTGCTGCTTGGCACTGCAGCTGCTGGGACCATCTCCAAGGTACCTGCTGCCTGAGAATCCCGCAAAGTATTCTCGAATTCAAAGCCAGGTTGAATGATCGACGAATCACCCAACTGGTTGTCCGGATACACAGGGCTCAGGCTCAGGACAGACTCAGACACTTCGACTGCTGCAGCTGCTTCAGATGCTTCTGTGTCTGCTGCCTGGACTTCTTCTGCTTCTGGTGTCGGGGAAGGAGCAGGTCGTTTGAACTTGGACCAGTATGCTTTGTATGTTTCTGGGCTCGCTGCATTAACCAAGTTGAGACCTTCTTTGCCCTTCATGGGGGTGCTTGCCGGGGTAGACACAGGCGTTGAGGGGCTCTCCACCGTTGTTGGGACTGGTGACACTGCAGACTGCTGTATCAGGTTCTGGATGAGGTCGCCCAGGCATTTGGGGTTGGCTGCAAACAAGGGGTTTGCTACCAGTTGCTGCAAGGCTAGTTGAACCTGAGCTCGGCACGCATCATTATATATATATAAATTAATCTATATAATTTACACAATATACATATATATATAATATTATATTCACATATATATATATATTTATAATTAAGTTTGGTATAATATATATATGTATAGGCAAGCTTCACAGAGTTATATCTATATATATATAGAGTTCCCAAAAATCTCAATATATTTAATAATATAATATTATATATGTAACACCGCCACATCCCAGACTTGACCTGACTAGACACATGTGGTGCACAGGTCAATGCTGCCGCATCACCCGCATTGCCCAAGCCCATCTTTGGAAGAGGAGGCACTGCTGGCAAGGTATCCTCAGGGATGAGGGCAAAGAGGTAATCATTTATGCATGATATATACATATATTTAACGGTCCCACCAGCTTTGCAAACCCTAATTATCAAACCCTGGTTCCACCAGCTTTTCAAACCCTAATTCTTTCATTATATATATAAATATAGATTTATTTTAGACATTTAATATGTGCTGTTTTATAATTTATTGATATATAATTTTAGGTGTCTAACATCATGGCTGCCAGCAAGCAACCCGGGTTTCACCTTCTGCACTGCACTCCATGGCAGTAGGCACAGGCACTGTAGGTGCAGGCTCCATAGGGTCACCTTGCAGGACCCCAGAACAGTGGTTTAAGTCATCATGAAATATACACATATATTTACATTAATATTATTTTTGAAGTTTTCTTTATAATATATATATATATATTAACATATACACATTAAATATATATATATATGGCAACCCTGTAGGCATTCACCTGGAGAAGGCCCATCGGCCCCAAACAGTTGGGTAAGCACCACATCATCTCGTACCGGAGGTGGTCCACAACCACTGGCTTTCTCAGAACTACTCGATTCCGTCATCAAACGCTTTGGATCTGGGGATGTAGTGGTTGCTGGTGATGCCGTGGATGCCACAGTTTCCGGTGATTTCCTGAGTGGCCGCTTCCCGGGACCGGCCACCAAAGGCGTCATGTGCACCAGACTGCGTCGTCTGACACCAGAAGCCAGCGCCGCTGACAGAGCCTGACACGCCAATGGATTATATATATATATATAATGATAATATATCATAATATTATTTGAATAGACAACATGCATGTCAAATAATATATTCAAACAAATATTAATATTGTGATATGGCTTGATCAGGGGTGTTTGGCGCCTCGTTCATTTCCTCATCAAGCGACTCCAAGCTCATGGCAGAAGCTCCGGGTTATACCGAGCAGCAACTAACTAGACAGGTTTGATCCCAAAAAGATCTAATATATATCAAATTCACGTAAAATCACGTAAAATCACGCGGAATCACGCGGGGGTTTTCCATATATGACTTTTGGTTCGTGAATGTATGCTCTGAGGCTCTACATTGCTATGAATTCATGCTCTCAGAACCGACATTCATACATGGTCTTTTTTGAAAATCACGCGGAATCACGCGGAATCACGCTAGCTAATTTCCTTAATTTGCTGGTGCATATCCAATATCTCTGGATGGAAAACATTAATCTATTCAACAATTCACCCATCATGCACCAGCTGCACTACACCGCCAAGCAGGTGTGGCGTTGCATCGCAGGCGAGGCCATGTACAGGGACAACTGTGGGCTGATATATATATATATATACATATATATATAACTAAAATTTATCCATGGGGCTCAACTTTCACAGCTCAAACGAATTCATGAAAACTTCAGGTTTTTCCTATATATATAATAATATAAATATGTTATATTATAGCAATACAGATAATATAGTGAACACTACAACGGAAGCCCTGGGCAAGGGGTGAACCTACCAGCCGATGCTTCAGTCTGCAAGAATGTTCTCAATTCATCAAGTTCTGCATGGGACCAATCAAATGGTGGCACCTTAGCAAGCGCTCAGATTCAGATTACATATATCATATTTAATATATATGTATATATATTATGTGTGTTTGTGGGGGTATTTAATATATACATAGTATACAATACACTATTTTGTATAGGATATATATACGTATACATATATGTAATATAATAAAACAACATAGAGAGAGACCATGCAGTCAAGCTTCCAACGGCTGAAGTGTAGCCAAATCGCACACAGAGTCAGGCATATCCAGCTGTGGTAGCAGTCCCTGAGCCTTAGTCGAAGTTGGGACATGATTAAGTTTAACCTTAATTTGAAAATGCCACCCAAGTAAGTTAAATATTATTTTAAAATTATATGTGTAAATTTTGAATCCTGTTTTCATATACATATATATATATACTAGAGGTTAAATATATAGAGCAATCAAATCTACAGCCTAGTGACCAATAGTGGAGCATGTTGGTTCACCACCCAGGTTGCAAATTCAGCCGGATATTCCGCCGACTGCTTCAGGTCCCGCCCTCCTGACCTGAGTGGGTACAGGCTTATGTATATATATATATATAATGTGCATTTTGTTATATACTATATAAATAATGTCAAGATCATGTATATATATATATATATATATAGTGCATATTATGCATGTCTTGTTGGAACGATATTGAGTTCCCTACACTCGCAGACGTCCTGCGTGATCTACATAACGGTTCACCATCATAGTCTCTTTGCTCTGTTGCCTAAGGGAGTCCCGCTGGGTCTTGGTCATCTTGTTTTCCAGCTTGGATATCCATGGCCTAGGTCCCACCAAGCCAGCAGTCGAAGGGTTTGGAGTACCCACACACGCCTTGCCCCAGGCATTGCACTGAGAAGCCCACGCAGAGCCCAGCAACCAGGACGCTTTGGGTGTTTTGGCCCCATAGAGGCCCATCCAACTTAGCTGCTCAGATTTTGGGTTTACAAATTAAACAAACTGTCCACATGGTTTGCGTGATTCGCATATATATATATACACATATCCAATGTAGATGTATATATATATATATTACTGAATATATGATCATGCATCGTGTTATCAAATATTATATTTGAGTAAGTCAGTATAAGTCGCTACATGTGTAAATTGATGATTAAAGATAATATATATATATATTATAATATAATAACTTATAAGTATAATCTACCCCACTTGCAACGCAGTGCAGCCAAGACACAAACGCCGGAACCTGACATGATCTCGGCCCATAGCATCAATGATATGCTGCAGGTAGGGGATGTAGACCAACACACTGCTTTGCGGCTGTTCTACCTGGGCGGGCTTGGAGATCAGCATTTTTGATATAAGATTATTTATGACTTCGATGTATTTGAATGACAAATTTATTTTTTGACAAAACACACACATATATTAGCTACTTTATTACAATATATATATAATTACATTAATGTTTGCACATATATATATATATATCTGTTTCACCTCATGCCGTGCACTTATCGATATCTACCAGCTGTAGGTTTCCAAGCAGGCTCTTTGGAATAATTTTGAAAGCACATATAGCAATACTCAAAGCCCCAACCACTAGTTACAAAAATAACTATTAAATGAAATTGTTTGCTTTTATCGAATATTATGGGTATATGATATATTTTCTCCATATATATATATTATGTGAATTTAAATGTGTTTACATATTATCGTTAACTAACACGTATCAGCAGTATGTATATATATATATAAACATCGAATACCGATATCTACAATTAAGAAATATATGCATTCCAACACCAGTCCACTAGTGGCACTTTTTTCTTTCAGCTTTTGCGCGCATATTGTGACCCATCGATTGCCCTTCATGACGCGGATTTCTTCTTCTTCTTCTTCTGCTTCGGAGACCTGCTTCTGGTGGATCGGCTTCTCTTCCCACGACTGTTTGGCTTCTTGTCCTTTGTCTCCTTAACTTCAGTCGCACCCGTCGTGGACTTCACATCATTGTTCCCACTTTTGTTGGCCTCTTTCACCATTCCACCTCCTTCAACTTTCACCTCTTGCTGTGGCTTCTCCATCGCCACCTTCTCCACCATCTCATTTCCCTCTATCGCACCCTCCTTCTCAATTTCCTTTGCCACCTGCCCCACCGTCTCTCTTCGCTGTTCCCTCGGCATCGCCTTTGCTTTTGGCTTTGATGTTGCCTCAGGGACTGGAGTCCCAAGTACCCTTGCTGGAACTACCTGGGGCTGTTTGCGAGGAGGTGGAAGTACCAAAACACCCTGCTTCTTCTTATTCTTCTGCGCAGGCATGCTTTCCTCAGGCCATTCTCCTTGCCAGCTTGGCCAGCTCCATTTGCCCTGCCAGTCATCTTGTTCTGCAGCTTGCCACCAGCCATCTTGGTGATCTTCGCGTGGCTGCCAGTCGTTTTGCCACTCATCTTCATCTCGTCTGTGCCATCCGTGCGCTGGCTGCTGCTGTTCATCTTCTCCTTGAGCTGGATGATCTGGATCATCTCGTTGTTCACCTTCTGCTTGCCATTCTTGCCAATGTTGCCATTTTGCGTATCCTTGCCAGTCATGCCATCCTTGCCAGTCCTGCGAGTCGTGCCATCCTTGCCAGTCCTGCGAGTCATGCCATACTTGGTCTTCATCTCCATGTTCATCTCCAGGTGGTTCACGGTGAGCTTCTGGGGCATATCCACATGACTTCAGGGCAGCTTCAACACCTTCCTCCACTATCTCCTCTTGCTCGACCTTCACCTCCTCCGTCACCTCCTCTTGCTCGACCTTCACCTCCTCTGCCACCTCCTCTTGCTCGACCTTCACCTCCTCCGCCATCTCCCCTTGCTCGACCTTCACCTCCTCATACTCATGCTCCTTCTTCGGCGGGAACTTGAAAGGCAACTTTGGCCACGGCACCTCTATCAGCACCGCCTCATTCGGCCGCCAGTCCTTCTCATCTGGATTCCAGTCCACATCCGACTCCTCCGTCCCGCTGATGCCACCGTCACGTGCCACATTGGCCATATGGTTTCAGGGCCGGGGTTGATAATTGTATAGTATGTATTCTATATATATATAGTTATCGAAAATTTAGTTCTTCTTTCTTGACGTTCTTGAAAGTGTAATTCATAATCTATATGTTATTTTTTGGGGGTGGTATCCCAAACAGCAACAGTTATATCGAGATCCTGTACGTTATCTAAATGAGTTCATTTTGTTTCTCAGTTTTGCTTTGATGTTCGTGCTGCAAAGCTGGAAAGGTTTCCCTGCGGATACTGGCAGCAATATTTAAGGGAATGCAGGCTATGCAAGGACATGTTGGACTATATCATCAATATATATTATATATATTAATATAAATCAATATCCAATCCGATCGCTCTATTATTATACTATACTATAAATAAATATACATATATGTAAGTCTGACCTGTTCTGAGCACTCCACCCTTCCCAAGCCCAAGCCAGAAACTCAAATTTTAAAGGCCAAGGTACGGTCCAAAAAAACTGATGTTGCGATGGCCAGGAGAAGAATCAAGCTGAAGCGAGCTATCAACAAGTTTGACAGCTTCACAGATTGGTGCCCTGGCAGCGCCGCAATGGATATAGATTGGGTAATAGTCGATGGGTGAGGTGGTGGGCCCGGGGAATTTGATTTTAAGGCCACCAGGAATGAATCTTTTAAATTATGAATAATTCACACACACACACACACACATATATATATATATATATATATATACGTATCCTAGCTCCACTTCCCACTAGGCTTAGCCCCTCAAAACGCACCTGGGTGTCCCATAGAGCACATGTGGCGCCAGTGCGTACCCGAACTCATCCAAACGAACCTATGCACAGGTGGCCATGTGACTATATATATGTATAGTAATCACTATATATATTATATAAATATATAATATATATTTATAATATTAAATATTTAAAGCACATGTGTCTAGATCTTTTTGCAGTTGGGTCACATGTTGCATGGATGTCCGCCATGGAGCAATGCTCCTTTCCGCAACCGAAGAGTGTCACGGAGGGCAACTAAGAAGCCAGTCAATGACGTTAAGTCATTGCTGTCGGGCCTCCCCACTTTGTCATACCACTGCCTGATTCAGATAGCAGGCAATTTGTATAATTTTATTAATATATATATATAATATATATATATGCACACAATCAACTTTGAATTTGAGGTCAGCACGCTTTGAAGCCACAATCGCCTTATCACATTCAGTTCGTTTCCCTAGCTATATATTGCATAAATAATGGGTTAATTTCTTGTGGGGACAATGCATATATATATTTTTTTTTTATATGAACTGAACTGCCTTGATTTGTCATTTATATTGAAACGAAATCCCAAATACAAAGAGCCACATGTATTCATATTGGTCAGTTGGTACACCCCAAAAGAATCCTGTTAGGAAGTTGCTTGGAGTGTTGATGCTCTATAGAGTACTAGTTAGTGAAAAATATAGTGGAAGACTAGGGCCCTGACGAAATTCAGAATACAAAGTGCCACATCCGCTGAACATCTCGTAGAAGTCCAAATCCTAAGGAAATGAAAGAACTAACTCGCATCTCAACTCATCTCTCCAGTATACACCCAAGCCCCTTTGCATCCAAAGTTCCCGCGACCACTGAACACCATCACTGGCTGCAGCTTGGCGTATCCAATCACAGGCATGAATCCTCAGCGACTGTGGGGCAGCCATATTATATATATACTATATGGGATACTTAAACTAAATAATATAGCTAATCATAAATTATGCAAATAATATATTAATAGGATTTATATATATATACTGCACATCTTTGAAACACAAAAATATAATACATGCTGGCTAGGAACAACACCGGTGGGCCTCCCAGCAAAAGAATGATCGCCGCAGCCCTAGCACTCAAAACTGCAGGCTGCACACCAGCGACCGCTCCCTTCATGCTGGCACAACGGCCGGGACCGCAAGATTTTGTTTTTGAAGCTAAGCTTATAACGGAAATGCAGTGGAAATGTGGAAAGCTTGTGGCAAGTGAAAGCATTTGATTCACACAAAACCATGTGTTTTACAGAAAACTATATATATATATATATAGCTATATATGATGCATATAAATTTGATGAGTTTGAGCTCGTAAACTTATCTTAAATCTTTGTAGGTACCACGACTGCTATAAATATATATATATATATACTATTTGTTATATCTTTGCATTTCTGTTCAAGTAATCAGTTTGGCCGACGTTTTCCCCTTCTCGGCAACATATCTGTCAACCTTGCGGTTGCGCTATAGCTGGGATTGGCTGAGCATTGGGTATATGATGTTCTGAGACAATCAAGTCAGCATAAAATATAGCAGCTCAAACATGTACATGACATCATTGACTAGTGTTTAGCAATATAATGTATATATTATATTACTATTTTGGTTTTCAAACCCCACATGTGTGAATTCACACATCTTCCAGCATCCCAGACTGCCTAGAGATTTAATTTGGAATTTCGATATTGGAAACACAACATGTTGCCATGTCGGTCCATCATGATCGATGCCATCGATTTCACTTCGGGTGGTGGAATCTTTCTGATTAAGATTATTGTGGTGATTTCAACATGTAACGTTAACGATGATTAACCTAGGACCGTTTGGCAACAACCTTTGCCAATGCCCATGCTTGTGGCAGGCCACCCCGCTTCTTGATACTGATGGTGCAGCCCATCGACCCATTAAGGGTGAGGCCCTCAGGAAGCTTCCGGTCACCAGGCACACCATAGATGTAGAAGGACCCAGTAGTCCACCTGATTCAGCAGACTATCAACTAGTGATAGGCTATATACGCAGAGACCTATATTGTAAGATTTTTATATGTATGTATATATATATAATATATATATATTAAAAAAAAAATATTCTATGTTCAGGAACATTGCTTAAACTAATATAACGACAAATATCTAGCTATGCACGCTAGCTATGTATTTTAAGCCTTATAGCTTACAGTAAATTTCAGGGATACAGGATTCGAAATATGGAGGCCAACTTTATAAATAATATATGTTCATGCCTATATATATATATATACATGGTGGGTGATGTTTTAAGTTGGGTGATGTTCAGCCAAGTTGCAGCACGCCAACAGCGCATTGGCCTTTGTCGGAGTCTCCAGGCAGCGTGTAGGACTTCTTGTCTCCCTTGTAGTCCGCTGGAATTGGTACCCCTGCAGCTCGAAGTTCTTTCTCCTGGCCAGACAGTACGATATCTGGAGATTGAATTATTGAATATATAGTTATAATGAATATATAATAGTCCTAATTTGTTTCTTGAACATATAAAGCTATTTCTATCGAGATATTCAGTATTTATATATATTGCTACAATTTATACATTATAGTAATTCATTTTATTTTACTTCTTATATTTATGGGTCTATATATTGTTTCAACCTAGCATATATCTAGATTTGTCTAGCCATATATTTCCCTAGCTACTATTTGACTCTAGTACTAGTTAAAATCAATCTAATATTTATTTGTCTATCAATCTACTAGTATTTGTACACCAGCTACAATTATATATATATATATTTATGTAAATAGAGATATATATATATATAGGGTCTAGCAATAAAGTCAGCTGTCAGATCTCCCACCCCTGTCCTTCTCAACCCAGTCCACAGCAGTGTTTGCTGGCTTTCGCTGCCTTTTGGTTGGCCGCTTGTTGGGTGATGCATTCACGTTCTCTCCATCACCTTTCTTATCACCTTTCTTTCCATCGCCATTCCCTCCATCACTCTCTGCATCAACCTTCTCTCCACCACCATTTTCTCCATCTCTATCCCCATCATCATTCTCTCCATCAACCTTCTCTCCATCAACCTTCTCCCCATCAACCTTCTCTCCATCACCATTCTTTTCACCGCTTTTCTCATTGTCTTTCCCACCTCCTTCTGCCTCTGCTGCTGGTGCCTTTTTCTTTCTCCCATCTGCCTTTGCCTTTGCCTTTGCCTTTGGCTTCTGTTCAGGGGCTGCAGGTTCTGGCTGCTTTCCCCTTGTCCTTTTGCGGATTGCATCTCGGACCTGGGCATTGTCATGGTCAAGGTGGCATGTATATATAATCTCAGGTGGTATTTCAGAACTCCACGCTGGTATGTATATATATATATAATTATAGAATGAGCATTTATTTCCCATATATATGTATTATATTATATACTGCTACATGTGGGTTCTAAATTGTACCAGTATTGAAAATATAGGTAGGTAGGTAGGTAGGTAGATAGATAGATAGATAGATAGATAGATAGATAATTAGTTTTATATTTCGCTGTATAGATATCGGTGTGTGCTCTTTGAAACAAGGGACTTTCTGCTGTGCTTTCATGTGGTCTTCATCATCCTTTTGATCGTCAACACACATAGCATCCACTTGTGCCTGTCCAGGCTGGTGAGAAAATTCAAAATCTAATTAGTATATAGGCTGACATATATGCAGCCACATTATCAGGCCTCCAAAGACTGATCCACTTCAGCCACTGGACAAAGGAGGGGCTTCGACTCCTGCGACAATACATCATAGGAAGCCCATAATAAAGTACATGATAAATTTGAATAAAATATTCATAGTGCATTATGTTATCAGAATAAAATTGATATCTAGAAATTTCTTGGCCAGGGTTCGTTTGCCAAGGTTTCATTCATGGCCGTCCTGGTTGACCTGCCTTCGGTCGCCAGGCTGTGGGTCATCTGGGTGCTCCTGGGCAGAAGCATCATACCAGCATATATATCCACACATGTAAAATATATAATATGATAACAACAATTAATTACATATATATATATATAAATGTCTGTATTGTACATGCAGTCAAGCGGTCCTTAATCTGCTCAGACTTTGCTGCAGTCGCAGACGCTTCCTGGAGATATCACATAAAAATGGTACAACCACATTATTATAACACATTCTTAAAGCAGTGACCCACTTAAGTGCAAATAAATGTAAAACAATGAAAACTACAGACTCAGCAGTGCCTTCATCACCATTGGAAGCTCGTACACTTCATCCATCGGCAAAGTCTCTGCTTGGTCAGGACAGGGAAACAGTTCCTGACAACTGACGAAGTTCAAGGGGTTCACCTACAAGCTAACAAATTGTTGTATGATATTGAAGACACCAGTGGGTTAACCATTTAGATAGAATATAACTATAAGGTACTTGCAATTAACATGGCATGCCTTCTTGGTGCCGGTGATGTCATCAGGTTGGGCTTCTTCAAGTTCTGAGCTTGTGCTGCTTTCCATTGGCTCCTGAAAGGTTGCCATTATATTAGATATATAATTACAATAAATAGTTATAACCATATTAATTCTCATATATGTATACGCATATACTTTATATCACTTCGATTCGAAAAGACTCCTCGTCATCGTCCATCAGTTGCAGCTGATCGCCTGGCCAGGCCATTCATTGAGCTTGGTTGAAACTTATCACGTGTTTTTCAATTATCTATATCTATATATATATATTGTTTATATATATATACATGCATGTTTGTGCACGAATAATATTTAGTAATTATCTCTATTTAAAACATGCTACATGTTTATCTGTACATATATTTAGCGGCCTTCCCGAACTTCTGCAAGTGCCGAACTGATCACCCTCTTGATGATGGCCACTGACTTCTTCCTGTGCGACAGTCTGCTGTTGGGGAGGTAGGGTTGGTTAGAAAAGCTGCACCTGCAATTACCCCAGCCTGGATCCTTGACCCCTTTTGGCCAGTTCGTAGCCATGCACAACCATTGCCCGGCATGTTCCAGCGATCAACCCAGCCCAAGCCTGGCCAAGCAAGGGGTTTGCGAAGCTGAAGTTTCACAGGGGTGCCTCAACACGTACTCGGCCTTAATGGTCTTCTTTGTCGTGCCCGGAGGAAAGAAGCCATAGCGTTGAGCGCATAGAGCAAACACGGCCTGGCCAGCAAAGAGGTTCTCGTATAGACACATATATGAACATGTAGCTTTGAATTCGTTTTGGCCAAGAAGTTTTTCATATATTGTAACGTTTATATTATAGTACTATATATAATATATATATATAATAACATGATACCCTCACCTTGAACACCGATTGATGTGGAGTCTTCCCCAACGGTACAAAGGTGGCATAGTACTCGACCAGGAAGCGCCAGTTGTAGTCCAACTGAGCCCAATGTTGAAACTGTATATATATGAGTGAATTGAGTGGTTCTTTGAGGAACCGCTCTACATCTAAGATTGGGACAGCTTCAGCCGATTCAGGCCCATTCGAGTCCAGCTGGAACACCTTCCGCTCCTAGCATGTAAGACTAGTTGATATTTCATTGGATGATTTAATCCAAACTTATTTTGTAGCAAATGCTGGATTCAACATGATATAAAGACATACATGTGAAAAAAAATATATATAATATACTGAAGCTCCTTGGATTCACGGATCGCTGGAATCCGGTGTTCATGAGCAGTGAGCCACCCGATCACCACATCTTCCAGCAATGCCTTTTGAGCACTGCATGGGTCCTTACTGATGTCGTTGAGGGTTGGGGCAAGGAGAACAATATGTCAAAGCACAAATCGATCAAACATTTACATTAACATCATGTAAATCTAATCATCAGCCTAGCATCCTTGGGTCGATCTGAGACCGGCTGGTCAGTTGCCATCAGAGCTAGCTACCCCCAAAGTAGCTAAGTTGCTAAGTTGGGCAAAGGGCTACAGGGAAACAGACGCCATTCAATCGATAACATCGGCCTCCACAAATTCAAAGCTATATACATATATGTATATATATATATCACATATATAAATATATAGCAAGAGTTTGGCATATTATATATATTTCATCACGCTATTCCCACTATTGAGCTGATAAATGCACTCGGGAGGAGGGTCGCACCTTCTAAAACATGGTGTGAGGCTGAAGGAGTCTCTGAGGGAATCAGATCGCCAAACTGACCTCAGTTATATGTATATATATATACATGTTCAGGTGTGTCGCTCAAAGTGTTCAATGTGATGAAATCACTGTCTCATTAGTTTTTGATCTAAGGGTCCTGCACAGGGCCGATGCCCTCTTCATGAGGGGCCTCGATGCATGGATATCACATGCATATCACTAAATACTAAACATATATTATATATACAAGCTCATGATCACGTGCGCCAACACCTGGGATTCTGACGGTTGCAAAGTAGCAGATCAGCTGAGCCATATGCACAGGGCGCTGGAGAGAGAGATATATTATATATATAAACATATTGCCATCTCCATATCTAGATATATATGATGTATACTGATTCTAAAATTAGTTTAAGGTGAATATGTTCATATTATTTTCATATATACTAAATTGATGTCATATATGTTGATTCGGGACGTTGTTCTCGAAAAAAAACATGGTTGTTGGTTTGAATTGTTGCTGTATGTGTTATTTTTGTCAAAATTTATGCAAAAGTGCCAAAACATGAAAGTCATATATGAACGTTGGCCCTCAGAGCCAACATAATGCCAAAATATAAAAGTCATATATGAACGTTGGTCCTCAGAGCCAACATAGCCTCCGTAGGTTCTCAGGAGCTACATTGCCATGTAGGCAACTATTCCCTACAGAGAGTCTATGGGATTTAAGGTTTCATTCAGGAGTTCGAGCTTTCTTTAGGGTTTCATTCCAGGGTTTCTTATCAGGATTTCTTTTCACGGTTTCTAAACGTTCAAGTGGGTTCCTTTAGGGTTCCTTTAGGGTTCCTTTAAGGTTCCTTTAGGGTTTCATTTAGGTTGTCATTTAGGGTTTCTTTAGGGTTTGATTTAAGGTTTCAATTTAGGGTTTCATTTAGGGTTTCATTTAGGGTTTCTTTAGGGTGTCAATTCAGGGTTTCAGCTAAGGTGTCAGTTCAGGTTTCATTTATATAGTTTTTTTTTCACAATGTTGTTTAGGGTTTCTTTGGGATGTCATTTAGGGTGTCATTTCAAGTTTCTTTAGGGCCTTTAGGGTGTCATTTCAAGTTTCTTTAGGGTGTCATTTATGGTTTCTTTAGGATTACTTTATGGTTTCTTTAGGGTTCGTTTATGGTTTCTTTAGGGTTCATTTAGGGCTTCATGTAGGGTTTCTTATCAGGATTTCTTTGGGTTTCACCTAGGGTCTCTCTTGGGTTTCATTTAGGATACAAACAGAACAGAATAAAGCAAAAGAACATGAAAAACAAAGAGACAGTAAAGACAGGAAGCAAAGAAGCAAAGGAGCAGGAAGTAGAGCAGCAAAAACACATGACTGAAGAAAAGAAAAAGTAGAATAGTAGAAGTAGAAAGGCACAGAAGTACAAAAGCAGAGACGCATGGGAAACAGAGAAGCAGAAAAGCAAAGAAGCAGGAAAAGCAAAAAGCAGAAACGCAGAAAAGCAGGAAAAGCAGAGAAGCAGGGAAAGCAAAAAGCAGAGAAGCAGAAACGCAGAGAAGCAGAAAAGCAGAGAAGCAGAAAATCAGAGAAACATGAAAGCATAGAACGAGGAACACAAAAAAAAAAACAAAACCTGCCGCAAAAGAAAAAACAAAAATACATAGCCCTCCAAACGGTTTTACTGACAAATGCCCACAATTCAGGAAAGCATGCATTTTTTCGCACTGTTCTCCCTCTAACTTCGCCTAATCTCAATACTGTTCTGTGAAATGATGTGACGTACAAATATTTGCCCAAACTCTTCTCTGGAGTTTTTTTTTAGTTTATATTGAGGTCAGTTCACTTTTGACGTTGCAACAAGTCAATACAAATCAGATAATGATCCGGATTGATTGTATGTGTGTCGGTGATCTGCACGAGATGTTGTGCGTATTCATCTGTGATCGTGTGTTCAGTCATGAATTTCAATGCGCTCAGTACCTTCAGAAAGGGCTATCTTTAATAGCAAATGACCGCTCAAATCACAGACATTGGAAAAAACGGCACTTTCCACCATCAAAGAAACAAGTTGAGGTAGTTGGTTCCTTGGGTGTATATTTGAATATATTTGAGAGAGAGATATATATATATATATATTATATATATGTCTTTCTACATTTCATCATCAATGCACCGTTGGCGGCACTGCTCAGCCTGCAGCAAGCAAGGCCAAGACGGCCCACAGTCGAAGCATGGCACCGAGAAACGTGCAGCGCGGCAAGGCGGGAGCACTTGGAATCCGTTGGAATCTTCCTCAAAATTTGCCCTGAGAAATGGCCTGCGAGGCAGGAATTGCTGCTACACCTACAAAGGTCATTCAACAATTGCATGCCGGACTGAGTGTCGCAAAAATAAAAGAAAACTTGAAAAGTCTAAGAGCCAAGACCATAAAAATTACCACAACACAAAGGCATTCCTTTTCGAGGCGCCTGCCCTTCTGTTTATTCCCGGATGGGAGGTTTTTATCTCACAATTGGAGACCTATATCGAATTGACTGGAACAACCCAAAACTGCTCAGGACAAATGCGGGATGGGCATCTGTTTGCAGGGAGAGCTTGAACATCTTGAACAAAACCACTACAAATCAACATGATATCACATAACTGAAAAATCATGGTTGTTTAGCATCTGCCATACATGTTGGACATATTGCTATGCACGTCAAGTCTCTCTCTTCATACATTTACAGATGTCTCTCCTAAATAAAGCCCAATAGAACATTTTGATTCTAGGGCTGGCATGACATCGAGGAGTTTCAATGCTATAGCTCAAATCTCATTTAGAGATCCTCCTTCTCCTCCTTGGTGTCCTCCTCCTCGTCATCATCCTTGTCTTCCTCCTCAGGTTCCTCCTCATCCTCGGGCACTTCGATCTCCTTCAGAGGAGCATCTGGATTCACACCAAGCTCTTTGGACATGAGCTTGTACACATGGCTCACCAAAGATGATGGATCTGCAATCTCAAAGCCAGACTCAATCAGGGCTGTCTGGAAGAGCACTTCGGCTGTCTTGCTGGCTGCCTCATCGCTTTCACTTGCCTTCACCTTGGCAAGCAGATCGATGATCACAGGGTGATTTGCGTTGATCTCCAATGTCTTTCGGCCAGCCATCATGGACAGCTGCTCCTTGTTCTGGAAAGCCTGCGACTTCATGACCTTCTCCTGCTGGGCAGAGTAGCCGAACTGGGAAGTCACCACCACAACTGGAGATTCTGTGAGCCTCTTGGAGACTTCCACCTTTTCAACCTTCACACCAGCCTCCTTCATGGCACCACTCTCAGTGAGGTCAGTCAACTTCTTCTTCCACCAATCAGTCAGAGGCTTGTACATGTCCTTGATCTTGGTGAATTTCTTCTTCTCCTCTTCGGTCTCATCCAGCTTGACATCTGCCTTCTGGATAGACACGAACTTCTTGCCCTCGTAGTCGGCAAGCTTCTGCAGGCATGGCTCATCCAAATGATCCGGCAGCATCAGCACCTCAAGGTCCTTCTTCAAGAAGATCTGCAGGGAAGGAGCCTTCTTCATGGTCTCGATGGAGTCACCCGACATGTAGTAGATACTCTCCTGGCTCTCCTGCATTCGGTCCAAGTACTTGTCCAAACTCACCTCCTTGCCCTCGGACTTGGTGGTGTAGAATCGCAAGAGCTTGGACAGCTTGGAGCGGTTGGAGTCATCCTCATAGCAACCCATCTTCAAGTTCTTGTTGAACTCCTTCCAGAACTTGGTCCACAAGCCCTCCTCGTCTTTCTTCTCCTTCTTTTCCTCCTTCTCTTCCTTCTCTTCACTTTCTTCCTCTTCATCATCGCCGCCGGACTCTTCGTCCTTGGCCAGCTTCTTCATCAGCTCCAAAACTTTTCGAACCAGTTTCTTGGAAATCACCTTCATGATCTTGTTCTGTTGCAGCTGCTCACGAGACACGTTCAGTGGCAAATCATCGGAGTCCACAACACCGCGCACGAAGTTCAAGTACCGAGGTAAGAGCTCATCGAACTTCTCCGCAACCAAGACTCGGCGGACAAAGAGCTTCACTTCGGACTTCTTGGTCCAGTAGTTGTCCATCATGTCAAATGGAGCCTTCTTGGGCAAGAACAGAATCGATTTGAACTCGATCTCGCCCTCCGCATTGAAGTGTGTGTATGCCAAAGGGTCCAAGTAGTCCTTGGAGATGCTCTTGTAGAATTCATTGTACTCTTCCTCGGTCACATCCTCCTTGGCTCGGAGCCAGATGGCCTTCTGCGTGTTCACCTGCTCCCATTCGAAGACGGTCTTCTTCTTTGGTTTCTTGTCTTCCTCATCTTTCTCCTCTTCATCCTTGGTCTCCACATCATCCTTTTGCTCTTCATCCTCATCTTCCTTGTCATCATCATCGTCTTCTTCAGCCTCAACGTCAACCTCCTTCTTCACCTTGACGTAGATGGGAAACTGGATGAACTGAGAGTACTTCTTGGCACTCTCCTTCAGCTTGTCCTCCGACAAGTAGTCGTGGGCATCCTCCTTGAGATGAAGAGTCACGCGAGTGCCTCGGCCCAAGGTGTTGCCTCTTGGGTCATCCACAACAGTGAAGGAGGCATCAGCCGAAGACTCCCAAACATGCTGCACGGGGTCATCGTTGCATTTGGAAGTCACGGAGACTTTGTCTGCAACCAAGAAGGCACTGTAGAAGCCGACGCCGAACTGACCAATCAAGTTGGCATCTCCACCCTCAGCCATTGCTTCCAAGAAGTTGGTGGTACCGGACTTTGCCACTGTGCCAAGGTTATTGATCAAGTCAGCCTTGGACATTCCAATGCCGGTGTCAATGATGGAAATGGTCTTCGCATCAGCATCATGCTCAATCTTGACCTCAAGATCCTTAGTGTCTCCCAGGAAGGTCTCATCCTGCACACTGTGGAAGCGAGCCTTCTCCAAAGCATCTGCTGCATTGGAGATCAACTCTCGCAAGAAGACCTGCTTGTCAGTGTACAGAGAGTTGATGATGATGTCCATCAAACGATTCACCTCCGCTTGGAACTCGTGTTTCTCGGAAGATTCAGCCATCTTGGCCCGGTCTCCATCACTGAAACCGTCCACAACCTTCTCGGCCTCGCCCTCAGCCTCTTCGGCTCGCGCGAAGCTGTTGCCTGCAAAACGGTGCCAGGAAAAATAAAGTACGTTTGTTGAATCAATAATATACCATAATATACCTTGAATTTCTTTCAAAAATCTGTGTCTACACAAAATGATATGATATATGCAACAGTGCACATCAGTCAACCGTTTCAAGGATTGGGCAAACCTGCTCAAATTGAGTGATGCCCATTTGAAGCAACAACAAAAATGGATGCAGCTGCAGCCTGCAGCCAGCAAGGCCAACACGGCCCACAGTCGAAACATGACCTGAGGAGTCGTTGGGACAACTATCGCAGAGGCAGCGCGGCCAAATGCTCAGGATGCTCAGGGCCCAACGCTTGAGGATCGCGGTTGTTCCAAAGCCAAAATCTGCTTGATCCAAAATATTTAAAGCATTCGGTGCGAAAATTCAAGTAATGTGATAACTGATAAACCTAGTGCCATTTGGGGATGTCTTACACAACCCATTTATGGTGATATGAGGGATGGTTTACAATTATTGGTTTTACCACATTAGCCACACAGAAGCAGCATGAAGATGCATCAAGCAGCTCTGCAACACTTTTTATCGCTTCAATCCGGGACCAGGAATGATTTCTCCACAAGGGAAAGCTTTCCTTGCCATGCAGCACAGTCAAACCAAATCTAGTGATCTGATGTGATCTGCTGTTCTTCACTACAGATCAAATGACTAACTTATACAGAGTTTCTAGTCTTCAGTCACATGTCTGATAGTGACCTTTGTCCCGGCATGCGCAAGCGCACATTGCAGCTAAGTATCACCTCTCCATTGGTGAGGCGCAGCAAAATCAATCCATCATCCTTTTGTTGCCCCAATGATGCACCAATGCAACATGTCGCAGGGCCAGTTCGAGCCCTTTCTAAAGTCTTCCAAGTAAGCTTCAAACCATGTTCACCGAAAGCATTTCTATTCTAGCAGGTAGATGTCTCTAAACTGAGGAATTAAATAGGATTAATTATATCCCAACCACTGCCACTGCCTTCCCACAAAAAAAAACAACACCGTTCCGTTGCACAACTCGGCCGCCGTCCTGAATGCCTTCGAAGACACCTTCAAACTCATCTGCCTCGTGTGCTCGAAACCAGACCTGCAGAACTCGTGTGCGGACTGGTTTCTTTCCAGTTTTTTATGGCTACATGACGTACAAGAAAATTCTACACTTGCACGTTGCTACATTTCTTGCTACCAGTACATCAACTGATAAAACAGCGAAAACAGGTCACGCTGGTCACCGCACTCACCTTGGTGCCCATCAGCACTTCCAGTTCGTTCACTCGTTCCCGGAAGATGGCGAAACCGCCAGCGAAGAACCTGCAACTTAAGGCCTTAAGTGCAGAGATGATCAAATTACAATATCTCAATAAATCTCAATAATTCATATGATTCATATGCAAGACTCTAATCTGATTGGGGAAAGTTCCAAGATGCAACAAACCATGGCTGTTTTTCGGTGATCCTTGCCATATCATGCCATATCGATCTCCCGGCGTGAACGGCACCTCTTGAGCTCCACAGCAAAGGTTCCCATCAGCTTCTGCCGCAACGTCGCTACATCGAAAGGACGCTGCCAGAGGGTCAGTAGGGAACCCGCCGGCCACACAGGCCTGGAGATCCTCGGACTCCGGAGAAACCAAGGCAGCAAAGAGTAAAGGGACTTGTATGGCTGGGTGGATTCATAATGATTTATGTGGATTGAGCGGCGATTTGTGAAGATGTATGTGGATTGAGTGGATATCGATGACATACAGATGTGGCTGTGCCTTTGTATGCAAAATGTCAAGGGATAGATTCATATTTCAAACCAGAAAAAGCACGAACTCTTACCACCCACCGCCTCCACGTCGACATGTCAAAAGGATTCAACACATCCGAACACATGTTGGAACAAAAATCAGGACATAGAACTATAAGATACTAACTATAAGACTTTACGTATCTATAGGTTATATCAGAACAGAATACTGTATCTGCAAATATCCAAAAAATGGGCCAAGCATCCGATCCAACTCCTCTTTGCTGGTGTTCACATTGATGCCAATGCCCACAATGATACCCTCCAAGCGCCCATTGAAGGGTACAGCACGTGCCAAGATGCCACCCACCTTGCAACCTCCAAGGTTTTTTTTTGGCCAAATGGGCCATTTGTGGGTCCAATTTTGGGATACCCTGATCAAGAATACTGAAATGGTATCCCGGTATCCCCGAAAATCCACCAGTTGGCAAATTTCGGAATAGCTGATGGACCATGGACGTCAATGTGCTGCAGTATGAAAAAATCAGCTCATCTCTCAAGATAAGCAGCCGGAGCAGACGATGTCATTGGGCCATTTGATCCCAAACTTCTGATCCGTAGCCCAATGGAGCGTATCCACTGCAGCCACTGCCAGGACTTTGGTGACGTTTGGTGCATTGGAATTGACGAAATCCTCGACATGGAAAGCTACAAGGATGGCAACGTTAGTGTTTCAAGACAAGTCGATCAAAAAGGCCACATGTTGCAACTAGCTGCACTGCATTCCATATATTCCATTGGTACATATCGAAACTAGTAAGCCCAGCGTCGTTGTCGCAGCGCGCTGGAAATCGAAAGAAAAAACTGACAATGATGCTTTGGGCCTGCCGCCGGTTCATCAGCATGCTAATAACTCAAACTTGAGATCTCACCGAAGATGGATAGAATCGGATAGAATTGGTCTGCAAGAATCACCCAAACCAATCCTTTTCTTTTATGAAGCACACGGATTTCAATCTATAGGGTGCCCTCCGGTAATGGCTGGGAACTCCCCCAACTGAATGGAGGATCTTCGGTCTTTGGAGGTTTCGTAAAATGGGAGATCCTCAAGTCACAATTGGCTTTCAATAAATAAATCAAGTCACATGTCATCAACATTTAATCCCATCAACATGGTCATCCATGACGACTGGATGATTTGGGGTATGACTTTACGGAAAGCTCCATGATATTTCATGGTATCCCCCAAGTTTTTGGGTCAACGCCTTCGCAGCATGCCAGGATCGATCTTGCGTCCCTCGTCCAGCAGATTGATAATCCGCACTGATCGCCGTGAGCTTCTCCTGAACCAAAACATCTTCAGGATGTGAAAAAAAACATGGGAAATGGATGGGAATGATGGATGAATCTTCTAAATTGACCAGTTTGATTGGTGATGTCCCAGTGAAAGTAGAAAACAGAGTGAATAGAATGGAACGGGGTTCCTTTCTTGATGCAATGCTTCATGTAGACACTCTTGTACAAGCCAGCCAGCTGCATGTCCACATCGTGTCCTGGTTGAAGGACTCATGCTCTCTCTCAATGAAGCTCTGCGTAGAGTCTATCTCCTCCAAATCTGATGCACGTGTTCGCATGTGCCAGACCTGTGGACACCCCGGCATCACTAATAGCTCATTAGGATTTCCCAATTCATGGAGTGCGATAATCCCCAATATATTGGATACTATTATGACCCATACAATCGTCAACTCACTTTTTCTTTTTCCCCACATCTTTGTGTGGGGTTCTTGTTTTTGATTCTGTATCCCGGGCTCCTCCTCCGCCGCCTTCTCCTCCTCCGCCCTCCTCCACACTTTGTCACCATACACTTTGTCAACAAACACTTTCTCAACACACACTTTATCACCACACACTTTGTCCAACACACACTTTATCAACAAACACTCTCAACATACACTCAACATACACTTTATCAACAAACACTTTATCAACATACATTTTCTCAACATACATTTTCTCAACAAACACTTTGTCAACACATACTTTGTCACCACACACTTTGTCCACACACACTTTGTCCACACACACTTTGTCACCACACACTTTCTCAACAAACACTTTGTCAACACATACTTTGTCACCACACACTTTGTCCACACACACATTGTCCACACACACTTTGTCACCACACACTTTCTCAACAAACATTTTGTCAACACATACTTTGTCACCACACACTTTCTCAACAAACACTTTGTCAACACATACTTTGTCACCACACAAACTCACATCCACCGTCACAAACTCACATCCACCTTCGTTTCACTTGGCAGGCGTGGCACAAACTCACATCTACTGTCGTTTTGCGTGGCAGGCGTGGGACAGATGGCATTGGGTGGCGCGCTTGGACGGGCTTGGGCGCCTGTGACGCCGCGGCACTTTGCGTGGCAGGCATGGCACAAACTCACATCTACTGTCGTTTTGCGTGGCAGGCGTGGGACAGATGGCATTGGGTGGCGCGCTTGGACGGGCTTGGGCGCCTGTGACGCCGCGGCACTTTGCGTGGCAGGCGTGGCACAAACTCACATCTACTCTCGTTTTGCGTGGCAGGCGTGGGACAGATGGCATTGGGTGGCGCGCTTGGACGGGCTTGGGCGCTTGTAACGCCGCGGCACTTTGTGTGGCAGGCGTGGCACAAACTCACATCTATTCTCGTTTTGCGTGGCAGGCGTGGCACAAACTCACATCTACTGTCGTTTCACGTGGCAGGCGTGGCACAAACGCACATCTGATGGCATTGGGTGGCGCGCTTGGACGGGCTTGGGCGCCTGTGACGCCGCGGCACTTTGCGTGGCAGGCGTGGCACAAACTCACATCTACTGTCGTTTTGCGTGGCAGGTGTGGGACAAACGCACATCTACTGTCGTTTCACGTGGCAGGCGGCATGACACGCACTGACATCTGTTTTGCGTGGCATGGGACAGATGGCATTGGTGTGGTCGCGCTGGGACCTTGGGCTTTTGCCGGGGCGCCGCGCCACTTTGCGTGGCAGGCGTAGCACAACCTGACATCCACCTTCGTTTCACGTGGCAGGCGTGGCACAAACTCACATCTACTGTCGTTTTGCGTGGCAGGCGTGCCACTTATGGTACTGGGTGGCGCCCTTGGGCCGGGATTTGGCGCCCGGGGCGCCGCGTCACTTTGCGTGGCAGGCGTGGCACTTGGTGACATCCACCTTCGTTTCACGTGGCAGACGTGGCACAAACTCACATCCACCATCGTTTTGCGTGGCAGGCGTGACACTCATGGTACTGTGTGGCGCGCTTGGTCCGGATTTGTCGCCCGGGGCGCCGCGCCACTTTGCGTGGCAGGCGTGGCACTTGGTGACATCCACCTTCGTTTCATGTGGGAGGCGTGGCACAAACTCACATCCACCGTCGTTTTGTGTGGCAGGCGTGGCACTCATGGTACTGTGTGGCGCGCTTGGTCCGGATTTGTCGCCCGGGGCGCCGCGTCACTTTGCACTTGGTGACATCCACCTTCGTTTCAGTGCGTGGCACAAACTCACATCCACCGTCGTTTTGAGGCACTCATGGTACTGTGTGGCGCGCTTGGTCCGGATTTGTCGCTTTTGCGTGGCAGGCGTGGCACTTGGTGACATCCACCTTCGTTTCACGTGGCAGGCGTGGCACAAACTCACATCCACTGTCGTTTTGCGTGGCAGGCGTGGCACCAGCTTTGACACACCCTCTTTCACACACCACTTTGTCACACACCATCTTTCGCACACCATCTTTCACACCCAACTTTGTCACCCACCATCTTTCACGCACCATCTTTCACACACCACATTGTCACCCACCATCTTTGACACACCCTCTTTTACACACCATCTTTGTAACACACCATCTTTCAGACACCATCTTTTACACCCAACTTTGTCAAACAGCATCTTTGACACACCAAGTTTCACACACCGCTTTGTCACACACCACTTTGTCACACCATCTTTCACCACACCATCTTCCACACACCATCTTTCACCACCCCATTTTTCACACACAACTTTGTCACACACCATCTTTGACACACCATCTTTCACACAGCACTTTGCCACACACCGTCTTTCACACAACTTTGTCACATGCTCTCTTTCACACAGGACTTTCACCCACACCATCTTTCAGCACACCATCCTTCACACACCACTTTGTCACACACCATCCTTCACACACAACTTTGTCACACACCGACCATCTTTCGCCACACCATCTTTCACACACCACTTTGTCACACACCATCTTTCACACACAACTTTGTCACACACTCTCTTTCACACACAACTTTCACACACGCCATCTTTCACACACTGCTGTGTCACACACACACACCATCTTTCACATTCCACTTTGTCACTCACAACTGTTTTAACTTCTCGATCCTTCACCGCCTCCTTTCCCCTAACCTTCTTTCCCCGTCCCTGCTACAACCTTTCATGCTTATTATTGGAAGAAGTTGACTTGTGGGGTTATCCGGTCCTTTAATTTTTGAAGCCACTGTTCAATAGAAAATAAATTAAAATGGCACAACCAGTCCTCAAAATGCCGATGATCCACCCATTCTGCCAGCAACAGTTCTTCCAGCTGAGAGGAGGCGGCCATTCGCGCCCAACGGCTCTGCACCTGTGCGGCTCGTCTGAGAGTCTCAGTGCCATGGGATGTTTATTCCATGAATTCCTGAGATTACAAAGAGCATCTAATCTAAGACAAGTTCTCTACATACATATAAGTTTCAATAATAGTCGATCATGATGCATAACACCAATAATAATAAATGTATGTATATATATACATATATATATATATATATGTATTTATAATATAATATATATATATATATATATATATGTTATTGAAATATATATATATATATATCATATATGATATATGATATATTATAAAGTATATATAATATATAATATATAATATATAATATATAAAATATAATAATTATGTGTTATATATTACATGTTATATGTCATACATTATGTGTTATATATTATATATTATAAATAATACTAGATATTAATATGTTATATGTTATATATTATACATTATATATTATATATATTATATATTATATATAAAAACAAAAATATTATATATTATATATTATATGTTATATGTTATATGTTATATATTATATATTATATATTAAATATTATATATTATATATTATATATTATATATATTATATAATATATATTAGATATTAGATATTAGATATTAGATATTATATATATTATATATTATATATTATAAATTATATATTATATATTATATAGTATATATTACAGTGGAATGCGAAAGTCGTGCCTAAAATTTGGAAATCATCGTAAATAGCTGGGGAGCACTTGATTTGAAAAGTCGTGCCTTTTTAGTAAAACGCATAGGAATTGCAATGTTTTGTTCGGATTTGGTCTTTGGAATAGTTTTTGTTAATAAATCTTGCGTTTAGGTTGTGTTTAGCATCAAGGGTACCTTTTCCATATTGTTAATAAATCTTGCGTTTAGGTTGTGTTTAGCATCAAGAATACCTTTTCCATCCCCGTTCAGATTGGACCCGAGGGGTTGGGAGCCCCATTTTGTAGCTACAGAACGGCGTCCCCAAGGTGCCCTTCTTACAAGTTGGCAGAACCCAACGTTCACCGAGGAAGGTTTTTGTTACAAAATGGCAGTCCAAGCTGAACCCTAGTTACAAAATGAGTCACCGATTTTGCTCGACTCGCATCCGCTCGCATCCGTTGGCTCGATTTGCCCTTTACAGAATGGTGGGGACTGGGGGTGGCTATACTCGCACTATCCTAGGATCCCTGGGAAGTAACCTGCAACAGCCCGGCCAACCCGAGTCGCGGTTCATTTTTTCCGTTCTTTTGCGTTCATCCGTCTGTTTTGGCGTGACGCTGTCTGAGTGGCCAAGCTAAACATTAAATACAACGTTGGATGTCATAATCAAAAAATATAAATATATCGATATATATATTATATATATATATAAAATATATTATATATATGTATATATATATATTATCTGACCCCTAGTTACAAAATGAGTCACCGATTTTGCTCCACTCGCATCCGCTCGCATCCATTGGCTCGATTTGCCCTTTACAGAATGGTGGGGACTGGGGTGGCTATACTCGCACTATCCTAGGATCCCTGGGAAGTAACCTGCAACAGCCCGGCCAACCCGAGTCGCGGTTCATTTTTTCCGTTCTTTTGCGTTCATCCGTCTGTTTTGGCGTGACGCTGTCTGAGTGGCCAAGCTAAACTTTAAATCCAACGTTGGATGTCATAATCAAAAAATATAAATATCGATATATATATATTATATATATATATTATATATATAATATATTTTATATATAAATATATGTATATATCATATATATATATATTTAAATAGATGTGACTCATCTCGAGCATTCATGACCACTCAGACGCATCAGACTTTTCAAGGCCTCTCCCAAGCCCTGCACCCAAGGCTATGAAAATTATTCTGTGATTTTTTGATTCCATCCAGTTTGTAGGGGCTATAGTTGAGTATTATCCATTTACGCTTTGAATCCATCCAATTTGTAGTGGTTATTGATTAGCCCTCCAGACTCCGACAGAATGGTCGGGACTGGAGGGTAACAAACTCGCACTTCCAATGCAAAATTCCGGTACCAGGGGGGGGTCCACTTACAAGATGGCAGAACCCAGGGTCAAAATTTTGCACAAAATGGTAGCCAAAAACCATTCTGTAACGGCCCTGAGGCCTCAGATTTAGTAACAAAAATTTCAACGGGTATAAAAATTGTGTTTCCGGGAAAATTGAACATGAACAGATTGTTGACAATGATGTGAAAAAAGGAGATTCATTCATCTCCTGAACTGAACCACCATGTCTCTGATACGCTACAGTCATTTAACATGGCTAGCTGGAAAAAAAAAACAAAATTTTATATTTTCAATATAGGATGTTCATCTTCAAAAGTGGGTACCTCTGGTGATTGAACATAGGCTACCAAATATTGTCGAGTTTATATTTTTGTTTCAGTCTTACAATTAGCATGACAAGGGTCATTTCAGGCCTCTAGAATAGAGGGACTGCACCATATTATAAAACCATGTGTTTTTTGTTTTGCCCGGACAGGCTCATTTTTCCATGGAAACGGTACCTCCGATAAAGAAAAATGTTCCCTTTTCATTTCCCAGTGAAATTCTGGCAAGGTTATCAGTTCTACATGGCTATTCATCATCATATATATATACATATATATATATATACATATATATATACATATATATATATACGGTAACTACATTTGAATATACGGACTTTGAAGTATACTAACAGGTATTTTAGACTACCTCCGGGAAGGTTTTCCTTGGCCCGTCCGGCCATTTAAACATACGGAATCCAATTCATTCAAACATACGGTAACTACACTTAAATATGCGAACTGGTATTTCATACTGCCTCCAGGGGCCTTGCGGTCTGGCCCGCCCTCCACATATTCAAATGTCGTTACTATATATATATACATCCATATATATATATTATCTGTCCATCTATCTATCTATCTATCTACCTACCTAGCTATCTATCTATCTATCTATCTCTCTCTCTATCTCTCTCTATCTATCTATCGATCGATCTATCGATCTATCTATCTCTCTCTATCTCTCTATCTATCTATCTATCTATCTATCTCTCTCCCATTAATATCTCATATATATCATATTCCATTTACATCCATTTATATCCCATATATATATATCCCATTTTTATCCCATTTGCCCATGATATCCCCATGGATATCCCCGGTAGCTTCGCCGGGCGTCTCTTGGTACCGATTGGTCATCTGCACCCGGATCTCCATGACCTCATCCGGAAAGATCTCGTCCCCCATGATGGACTCGGAGCCGTCGCGCAACCGTTTATTTGAATATAAAACTGAGTATATGAACAGTATAGTATATGCATAATGTATACATATATATATATAAATTATATACATATATATATATATATCTATCTACCTATCTATCTATCTATCTATCGATCTATCTATTGATCTATCTATCGATCTATCTGAATCTAAATCTATCTAAATCTATCTAAATCTAAATCTATATATCCATCTAACCTAATCCAATCTCATCTAATCTAATCTAATATAATCTATCCTAATATAATCTAATCTATCTATCTATCTGTCTATCTATCTATCTATCTAATTTATCTATCTATCTATCTATCTATCTATCCTATCCTATCCTATCCTATCCTATCCATCTATCTCTCTATCTAGTTATCTATCTATCTGTGTGTTCATGTTCACTTTTATGCAAAGTGCGCGTGCAGTTGTTGAAATGTGCAATAAGGGGATATCCAAAAGGAACAATCATTGTCACTAAGCACACGCTAGAATAAATGGGGAGACATAAAATGGGGACATCATAGGATAGCCTGAATATGATCCGTGGATATGTCTAGAAATAGGGGCTGCATGGCTTGGCCATGTTGGGTGCAAATGCTGATAAAACATGATAAAACACTAATGGTGATGCAGCAATGACGCATCAGGGTGTAACTCTAGTTGGGCCCTACTCAAAAAGATCATGTGGATGGTAATTATTATACATTGTTCAGCCATTTGATGGCAACCAAAAAAGCAACTTGGCTACCAAGACCAAGGCTTGACCAGTATCTTCTTGAGTGGCTATGGCTTGTGGGGGCGCGTTGAATCTGTGGAATTCGTGAGGTTTAGCATGAAACCATCATTTTTTTGGTTGTATTTTTTGAACCATATTGAATAAGACCTATGGAATCGAGCACTTGATGATGATGATGATGATGATGATGATGATGATTTGATGATTTGATGATGGTTTGATGATGTGATGATGTGATGATTTGATGATTTGATGATTTGATGACTTGATGATGGTGATGATGATGATGATCATGATGATGACGATGTTGCTGGTGTTGATGAGGATGATCATGATGATGACGGTGTTGTTCTTGTTGATGATGATGATGATGGTGATGATGATGATGATGATAGTGATGATGATGATAGTGATGATGATGATGATAATGATAATGATGTTGATGTTGATGTGCTTTCCTTTTTGTTATGCGTGCCATTTGCTTGTCACTTGCGTGTCGGTTTATTGTCACGAAGCCACTGGTGTTCGGGTCCGAAACGGCCGCTTAGGGGGAGGGAACAATCATTTAGCAATGGGGCTGGGGAAGTGCAAATCCTTCGAAACAAAGAATAACACCTAACATATCCAAACCAAGGAGGAACAAACTCAGAGGATTCTTCACTGGCCTTTATCTGACCTAAGCGGCCTCATTCCCTCATAGTGAATCTCACCTAATTAGGTGGTTTCTTTTGCAATTTTCCAAAAACTGCCTTTTAAAAGCCGTCACATAAGAGAAACAATGGAACATATAATTATATAAATGATAGCCTATATTATCTATATTTTGAAGAGAGAAACAATGACTTGGAATCTACCATCTAATTTCCTTACTATTCAATTCTGGTTTGCAGAAGATCCGCACAATTCTCAGGAAAGGGCATTTGAAAGGTCAACGTATACCATTTGCTACCCAGATTTCTCCCAGATGCATTGTAGGCACCCACCAGCTTCTGAAATCCTGGAAGCGTTGGCAATTGACAGCAGGTGGGACTGCATGGCGCCTTTTTCGAAAATGGAAGAGGCACCCTTGCAGAGTTTGTAGTCTTGACATGTCTGCATATTGGAAGTCCAAGAAAGCAAGCTTACAAGGATCTGACTTCTTGTAATCAAATGATTATTTGATACTTGCACATTCTTATCACATTCTTGCACCATTGCCCACCCTTCCCTACTTTCTGCGGTTCATTATGCGGTTTGATTGCCACGGCCCTCTCTGCATACCAGGTACGTTCTTGCGATTCTGGGTCGTCAGGATTCACGTCTGGGTGCTCTGAGAGAGCAATCTTGCGGAAGGATTTGCGAGTGTCCTTGGGCATCAAAAGATCTGAGGCATAAATGATCATCAAATTTCTTGGGGTGAATACATTAAAACATCATTAAAAACCCATAAAAATGCGAACGAGCCTTTACGACAATCTGCCCCGGGGAATTGCTCTGACCAGCTCAGGATGAAAACCAAACGCCTTGATGCCGTGTAGCACCGAAGAAAAACTGATGACCCCAGAGTCTTCAAACTTGATCCATACACCTACAAAGTCTTGATCTCTGGCACCTTTACCTTCCCACCAAAACCACGGGCATGGGTTTGTCTGAACATACGGCACCCCCAAACATTTTTTTCCATGTTAAAATTTATTTTCCGTAAAAACACTGCAATTTGGGGGTGTGCCTCATTTTCAGACACGCCCGCATGGCATCTCCTTTCTGTGCAAAAATGTCGCGAACGTTACCCTGAACTTGGACCAGTGAAACAGATCTATTGCAGGCAGCAATGATGCGGCGCCGCAGTTTACTGGGGCCAAAGGGATATAGGGATATAACACACATAATCTTGCAAACTTTCATGTCATAAAAATAATTTGCATGGATTATTTCACACATCCCGATCTTTTTATATAAAAGACTTAAAATGTGTGTGCTGTTTTCTGAAACACAATCATGAAATCAATCCGGGCTTCACTACGAACCTGTCAGCCATCTTTCAGCCCCCCTGCCACCTGTACTACCCACATCATTGCAAAAGTTGCAATGCGCTGCTCAAATCTGGTACCGGCGCTGATAGCGGACCCGGTGTTTTTAATGATTTTTATTTCAAGCATTATGTATGGATTTGTTTAAAACTGTGGCGCCGTGACGATTTTGTTATTTTACCCAGAATTAGAAATGTTGTTTTCGTCCCACGTTACGCTAGGAATTTATTCATTGATCATTGAATTCTATTAGGATAAATAATTGACAAATGTGGATTTTGGAAAACGAAACCTCCACAGCTTTTGAAGCTCGACTTTTTTCCTTCATGGATTCAGCGTAGCATCCAGGGCGTCTGGCAAGTGACAAGAGACATGTTATAGCGTAGCATCCAGAGCGTCTGGCAAGTGACAAGAGACATGTTACAGCGTAGCATCCAGAGCGTCTGGCAAGTGACACGAGACATGTTACAGTGTAGCATCTAGAGCGTCTGGCAAGTGACAAGAGACATGTTACAACGTAGCATCCAGAGCGTCTGGCAAGTGACAAGAGACATGTTACAGCACACCCCTTGCCGTCCCACCCCACACCCCCCCACACCCCACCCCCCCACCCCCCCAACCCCACCCGGTTCCCCAAGAAAATCACATTATCCTTCGTGCAATACTTCTAACTGACGTGCAATACTTCTAACTAACGGGCAATACTTCTAACTGACGTGCAATGCGACAGGAAAAAACAGCAAAACCTGCGGGTCCGTTAACAGCGCCGGTAGCTTAAAGCTTGAGCTTTGTGACGCACGCCTCCCGGAGGTAGTGCAGCTCACTGATGGTGCCCATGGCAGAATGATTGGAACGACTGGAAGCCGACGGACTGCCTCGAGAGGAACGCGAACTTGAACGACTTGAACGGCTTGAGGTACTGCGTCGGCAAAGAGCACGAAGTCCATGGAGTCCATGTTGAGTTGGAGGTGGCAAGTTTTGGAGGTTGGACTCGGTTAAGGTGTTGGTACTACGATCAGTCAAATGAAAAACCATGGATCCCATCCAGGCATCCAGAAGGTGATCATATTCTATGGACACAACTGCTTCAGCCCGACTGAATCCCAAGAAATCAAAGGTCACAGTAGTAGGTCCGATGTCGTTTGGTTGCTGTACAGCGATGGCATTTCCCAAGTCTTGCAATTGGCGGCTGAGCGATAGCCGTGTGTTGCCGCTCGCAAGGCTCAAAATACTGTCCTGAGCCGCTACAAAACTAAACCGCACCATATCGGATCAAGGGAAAGCAGCATTGTGTTATTTGGTCTCTTGCCTTTTCATTTTGCAACAATCCTCCCCTGTAGCCACATGCCCTGTGGCTCTGGCTCCACCCAACAAAGATATATATGCTCATAGTCTGTATATATAGATATATGCAAACAACGGCAAGGGAACAGAGAGAGAGAGAGAGAGATAGAGATAGAGAGAGAGAGATAGAGAGAGAGAGAGAGAGAGACAGAGCGCGAGCGAGCGAGCGAGCGAGGGGGTGAGGATATAATTCATACTGACAGCTCACAGTCATACAAATATGATTCAAATATGTAACATGCAATGGTATATAAACGTTCAGTTGTTGTTTGGATCATTTACAGTATACACATGTATGATATTGTATCATCATGCACGCATGCGAAGCTTTGCCTTGACATCCAAATCATTTTATAATATGTCGCATCTTTAGTTTTATAACATGGTTCAAGTATATTTTTCAATGGGGGTAACTTGTAAAAGTCATGTTGAAATTATATCAATAGATAGGGTCATAAAACATGAGATAGCACATACGTCAACAAAATACAAACAAGTTAGCAAAGATAGCTGTTTTTTGGCCTGGAAACGGATGTTTTGTATGGCAGGACAGTTTTTCTGCTCAAGTGGAGCGCAATTTCACGGGAAGCATGGCTGCAACTGAAATGTGATAGCACAGAGAGCGACGCTGCAGGACTTCAAATCCTGGCGTTTCCTGTTGTTTAAGAGAAGATGAGAGAAGGTTGGCGTGGAACGCACACGTGTTTCCTGTTGTTTAGAGAAGAAAACAAGGAAAGGCGCATGTGTTTCTAGATTTTACACTTCCAGAACAAGTAAATACGTATGCGTTTTCACACAGAGACATAAAAAGTGATTGAAAACGCGTATGTGTTAAAGATGTGTTTCCACATCTATACACATGGTGATCAAAAATATCGACATTCGGGATGTGTTTCCACAAAAACATGGAAACGCGCATGTGTATCCTCACGAAAATACCAAAATGGCAAGGGAACGCGATTAAGTTACCAGCTCCCATCACCATCGTGCTTGGAAACGCGTATGTGTTAAAACGTAGTTTTTTGTGCTTCCCCAAGACTGAAATCCGTAGCTGTTTTTCTGCGTCAAGCTCACCCGAACCGCTGGTTTTGCCAGAAACTCCTCACATTTCGAGATCAAAAGCTAAGGAAACGACATGCGGTGGGAAAAACGGAACTTCCCAAAATCACATGACAATTGAAAAAAAAAGCTACAAATTTTACAGCCAAAAAAGATACAAAAGATATATATAACTTAACTTACAAAACCTTTAACATAACTTAACATAACTTCAAGTTAACTTCCCTAAATCCTTTTATAAAGCCCCTAAGTCCATCCTAAGCCTAAGCACATCTATGTATGCGTGTGCATATGTATATGAGTGCTTAGGTTGGCCGCACACTTTTATTTGTCAGAACCTCTCTTTCTGTCCAAGTCCAAGCATCAGGGGTTGTGTCCCCGAAGTATGGTCTGCAAAGCCGTTGCATCTCGCCATTCATGATATGAATGTCGAAGCTATACACATCATACATCACAAGAAGAGCCTCATTGCCTGCCAGGCGTGAGGGATCTGAAGGACCAAGTGGAGCAGGAGGTTCCAAGTCTTGAAGCTCTCGCAAGCCCACTAGAAAGCACCTCTCACTTGCCAAATTTTTGAACTGCGCACAGAACAGCTCCACTTGGACATGGTTGAAATCAGAATCCAGCATGTCCGCATTCAAGGCCACGGCAGAGATATTCTCGACAGGATTGAGTACTTGCTCGGAGATGCGCTGTCTGTCTCCCTCGCTGAAGAAGTCAAGCAATGACTTCCCTGCCAAACCACCAACTTTTGGTGCAGTTTGGAGAAGCATGGATGAGAGTTGGCCCGAATCCTTACGTGCCAATGATTGCAACTTCACCCAAGGCGAGCTAGAGGTGGCTTCAGGTTTGCCAAGAAAATCAATCTGATATCTATGCATGGGTGAATGAAAACAACACAAAAGAAAGGCGACAAGTTGGGCAAAGTGATTCAAAAGCTACAGAAAAATAGTGGTTTCTGTTGTTTCAACCCTCCCAAAAAAAATATACTCATCAGTTGAGATCATCATCTCGTTTTTGGGGCCGAAAAGCAATGATAATTCGAAACCACCAAACAAACAGACAAGGATCCTGGGTCAATTTAAAATTTTGATCCAGCTCAACAACCGCATCGTAGCACGCGGTCAGCAAAGAGGAAACTGCACCCAATTCCACGGTCCTCTTCTGCAAATCCACCTGGGGATGAATCGACATTGAGAAACAATCGAGGGGTCACCCCAGCCTCCCATCGGATCAAAGAGAGGGGAACTCATCATTTTTCCTGCTGGACTGGGCGTATTTTGATTGATTTTAAATCCCGCAAAGAACCCCACCTTGAGAAGCACATTCTCACGCATCAAATTCCGCACAATGAGGATGCAAAAAAACATGAGCGAGAACACTCCGACGAGCCACTCAGTTGAGTCTGCTCCTCCTCGCTGTCCTGAATATGGTTTGAATTGGTGGTTTCTTACAGTAGGGGATCCTCAAGTCTAATGACTTGGATGATTTGGGTTACCCATGGTTACCCCCCATTTCAGGAAAGCTCCAATTGGTTCAATAGTGTGACAAATCCGCAAAACACGGGATCGTTGGTTTCCTTGAGCTCCCGTCCTTGCAATCTGGCGATCAAAATGGCTTGGAGCAAGTGGACTAGGATGCAAAATGCTACGCAGCAAATCCGTTTGGCCAGCACTGCCAAAATGAAGCGAATTGGGAAACCAAGAGCCATCACGTCCCGAACATCCACCTCAACGGGAGGAATCAAATGGACAGCATCTAGGATCACCAAAATCAGCACGTACCAAACATCGAGGCTTTTGGGAGTGATGAGTCGTGGGAAGGAAGTCACCACGAGCGACAAAACGGCAGCGGCCAAAATGTGGAGATCAAACTCTGCATTGGTGTTGTCCTCACGAAGGACTGCAATCTGTCGAGAGACCAAACGGCACATGGTCAGGACGGAACATACAAACAGGAAGCGTTGCATCCACTTGCAACGCATCACATCGAGTTCCACTTCACTGCTACTATCACCACCTTGTTGACGCTCCCACCACCTTTTGAGTTGCGTGCATAACTTGCAAGAGGCAAAGGTCAGGCGGATAAACGATTTGTGGGACAGCAGGAAGGAAACCAGAAGCACTAGGGCGGCTGCTAGAATCAGCGGGGAACTATATCGAACCACGGAAGCCTTTGTGACTTCCATTGGAGAAATCAGCGCGTTGTCTCTTCAAAAACGTTAAAAACACTCTTTTAAAACATACTTTGAGCCATGAAACAGCGAGGAAAACATGAATTTCTCTCTAATAATATATATATATATTATATTTATTTATTTATCACGCGACAGCAAAAGTCCAGTAGCCAAGGCTGATAGGCATATTTCATCCCGAAGCACACACAAGTGATCCCAAATGGCACCGGCATCTTTGGGGAGGTCTAGCTACCTGGTTGGTGGTTGCAGCCCATCATCATCCTAGGTGCGGTAGGGTTGAAGAGTGGTTGGTGAAAATCGACGTTGGAAACCGCCAGCCAACTTACTGTCTATCTTGTTCCAAATTTGTATCAGCTTCCCATGATCACTATCTTGGATTTGCTTAAGAACGCGAATCCCTTTAGATTCTCTAAGTAGTAAACTTATGAATTTCCCATAAAGACACATAACCATCTTCAGCCCAGGTTATCCATGGTTATCCTGTGATTATTGGTGTTTGGATCCCGAAATTCCAAACCCATCTTCCCCCGATCGTCCAGCCACACTTTTGCTGGTGCCACGAGGGAGGCCCAAGACCTGAGGCAATGCCGGTGAAAAATGGACCCATGCAACCCTGGAACATGGGATTTTTATGGATTTTTGTTGTTCCCCACCTGTCAGGTGAGGGTTGTTAGATTATCCTGTCTTCTCCTTCTCCTTCCTTCTCCTCCGCCGGGCTTCAACTGCAAGCGCTAGATCGCAGTGTTCCCCGCCGGACCCGAATATGGATCAAAGTGATTTCCGGCGGACGGCGGACCTCATCTGCAAGCTCTAGATCGCAGTGTTCCCCGCCGAACCCGAACAGCAACCTAAATCACAGTGATCCCTGCTGGACCTCAACTGCAAGCTCTAGATCGCAGCGTTCCCCGCCGAACCCGAACAGCAACCTCTAAATCACAGTGATCCCTGCTGGACCTCAACTGCAAGCTCTAGATCGCAGTGTTCCCCGTCAGGCCCGAACAGCAAGATCAAGATCAGAGTGTTCCCCGCCGGACCTCAGCCACGAAGATTCCCCCAAGATATACCAGATAGAATGCCAGAAAAGAATATCAGAAGAGATGCCAAATAGAATGCCAGAATAGAATGTCAGATAGAATGCCAAATTGCATGCCGGAACGTATGCCAGAACATATGGCAGAAACAATGCCAGATAGAATGCCAGAGAAAATATCAGTATAGATGCCACGAAGGATGCCAGATAAGATGTCAGAATAGATGCCAGATAGAATGGCAGGAGATTATACCGTATATCTTTCCAGATGATATGTCAGAAACTATGACAAATAAGTGTCAGGGTGGGGATCACTTGAAGAAAAGTGTTTTTTTGCTGGAACATCGGGATTTAAGCCGAGAAATATGGGAGTTTTAACATGTTTTAACTAAGAACCTCTGGTGATTAATGGTTTTCAGCATGAAACAATGTTGTTTAACGACCAAAAGAAGGAAGACAAACCCGAGTGATGGTTCCAGATCAAGAATTATGCTTTTGGGGAACATGTAATTTTGGAATATTGCTCAATAACCCCGATTTGGGGGACAAATGCTGCATTTGGGGTGATATTCAGATATTATGCGTCTTAAGTCCTCATCTTTATATTTCTCAAAATCTAATGTTTATTAATGTTTAAGATTGCATAAGGATCAAACCTTGTGAAATACCCCACCCTCCAGGCGTGCCACGCCAAGCATCGTCGTAGGGATTTTCCACCGCCCGCGTTGTCACGGTGCGGCGAGCCGAGCGCGATGCGCGCGACGCGGGAAGCCTCTGAAAGGGGGAAAAGAACAATCAACAGTTGTATTGGCATTATAGATATATTATATATTATCAAATGAAATATATCATCCCAATATATACTGGTTGGTGGTTTCAACCCCAATATTCCCAGTATATGGAAAAATCAAAATGTTCCAAACCACCAACCAGTATATATATATAAATATATATGTATATATATTATTCCCAATAAACTCATCAACAATCAACAACCATTAATCATCAATATACTCATCCCGATATATTGGGAATATTTACAGCGGACAATCTGCATCCCAATATGCGCCAGTCATTCTCTCTCTCTCTCTCTCTCTCGCCGTCTGTCAAGACTGCTCAGTGAGTCATTACTAGTTCATATTTTGGCATCAGCATGCAATAGCCAACTCGCATGTGGAAATCATACTGCTTCAACATCATTATTCAGATGCTGGGGATCATCATTCAACTAAACCAATGCTTAAGTGTTGGCACCAACAACAAATTCTGAGGGGAGCCCAAGGAATGTCAAACTACGAACCCAAACCACGAGGCGATGGCTGAATGTGAGCCACGGAGAGGGCATGGGAAAAGGACACCTATCAGAAAAGACTGGTTAGAAAATCCTCTAGGCCGTCCATGAACAAAAAAGTTTCATCTTATGAGTTTGGGCAAACAGCGGCAAACCGCGGCAAACCCTGTACTTTATATCATCCTGGTAGCAGTCCAACAACAACAACAACAAAACAAAACAAAACAAAAAAAAGAACTCATGTGAGGGTGTTCACCTCCCCATTTTCTCGGCAGTTGCTCTGACCCATACCCATCTCAAATGGGTATGGATCAAAAATGGAAGCCTCCTCCAACAAAAACCGACTTACACAAACTGGCCAGAATCTGTGGGAGATTCAAGCCTTTAAATTTCGACCCATGCCGCATGTATTGCCCCCCTATGCCGGGGGCCTTTCCACGAATGTCCGCGAGAGGCATCCAATCAACAGCAGTCCAACCAGCCAGCTCAAGGTACGCTGACTCCCCATGGCGAGGAAGTTCCAATGGACTCAAAGTTGCTAAACGCTTGAAGTTGCAAATGACTAGAACACCCACTTTCAGTATCAATCTGGTGGGTGGGTTGGCTCAGGTTGGCATTGATTTTTAGAACACAAGTCATCAAGTCATCAAGCGACTTGGACCGTCACACAACGAGAGGTTCGTAACAAGGTATTCTGTTTGGTCCTTACGATTTGTATCATCTGAATTCTTGGTAGAATTCTTGGCGCGCTGATCAAGTTGGCCTCCTGTAATTGAGGCTTTATGCTGCCGTCTGGTTTCGTGTTTGTTCTGCTGGTGCGGCACCGTGGAAATCGAAGGAACATCTGCATGTTCAACATGTAAATCATGTACACAGAAACGATTTCCCTATTGCAAATGTTTGAGTACTATACTTAGGGCATGCGGGCTTGATGTGTAACCCGAAACCAATACTGGACCCCGATTCAAGAAGATCCCAGGTGATCCCAACGAAACAACTCAGATTTCAAAGGCTATTTCAACATTGAAGAGATACCATTGTCAATAACTATTCCCGACCCACTATATTATATATATATACGATCTGATTGAGGACATTTAGGACATTTCAACATTTTCCAGCAATCTGATACAGAATGTATGGAAGTTATTTGGGGGTATCACCTCATTAGGTGGTCATTACAATTCTTAATTGAACTATTGGACTATTCTTAGATGATATTTAAAAAGTACAGTATTATCTCCCTCATGTCCCGTATCAGATTGAAATATATGTTGTTGAAATTGCCCTATTTACCCATTATTTCGAGATCAGTTTCCAAACGGAAAACCATTGGTTTTCCACTTTCCACATCTACCTCCGGTGTCCTCAAACATTGGCTCGCTGGCAAATCCAAGAAAACCCCGAACTCAATGGAGGTTTTTATCGCTGCCAAAATGCTAACCTCCACATCTGTTTTTTGTATACCCCAGGCTAGGTCTCCACATCTCATCTCGCCTGGCATCAGCCGTCGCTGCTGCTGCAAACGCCGCGTCAAGCCTGGAACTGTCGGGGATTTCCGAGATTTCCCCAGCCATGTTTGAGGACACCGGAGACGGGTAGATGAAGATGCGGAAAAAAAGGATGAAAAACCCATGGTTCCCCGTTGGGGAACTTCCACTTCCATGTTAGTTTATGGGTGGGTAAATCGGGATTGATCATGTGTGGTGATTTAGAAAGGCAGCAGTCATGATTTTTGGCAAGTTGGCAATAGCAGCAGCTATAACTGGAAAATCATCCTGCTGACCAAAGCTGTAAGCAGGTAACCAAGATACAGGATGAACCACCAAGCAAGGTTATTGAAAGCGAACATGTACTCACCAAAACAAACCTCAAACACATAGTTTCCGTTAGTTTCCAACGTATTCAACAAATCGGCAAAATTGAAGATAAGTGGATTTAGAATTTCATTAATATCCCTCCAACACTCCCCAAACAAGTGCATGAACAAATCCAACACATGACAACCATGGAGATCATGGAGCCTCCAAACATAGCAACGGAGGCCATCATGATCATCATGGCCCATGAACTGATTTACCGAAAAACCCTCTGTAACTAACTTAGAGATACAAAAAGAGGTGGAAAATCACATGGAAAATCCTACAAAAACAATCAGAAACCATCAGAAACCATCATCTACGTTCGTGAAACCTATCAGATCCTGTCAGGCAGCCTCGGACTTCGAGTTGATAGCGATGTTTTGCCAGCAACTTGGCTTTCAACAGCGACTCCTTAGGGCCAATCTTTGTCCTGTCTTGGGATGAACCACCAAACATGGATGGTAAACGAAGCTAAAAATCACTAAGGTTGTGGGTCAACATGGGTCAACTAGTTGCCTGTTTCTGAACCATACGCAATATGGGTGCATGTTTGATATCTAAGTTGATTCTACACATATGAACACACGCAAACAGTTTCTAGATTTAGACTCAGTTTTACCCCTAGCTACCAAACGTTCACTTCAGGAACCACCCCAGCATTCCAAGCCTTCGGTCTATGATGTTCATGGTTTGCAGGAAAACCCACCAGCGCAAGGATTTTCCCATTGACAATGTGTTGAAATGCCCATTTGTTTGGGGGGATGTCCCATTGCAATACACTCCAGGGAGTTGATAATCACAGCCACAAAAATTTTTGGGGTCACTGCCGATGAAATGGTTCCTCGAGAAAAAAAAATGCAAGAACTGGGATACAGGCCCTGAACATGTCCCAGCATTGATGGTGATTTAATGTGATATGTCTAATGGTGATATGGAATGACATATATAATGCGGGCTACCCTGGGTAAAATCACTAGGGTGACCCCCCAAAATAATTTTTCAGAATTATTCTGAGGTGCTTCAGTACATAACCCACTACAAAATATATTTTTCCAAAACACTCTAACCATCCCAAAATAATATCCTTTATCACTACCCACCTCCTCAAAATAATTTCTGAAAATTTGCAAATAAATTATTTTGTAGGGTTCTACTATTACTCAAAAACACTTCCCTTAGTTCAAAATAATTTTAGAAATTATTTCGAGGTGGTTTAAGATGGTTTTGGATAATTAAAAAAAACAAGTAGAACCACCTCAAAATAAATAGCAAAAATCCCCACAAAATTATTTTGGGGGGTCACCCTACCTATCCTCCCGAATGCACCCGACAAGCATTGTCGGAATTTCATGATTTAGACCATCGATTTTTAGACAAAGAAATCTGAATCGACCCCTTCCTACCCCATAAATTATTTTGGGAGTGGCTAACTACTAAACCACCCCAGAAATAATAATAGCCTAAACTGGCAAAATTAACTTCCCATTGAGTAGTTCAAAATCCAAATTGCCTCGAACAAACAAACCCTGAGATTTACCATGAATTACTTGCTGAACTAATTATTTTTTAGAACATCGACTTAGCATCGCCTTTTGGGCAAAGAAACCTGAATCGATTCCTCTCTCCCCAGAAATTATTTTGGGGGTGGTTAATTACTAGACCACCCCAGAAATCCAAAATAACCTAACCTTGCAAAACTCAACTTCCCTGGAATAGGTCAAAAATGCCAAACCTGATCCAAATTAACCCAAACTATCTGAAAGAATCAAACCATGAGAACCTAATTATTTTGGGGGTGGTATACTAAACCACCTATGATTTAGACCATCGATTTTTAGACAAAGAAATCTGAATCGACCCCTTCCTACCCCATAAATTATTTTAGGGGTGGTTAACTACTAAACCACCCCAGAAATAATAATAGCCTAAATTGGCAAAATTAACGTCCCATTAAGTAGTTCAAAATCCAAATTGCCTCGAACAGACAAACCCTGAGATTTACCATGAATTACTTGCTGAACTAATTATTTTTTAGAACATCGACTTAGCATCGGCTTTTGGGCAAAGAAACCTGAATCGATTCCTCTCTCCCCAGAAATTATTTTGGGGGTGGTTAACTACTAGACCACCCCAGAAATCCAAAAAAACCTAACCTTGCAAAACTCAACTTCCCTGGGATGTGTTGGGATTGACGGGATGTGGCTTGAATGAAGTTGGAAATGGCTGCAGATTGATTCAAAGAAGATCCTGACTGAACATGTTGAAATATGTAGTTGAAATTTGATGTAATATGCTGAAATTATTTTGCAGGTGGTTTGCAAGTACCCCCACCCCATGAAATAATTTTCATCATGGGTGTCTGGTAATTATTTTATACAGTTGGAACTCTATGAAATAATTTCCCCAGTTCAACTGAGAAATTATTTTGAGGTGCCTTAAGTTGTTTGTTTAAAATTATTTCAAGGTGCTTCAACCTCTGTAGGTGGAAAATTATTTTGCACCATCATCAAGGTACGGGTGCAAAAATTATTTTGCTATGGCTCTTGTCGGGTGATTTTAACATAAAATTTATGTTAAAAATGGAAATTATTTAAAAAAAAAATATTTTGGAACCAACCCCCACCTCAAAATAATTTCCTAAGGTAGGACGCATCATATATAATTAGACATATATTATATTAAATAAATATATATATATATATATTGTATACAGATACTGTACTTCAATGGTGATTGACCTGGTCACTATCCAACCACTAAAGTCACTGAACTTCAGTCAGAGTTGGAGGAAATCTATGGCATCTTCAGCAGCCCGAAGGGACTCCAGCTATAAATTTGTTTTCCTCAACTGCGCTGGCATCGATCTATACCACAATCCTAAACCTTAGTAGAGATAGTTTGATTATAGATCGAACCTCTACATTGTGGTAAACTAGTTTACCAAACTATTGTAGACCTATACCATAGTCATAAACCTCAGTAATCCTTAGTTTGCCGACAATAGTTCAAAACCACCTCAACGGGCGAACAACGGGGCACCACGTCGCGTTTAAATAAGTGAGACCAGGCTTCGACCCAGATCCGGTATGGCCGGTTGGCCCATCCAAGGAAACTCATGGCCAACGATCCTTGGCCATGAAAGAAGTACCGATTTAATGGAAAAAGAACCATGGAGGGCCCATGAACTCTAGATATATGATGATATCTACAATCCTGTAGTTTTTGGAGGCATCTATTTGACGTAAAGCACATGTTTCAGGGCTATGGGATATGACCCCAAAATCTGGCCTTACCAAAGGAAGTTTAGAAGTCAAACTTCTGAAAAGCAGAGATGGGAAGAATCAGACAAGAGAAGAGAAGAAGAAAGAAGATCAAAAAGAGAAAGCCTCCGAAGAAAGAAAATCCAGGTGCGCGAAAAGGTGGGAAAGTCGCGAAACACTGTGTTTTGACAATGATTTGTGGCTCCGGAGGGTCGAAAAGTAGGCTCGCTGAAGCGGGTGCGGAGCCGTTTGGCCAGATGAGAGATGAAAAATTGCACGCTGTTGTGGCGCGAAGCACATTTCGAAATCACAATGTTAAAAACACTTCAGCTCCGGAGTACTTTTGGAAGTTGAGATGTCGAAAAAGCGCACGCCGGTGTGGCGCGAAGCACATTTCGAAATCAAAATGTTAAAAACACTTCAGCTCCGGAACACTTTTGGAAGTTGAGATGTCGAAGAAGCGCACGCCGGTGTGGCGCGAAGCACATTTTGAAGTAAAAATGAACAAAACACCACATGTTCGCCATGTTCGCGCCACTCTTGGACGTTGAAGCGTCGTTTTGCGTGGCAGGCGCAGGGGATTGTGCACCTTGTCAAAAAATGAGCAAAACGTGAGGGCTGTGTAGCATTTCAAAAAACGATGGCAGGCGTGGGGCATTTGAAGAGGACCTGCAAAGATGCATTTTCCGTGGCAGGCGCAATACAAGAGACATGTTCATCAGAGATGTTAGGAGGTCGGGGCGCTGATTTCCTGAGAGGGGTTGCATTTTGGCGCATCAGATCTTCAGTTTGGGGAAGATGATTTTGCGCGACGGGTGCAGCACTTTGCATGACCTTTTTTTACTTTTTCGTGGCAGGCGCGGTACTTTAGACAGGTGGAGTGGAAACATCGCAAAACGCATTGGTACGAGGCCGTCAGCTCTGCACTCAACTTTCCATTTTTGAAGGAAGTCTCGCAGAATTGCTTCGTTTTTGATGTTGTCAAGTTCAAAAATTGAAGATGTCTCGCAGAATTGCTTCGTTTTGGATGTTGTCAAGTTCAAAAATTGAGGACGTCTCGCAGAATTGCTTCGTTTTGGATGTTGTCAAAGTCAAAAAATTGAGGAAGTCTCGCAACACAGCTTCGTTTTCAAGCTTGCAGATAGACAGACAGACAGATAGACAGATAGACAGATAGACAGATAGATAGATTGATAGATAGACAGATAGATAGATAGATGATGATAGATGGTATACGAGGCCGTCAGCTCTGCACTCAACTTTCCATTTTTGAAGCGTCTCGCAGACTTGTTTCATTTTTGATGTTGTCAACTCCGAAAATTGAGGACGTCTCGCAGAATTGCTTCGTTTTTGATGTTGTCAAGTTCGAAAATTGAGGACGTCTCGCAGAATTGCTTCGTTTTGGATGTTGTCAAGTTCAAAAATTGAGGACGTCTCGCAGAATTGCTTCGTTTTGGATGTTGTCAAAGTCAAAAATTGAGGACGTCTTGCAAAACAGCTTCGTTTTCAAGCTTGCAGATAGACAGACAGATAGACAAACAGATAGACAGACAGACAGACAGATAGATAGATAGATTAGATAGATTAGATAGATTAGATAGATTAGATAGATTAGATAGATTAGATAGATTAGATAGATTAGATAGATTAGATAGATTAGATAGATTAGATAGATTATATAGATTCGATAGATTAGATAGATTAGATAGATTAGATAGATTAGATAGATTAGATAGATAGATAGATAGATAGATTAGATAGATTAGATAGATTAGATAGATTAGATAGATTAGATAGATTAGATAGATTAGATAGATTAGATAGATTAGATAGATTAGATAGATTAGATAGATTAGATAGATTAGATAGATAGATTAGATAGATTAGATAGATAGATTAGATAGATTAGATAGATTAGATAGATTAGATAGATTAGATAGATTAGATAGATTAGATAGATTAGATAGATTAGATAGATAGATAGATTAGATAGATTAGATAGATTAGATAGATTAGATAGATTAGATAGATTAGATAGATTAGATAGATTAGATAGATTAGATAGATTAGATAGATTAGATAGATTAGATAGATTAGATAGATTAGATAGATTAGATAGATTAGATAGATTAGATAGAAGATTAGATAGATTAGATAGATTAGATAGATTAGATAGATTAGATAGATTACAGATAGATTAGATAGATTAGATAGATTAGATAGATTAGATAGATTAGATAGATTAGATAGATTAGATAGATTAGATAGATTAGATAGATTAGATAGCTTAGATAGCTTAGATAGCTTAGAGATTAGATAGATAGATAGATTAGATAGATGAGATAGATTAGATAGATTAGATAATTAGATCGATAGATCGATTAGATCGATAGATCGAGATCGATTAGATAGATCGATAGATCGAGATCGATTCGAGATAGATAGACTAGATAGACTGGATAGATTAGATAGATTAGATAGATTAGATAGATTAGATCGATTAGATCGATTAGATAGATTCGATCGATTAGATAGACTAGATAGACTGGATAGATTAGATAGATTAGATAGATTAGATAGATTAGATCGATTAGATCGATTTTAGATAGATTAGATAGATTAGATAGATTAGATAGATTAGTTAGATTAGATAGATTAGATAGATTAGATAGATTAGATTAGATAGATTAGATAGATTAGATAGATTAGATAGATTAGATAGATTAGATAGATTAGATAGATTAGATAGACTAGATAGATAGATAGATTAGATAGATTAGATAGATTAGATAGATTAGATAGATTAGATAGATTAGATAGATAGATAGATTAGATAGATAGATAGATAGATAGATTAGATAGATTAGATAGATTAGATAGATTAGATAGATTAGATCGATTAGATCGATTAGATCGATTAGATCGATTAGATAGATTAGATAGATTAGATAGATTAGATAGATTAGATAGATTAGATAGATAGATAGATAGATAGATAGATAGATTAGATAGATAGATAGATAGATAGATAGATAGATAGATAGATAGATAGATAGATAGAACAGGTAGATAGAACAGGTAGATAGAACAGATAGATAGAACAGATAGATACATAGATAGATAGATCGATCGATAGATAGATAGATAGGTAGATAGAAAGATAGATAGGCAGATAGGCAGACAGACAGATAGATAGATAGATAGTTAGATCGATAGATAGATAGATGGATCGATGGATCGAGTGATCGATAGATCGATAGATCGATAGAGCGATCGATCAATCGATAGATAGATGAATAGATTAATAGACAGACAGACAAATAGACAAATACACAGATAGATAGATAGATAGATAGATAGATAGATAGATAGATAGATAGATAGATTAGATAGATTAGATAGATAGATAGATGGATGGATGGGTGGATGGCTGGATGGATAGATAGATAGATAGATAGACAACTACAACTAGTACTACAACTACAAAAACAAATATACCACGGTACATTGCACAACACTAATTACACTACACTACGCTAATTACATCTAATTACACTACACTGCACTACATTACACTACAACTACAGCAGCAGCAGCAACAACAACAACAACAACTACTACTACTACTACCACCACCACCACAGCTACAACTACAATTACAGCTACACTACATTACACTACACTAATTAAACTGCAGTAGGCTACAGCTACAAATACAACTACACTACATTACATAACGCTACACTACACTAACTACATTACATTACACTACAGCTGCAACTGCAACTGCAACTGCAATGACAACTACCACTACGTTGCACTACACTACACTACACTAAAACTACAACTACACTACTTTACATTACAATACACTAGACTACACTACACTATACCGCGCTACAGTACACAACACTACAATACACTACAATACACTACACAATATAATTACACCACATCACAACTACAACTGCAACTACACTACGCTAATTACACTACATTACAACTACAACTTACAACTACAACTCCACTACACTACGCTACACTACAACTACAACTCCACTACACTACAACTACAACTACAACTGCACTACACCTTACTACATCCAACAGTTGTGGTGAGGTGACCACTGCAACCATTGCAACCACTCCAACAAACACAACTCCAACCACCTTTCGGTCCATCAGTGAATTCGCTCTGCCGTCCGTGATTCACAACAACCAACCTCTCCTGTAGGTTTCCTATTTCTGAAACTTCCGCCACCGCCTTGTGCGGTACTACTGGTATCGTACAGTACCATTTTAGGGTCCTCAAATTCCCATGGATTTGAGTCGGAAACCAAGGTGACTAAGAGATCACCCAGTTGAGCATCCTCTCAGGATGATTCCTGTTAAATTACAGGAAAATCGCACTTGGTCACTACATTCAAGAAAACCACACGGATTTTATTCTTCAAGCCTGTATTCCCATGAGAATCAAAGCCATCCAAGATCATTATGGATTTGTATGGTTTTGTCTGGTTACCATTTTCACATATTTTCACTACCTCCCAGAAATCAAGGATTGTTAGCTGGGAAAATGATTGTACATGTGCATTTCATGCAGGAATATGAGTCAAAATTAGGTATACCCAAAATTGGATGTTTATTTAATAGTAAACAGTGACAAAACTCTGCGGTCCCCTGGGCCTCAAATGTTGATCCCCTTTTTTGGGCATTTAAATGCGACATGAATCGCAATGGTGGATTTACCAGCAAGACATACGAGTATTTGATTACCATATTGCCAAAGGGCATCTAAATATGTCAAGAAATTCAATTTTTTGGGTGGTATTCCCGATGAAACTACCCCACAAAAAGATCTGGAAATTCCTCATTTGTAGATCATGTCTAGACGAGAAGGGGAAAAAACTCAATGTCCTTGGCGTTTGGTACGGTTAGTTTACTAGAGTACTAAGGATATTTGTGGTATTTCCCTGGCATTTTTCAACCAAGCCTAACCAACTTCCGAGCTCGCTCCTCGGCAAGTCTCCCACGGTACCCTGGCGTGTCGAACGTGTGAGAACCTCCACCTGCACCAGGCAGGATTTCCAGAAGTAGTTTTTGGATTTTTGGAAGAATTATACCGATATTATAAGGATTTTATAGGGATTTTGGAGGGATGTCATGGATTTTAGATGGGATTTCATTGATTGTTTGGTGGTTTCAATGGATTTTATGGTGATTCTACAGGTAATTGAGAAGATAATTCGAATATATATATATATATTATGTATAACCTTCTGTAATCAAACATGGCGTTTGAAAATCCCCGAAGTATATGGAGGTTTATAGCTGGGAAAATCATCGAACCAAATGATGGATTTTCCAGCAAGCATAACTATGGACCATCACCATTTCATTCAAGCCATTTTCCGTGGCTATGCCAAATTGCCAAAAGATAATGCATGGTGACAATCGCTGAGATCTCAAGTTACATAGCCATTATATAATTATGGGATGTTGTGGGTAATATCAAGGGCAGTATAAACCCCATATATCACAAGGGTAGTCAAATAAAATATCAATTATCCATAATTGATTGTCAAGGGTAGTATAACTCCACTAGACCACACTTCAGGATCGTTCCTGGATGATGATAATCCCTCTGTTGCTTGAATTCAAACAAGGATAGTGTGGGATAGTGAAGCTGGCTTTGGCAGCCAGGTGGCCGATCATGTTCATCTATCTCATGATTTACGCCCTTATTGCTGTTGATTTGACATGATCAACAGTTGCTGGTCAACTCCCTCCCTGTTTTGCTTGCCAAAATCACCAAATCCCACCAGTTTTTCAGACAAAGCTTCATTTCTAAAGAAAATCACGCCAAATCCCAAATTCCAGGGCGTTCCAGGCCCAAACTCCCCAATCATCCCAAAAAATAACTTTCCCATTCCTTTCCGAAAAAAAAACACCGGTGAACTGCCCAACTCCGTGGCAAAACTTGGAGGGCACCCAGCCAGCTTCCGGATCTCCGAGGCCGGGGGATTTGATGGCCAAAGTGGGATGGATCTCCATCAGCCACGCCTCGCCATGGCATGCCATGGCGAACTCACCAGGGATTTCACCGTTGAAACATGGAGTGAAGTCACCCATGGGAAGTTCACCAGCCCATCCCATGGGGCTTTCAGCAATGTCTGGAACTTGCGGCGACATTTTTTTGTTTAATGGGATGGAACTTGGATATGATTGGGGAATTGCAGGGAATATGACCAAAAAGAAAAGGATATTATTATTCTATAGGAATATCATGGGGATTGTTTATGCGTGGGATGTAACTATGGTAAGCTGCAAAAAATGGAATGTGCTTTTCCAGGAGGTCAATTTTGGTGGTGTTTCCTCCATCATTTCCAGGTGTCTAAGGTACCTTCGGCATCTTTTTGGGGGTTGCTATCCTAAGTTCGATGGTTCATCATGGTTCATCATCAGCATTCCTATTGAAATGGTAATCTTAGGGTGATCTTGTCAACATACATATTTGGGCCATTTGGGGTGGAGAGGACATTCAGCAAACCAGGGTAGACTTGATCGAGGGTGCGAGACTTGTTAGCAACGAGAATTGGATTTTGAGGCTGACCCAGAATTTATCTGATGGTTCTTTTACATTTTTGTTTTTTTTCATTTGATGAATCTGGCGGATATCACCAAACAAAAATGGGAACATCCACCAATAGGTAGCAAGGAATTTTGACAATCCAGCAACCTGAACAGTAGATAACAGGAGGTTTTCCACAATTGGCACCTTGTTGTTCACCCCGTCTGGTAAGCTACCCTCTGGTAAACTAACATAGCTATTGAAAATGGCCATTTATAGTGGATTTACTGATTTACCCATAAAAAATGGTGGTTTTCCATGGTTATGTTAGTTTACCGGAGGTTAATGTGATTATGGAATTATGGAGGCTCTCCTCTCTTTTGACGCATTTCTAGTTGACTTGCCAATCAAAACTGGTGGTTTTCCATTGCCATATTTGATCTGATATGTGAACCCTTTGCCGCATGTCCATGTGAGCATGTCGATTTACATGTCTGTAAATATTTATGTACCATATACCTAACTATATAGTTAGATAGTGAATATTAGCAAGAAACACATATACGAAATATATATATATAACATATTGTATACATATATATATATAATATGTGTATAGATGTAGATTCCCATGTCCATGTCACGAGTTCATCCGCCAGTTTATGAAGCCATGCGACACGTCCCTTGCTGTCCACCACTAGGTCCGCGAAGAAATGGAAACCCAAAGAACCACAAGCGTGTGGCACAGCCTTGGGTTCAAGTTATATGGAGGGATTCAAAGCAACAATAGGGATGAATCGTTCATATATTATGGGATTAATCATGATTGGGATATGTTCTTGGGGGATTTAATCCATAGTTGTTATGGGATATGATGGGCATGGATTCATGGGGATTGATCTTGGGATTGATGGTGCTTTTTACCTGGGCATGTGTACATATATATATAATAATAATGATAATAATAATAATAATAATATCCATAGGTACAGAGCCCTGGTCATGGATTTGCATACCGGGTATATACAGTTCCAACGGAATAAGAACCACCTGCATTGTCTTTCATGCAAAATCGCACTTATACCCAGAACGGAGAACCCGTTTGAAGCTAATAGGTCGCCAATAATTATTGGAGGAAAAACAGTTTTGATTCATATGACAAGAACAAAGGCATCTGAAAATGTCAACATATCGTGGTTGTTAAATGTTCTTCATCAGGGAAAAACATTCTTAGAAGGGAAAACATGTTGACTTCAATTTGCCAGAATGCACCATGAATAAATGTCCCGCCCCAGGCTTTGACATATCTGTGAGGTTTTGGGAACAAAGAATGCAAAGGAAAACAAGGGACCACCGCCTTGAGGCAGGCGGGCGTTTTTGATCATTGTGGTTTTGGAGATTGAATCAGGAATTATCATAATCTATTGTAGTTTATAGCCTATAGTGAGTTATGCTTGTGTTACATGCATTCTTATCTTAGCATTCACGGCTCAACATCTATAAACAAAATGAACAGCATGCAATTATTACTATTATTACTACCCCACCTGTTGCAAGGTACGAAAATCTGACCCTTATGTGCAACCGTCTTAAAGTCGTCAGGAACGTTATTACACCCCCCCATCCCCCAACCCCGAACATGCGAGAACATCTGCAACGTACATGCAAACAGTTACAACATGTCAATATCCGCAACATGTCAAATGCTGGCAATGAAGGCACGCAGCAGTTTGATGAAAAAACTCATGCCCGCCTCCAGGCGGTGACCCCGAAAACAACAGTAGCGTGAAAACAAACGATGGATGGGGATTTAACCTCTTAAACTGGGATACCATGGGACATCATTGGGTATATTTTTAGGTATATTTACCAATGATGATCTAGATATCTTAGGCCCTGCCCTCTTTACTTTGCATCAAATTTGCCAAGACTACGCTGTGATTGCTTGAGGTTTCTACAATGTTCCAACAACCACCGCACCGAACCCTGAACTGGGTCCATGTCCAACCCCAAACCTACGGATTTAAACATATTTAAACTTAAACCTTTAGGTTCTATTCCTCTAAGTAGGTGTTTAAAAAAAAAAAGATTTTCCCAGTTCCATGGGTCCAGTGAAAGCAAACACAATCAGTGTCTCCCCACGTTGGAGGCACAGTCCAGCTTTCCCCTCGCGCTTAGCCTCAGAGTTCGGGCGCAAAATCTGGGATGGGTGGTGCCCCATATTGTCCCGGTCTGTTTTCTAAGTTGGTGCAAATAATTCCGATAACTGTTGGGTTTATGACATATAGAATATATAGATAAACACATAGCAAAATACAATTCATGGTAGCTATATCCATACTCAATGGTATTTAATGCAATAACTGTTGGGCTTAAGGTAGATATATCCATAGTTAATGGATGTGAATGGTAGTTCGAAATCAACAGACATAACTGCGAGCCCACCTTGTGGCATCTCACTCGACCTGGTGCAAGTAACATATTTTGTGCCATTCAAATGCAATTACAGTACTAGTCACTTACAAAGTGCAGGAATCATGCCAGGACTGCAAGTATCCAGATGTCATGTCTCACTAAACTTCAACAGAGTCTGCCCAACCCAAGAAATCATGCCTGTTGCTTTCTTTTCACGGAAGGCACACCAGTGTAGCCAGCAGAAATCAACATTGCTGTTATGTTCTGCCAAGGGAGTGCGCCAAAAAAAATCACAAGGTGTCAGGGTTGCAGCCCAAGAACAGAAAAACCGCCAGGGCCAACTTCACGTTCTTCCAAACCACCTGGGGATGTTCCGAGACTCTGAAACCCCAGCAGCACAAACGATGCACGCATTACATTTTTTTTTGGTACAAAGCTGCAGACCTGAAGATTTGGGTTCCCCTGAACTATAGTGTTATAGATTATAAATGATCAATGATGATTACAGTAATATCGCGCTTAGTGGATAAGAATGGTGAATGTTGAATAATGGTTGGTGACATTTAATAACAAGTATCCATTATCCATTATTCATATGATTCGCTATTTACTTGGTAGAGTCATCTCCACCCGGCGCGCCTTGGGGTCTAAACCATTTTGCTTCTCGGCGATGCGAAACCACTTGTGCAACGAGCCTGGTTCATAGCTCAGGCTTCGTAGAACCGGCCCTATAAATTCGTGCCCCAGTCTGTTAGCCAAGTTGGCGCTTCAATATCTCCAACGAGTGCTGGGTGCATGGTGTTATGTAGATATGGTAGATACGTCTCTGATATGCCATACTCAAGGGCGGTTATAAACCAACATCACTGGGCACCAACTTGTCGGAATCGCCCATCCCCGTTTCTTAGCAGCTTCGCTCTTCCATGCCATTCAAAACATTTCAAAACCATGGGCCATGGGTCTCTGACTTTGGATGTAACCCCCAATGAAATCCTGCGCGGGGCCATGGAATGCTTTAAAGCAACAACTTAAAGTCACTATAGAATATAATATATTATAATATAATCATACACAAAATAACATAATGTATTTATATTCTATTATATTCTAACCGAAGGAAGTTTAGAAGTTAAACTTCCGACAATATGGACAGATGGAAAAGCAGAGGTGGGAAGAGTCAGATGGAAAAGCAGAGGTGGGAAGAGTCAGAGAAGAGAAGGTCAGAGAAGAGAAGAGAAGAGAAGAGAAGAGAAGAGACGAGACGAGACGAGAAGAGAAGAGAAGAAGAGAGAAGATCAGAGAAGAGAAAGAGAAGAGAAAGAGTCAGAAGAAAGAGTCAGAAGAAAGAAGATGCAGGTGCGCAAAAAGGAAGAAAGGTCTCGATTTCCTGTGTTTTTCTGGTGATTTGTGGCTCCGGAAGGTCGAAAAGAAGGCGGGTGCGGAGCCATTTGGCCAGATGAGCTGTCAAAAAAGTGCACCCCGTTGTGGCACGAAGCACATTTCCAAGTCAAAATGAATAAAACACACCAGGATCGGATCACTTTTGGAAGTTGAGATGTCGAAATAGTGTACGCCGTTGTGGCGCGAAGCACATTTCCAAGTCAAAATGTACAAAACACACCATGCTCGGACCACTTTTGGAAGTTGAGATGCCGAAAAAGTGCACGCCGCTGTGGCGCCAAGCACGTTTCCAAGTCAAAATCTACAAAGCACACCAGGTGCGGAGCACTTTTGGAACTTGAGATGAGCAAAAAGTGCACGCCGTTGTGGCGCGAAGCACATTTCCAAGTCAAAACGTTAAAAGCACCACATGCTCGGACCACTTTTGAAGGTACAGATGTGGTTTTGCGTGGCAAGCGCAAGGGATTGTGCACCTTGCCAAAGGTGAGCAAAATGTGAGGGTTTTGTAGCAGTTCCAAAAACAATGGCAGGCGTGGGGCATTTGAAGAGGATCTGGAAAAATGCATTTCGCGTGGCAAGCGCAGTACAAGAGTCATGTTCATCAGAGATGTTAGGAGGTCAGGGCGACGATTTCCTTAGAAGGGTTGCATTTTGGAGCATCAAATCTTCAGGTTTGCTAAGATGTTTTTGCGTGACAGGTGCAGGACTTCGTGTGACCTGGCATCACTTTTGCGTGGCAGGCGCAGCACTTTAGACAGATGGAGTAGAAAAAACACAAAACGTATTGGTACGAGGCCGTCACAACTACAACTGCAACTACACTAGACTACACTATAACTACAACTCCACTACAACTACAACTACAGCTGCACTGCACCACACTACATCCAGCAGTTGTGAGTGAGGTGACCACTGCAACCATTGTAACCACTCCAAGAAACACAACTCCAACCACCTTTCGGTCCATCAGTGGATTCGCTCTGCCATCCATGCATCACAGCAACCCACCTCCCCTATAGCGTCCTATCTTTGAAACTTCCACCACCGCCTTGCGCAGTACTACTGGTAATATATATATATATATGTATGTATGTATGTATGTATGTATGATCTATCCCAGGTTGGCCCCGAATCACTGTCTTTAAAACCTCCATATGTTGATCTCTTGATTGGTGTGAGTCCATCAAAACCGGTCCCCATGTTCGCACCTCCCGAGCCGGCATCGTGCTCAGCACCCTCCGGATGATTCCAGCTGGGAGCCGTTGGACATTGATAGGTCCCACCCTGGCGGCCAAAGGATCCCGGGGTGGATCAAATTGCCCCGAAAATCCATGGGAACAACGTTCTGGTAACTTAATACTTTGCCAAGGACATGGAAAATGATTTTTTTCGTACTTGCTATTGTTACATCAACGGAAGGTAAATGATTATAACATATTATACATGGATGTCAACAGAGGAAATCCCATGGCTTGTCAGAGCAGATCTGGTTTCCGTATGGGAGATATCTACAATTTACACCGGGACCTGGTTGCTAGCTCATCAGGAGCTGAACTTTACCCGGGGACGTTTCTTAATATGCCCTGTATGGAATGCTGGGGTATTCTTCACGTTGGGCATCAAACTTAGAATGGAAAAGAGATATATTGCATTTTATTGTGGTAAACGAATTCAATGAATCCAATGACATACAAAATATATGCATATATATAAATATCATATATATATGCATGCATATATCTATCTATCTATCTATCTATGTATCTATCTATCTATCTTTCTATCTATCTGTATATATATATATTTATATATATCTCATCACAGTACATAGACTGACATACACATTATATCGCTATACATAAACATTCATAGGGGCCCTCAGAGGCTGGAAGCCCTGACAGCTCAAACGCCTCGATCTTTGGGATGTGATGGGTCACGTGCATCAAGGGCTCCTGAATGTGGCGAATCAGCTCGGACTTTGGCACCAACTGTTACTAGATTTATTCTCTATCCATGTTTCGCATATACATACACAAGTGCATGTAGGTGGAAAAAATAATTTACATACATACACATAATGTATATGTATATATCTATATCTGTGTGTACGTAACCAGTATATATATATGTTATACAAACAAACTGCATATTCAGAATGTTGTGGCGAGAGCGCAAACGGGAAGGGATTGCCACTTGAGCCGTCCCCAAAGTGGATGGAAACTAATTGAAACTGAGAAAGTACATGCTCAAAACCAGGGCTATAACATGCTATAACGAGATAAGGTGGAAAATGAATGAACATCATATGAACATCATATGAGCATCATATTCTATTGCTGGCAGGATCACCTTTGTCTTTGTCATCATTTTTTTCGATAGAACTCTCCTTGAAATCCTCGTCGCACTGGGCCGAGTAGTTCTTTTCAAGGAAACCCGAGCGGAAATAGCCTCAACGCTGGGGGTCTGGGGGTACATTCTTCATACCTACACAGCGACCAGAAAGGACCACACACATGTTCATATAGTATAAATATATATATATATGTATGAATTATATATATATATATATGTGTGTGTGTATAACTTATAAACCTCATTATGCGTATTCATGAATCCTAAATCATGTCTTGAAGTGGGCAATGCCCACAAACTGATTGATTAAACCCGATGCTACATGTTGCTCCTATCAACTCACACAGCAATTAACCGACACAGTTTGTTGGATGATCTCCAGTGGGTCTGGCGTTTCAAATGGGTCAAAATTGGCTACCCCCGAAGCTAGATGGTTGAAAGATGTTAATATTTGATACTAAAGATAAACCAGTTGACCCATCCCCAGTTGCACGAACATGTATATTATATAAATGTATAATTATATGTATATATATATATATACATCCTACTTTGCGAGTGGTAAAATGGAATGGTGGGAAATACCTGCTCTCCCTTCAATGGATTCAAGGCACCGTACTCACTGATATAGAATCCTCAGGCGCCACAAGCTGTCAGGCTGGAGCCGGGGTGGGGTGCAGCCTGACGCGCTGACCTCTTCGAAATAAATGTAGAGTAGGATGAACTAGGATAAGTAAGCACATCGTCTTGTTGGTCTATGTTGGTTAATGCCCTCATCAATCAATCAATTTCTTCATATTTCTTCGATATATCTACCATTATCTACCATAAACATCTAAACCCAACACTTCTTGGAGTTATTTGCACCAACAGAGGCGATTTCGCTCACGGCACCGAGGGTCTGAAAGGATCCATGGACACCACCGTGCCATAGATTCGAATGTCAGTCTTCACGGTGATGGCTGGTGAGACGCCCTCCAACCTTCGATGCTTTCATCACCCCAGGGTCAATGTAGTTTCTGATGGTTTCTGTATGTTTTGTGACATTGTTCATCAGTTTACCTATGATAGAGGTATGTAGAGGATATTGTAGAGGCATCAGCATACTGCGATGGTTGTCCATTTGATCCAACATGCGCTGAGCGATAACTGACAAACATATCCATCAGAGTCCACCCAAGCAGCTGGTACAGAACGGGGTCCACAATGTACTGTTGTACAACCGCTCTCCTCAGCACATGTCTCGACATGGCTGGCCCAAGCGGGATAATCACACCACCGACTTGTCATCCTTCAAACATAAGCCGAAGACTTGGATAATCAAATCGGGTATCTCAAAACCAACATTATTATGACTAAGATCTAAAAATATTTGGGGTTCTCCGGGTGCTAAATGTTTATTCACCATCACAAGTGTCTGGCTTGAACATGGGGTGCCCGTGGGCCCCTGCCAAAATGAAGATGTTCAGGATCCGAAAACATTCACTGACGACAATAAAGGCCTTGAACATGTAGTAAGTCATGTTATAAAAACTATAGATAAAATAACACTTAAACGATCAATGTTTGTTTTAGACAAATGGTATATCATGTTGAAAGATTTTGAAAGCATCAGTAAGTGTTTTAAAACTTAAAACCCGCTGGATTTTTGATTGAGCAACTGCCTACCTCTAAATCATCAATCTTACTAAAAACTCAAAATATCTTAAAATATGTTGCGTTTATACCCACCATGGTTTCTCGTGCGGAACGTGATGTACAAATGGTAGGATTTCCATGGGTTTCCTAATATCTGAATGAATTGTCCATTTATGTGCTGGTTAATCCCGCATGTATTCGTTTAGTTTACCCATTGAAATTCACAAATTGTTGCGGTTTTCAACCCCACCACGTAAATTGGGCTTACCAAACATTCAGGGGATGTACCCTGACATCCACCACCCCCAAGGTCTATCCCATTCTATCAGAAAATATCCATCATATTACCATTTGGCTGGTTAAATCCCTATCTCCATATTTCATAGCCAGAATGGAATCTCAGTGATCTCTCAATTCATGAAATCAGAATATGTCCATGTGTGGTTTGGTTGTGTTCATTACCCATTTGAGGATACATATGATAATTATGTGTGTGTGTTGCTTTATGACCGTTGTAATATACACTCTGGAAATCAAACATGCCTTGCTTCGAACTAGTTCGATGAGTTTTTCCCAGTTGCAAACCTTCACTTAGTTCGGGTATTTTCCAGATAGCCACGTTTGAGGATATCGGAGAGGTTAAGTACCCAATCCATGATCAATATACAAACATATCCATACAAATCAAATGTGCCTATTAACTTTCCCACAACCCATCAATGAAAAAGTGCCCTTCTTGACATATCCATTCATTAGATGTCCATATCTGCATACACATTCCCATTAAATATACAATGCAATGGATGATCGATATCCATTTTTCGAAATTTCGTCATATCTATACATTAATTAAAACTTATTTGCAAATTTATATTCCACCGTTATATAATTGGTCCTTTAAGGTTTAATCCATCCCAAGTCATATGAGTCATCCCAGTCATCCCAATCATCCCAAGTATAGTTACGGATATGTATACTGGTTGGTGGTATACCTACTCCTCTGAAAAATGTGAAAGTCAAATGGGATTATTGTTCCCAACATATGGAAAAATATAAAATGTTCCAAACCACCAAACAGTATACTGCTACACGTCACCAACCCGCAACCGCGACAGCCGCGACAGCCGAGAGTCTGCGCCGCCGTGCTGGAGGCCACAGTTGGCAGGCGTCGGCCACCACGCCAGCCGCCCAAGTAAAGGGGATTGGAAGCGGTGCAGTAGCGAGGGGAGCCGACCTTAGAACGACACAGCTGGAAGTGAGTCATCTGGAACCAAAAAAGATAAAAGCTAGATGAGTTCGATGATATTCTTTCACTAGAAATATGCTGAGAACTACTTTTCGATGCTGTTGTTTGGGGGGTTACTAGCTGCCAATTGGTGACGCTCTTGCAGTGTTTGTTGGTTTATAAGATCCATTAACTTTTGCTATATCTGGCCAAAAACACACACACAAAAAACACATAGTTAACCTAGTTATAAACCAACTTAGCTATCTTGGAAACACCACCTTGTGGAAGTGAGTAATGTGGATGAATGGTAATTTAATTCAACCATGAACAGATATAAAAAGTGAATATTTATGGATAGTTCACCAACAAAAATGGTGGTATAATGAAAATATAACAAAATGTAATCGGCATCATAGTGTAATCACTGGTTACCGTGAATGGCATAAAAATGGTGGTATAAATGATATGTAATGGTGGTATAATCAATGGTCGCAATGATCAACAAATTTGTTTCAGGGAACATCAACAGGGAACCCTGGTTTTTCAGAATCCATTCCCAGATGTTTTGTTCTTCGGGAGGGGGAACAACATGATGACCTCATTACTGGAATGATGGTGAATGAATTAGGGAATCATCACCAAATCACCCACCAACAACAACTATTTTCAGGTTAGTGAATTATTGTAAGCCAGAAGAATAGTAATTGGTAATTAGCAACCAACCATTCATTGGTTCCTAATTACTTGTGATTTATCAGGAGCAACTGAATGAGATAATGGTTATAAGTGATGCAGCTGGGTTGTAAGGGATCAAACTGGCTTGTAGGCAATCTATAAAACTGGGCTATAAAAAGGGATCTGACTTGGGTATAGAGGAACCAATTTGATGTTTTGGATTGAACGTGTTTGAGAGTGTTACTATGCACTTATCAACTGGGATGGACCCCGAAAAACCGCACATTAAAACATGAATCGAATATCATAAAATTGATATGTGATGCCAATAAAATTATCTTCCTTGAAAACCCATGACCTATCCAGCCGTCCGCAACTACAGGTGACCTGCAACATTCAACCACAACAGCAATTTGATAGCACAACCCCTAAGACAAAACAACACATCTTTGGCAATATCATTGGCTGGCGCGGCGCACCTTCCCAAAAAAAAACAATCCAATCTGGTAGATTTCCCTCACGGTCTCTCTCTCTCTCTCTCCATTGCCTTCAGACCAAATCTGCCTCAGCCTTTCAGTAGTGCCCATCATTTTTGTTTGTTTGGTTCATACTATCCCTATCAGCGATGTAAACCAACCAGAAATACTCATATTTTGGCGGTTCAATCCCCATTCTGGTAAGTTAAACTACCGTTTTCGTTGGATAAATGATGATAAATCCACATTTTGGTTGGTTAAACTACCCTTTTGGTTGGTGACATCTTCCCATTTTGGTTTCCAGAACTTGTCATCCCCAAACTCGCCACTCGCCAAGGCCTCACGCCCAGGGACCCAGCATCCTTCCGCCCGGCGCCAATTCCAAGCTTCGCATGCCAGGCCCATGTTGCAACATGTCTCTCCTCGGCATGACAAAATCATCCAACCCTACATCAGCGGCTGGTTTGCAAATTAAATCCACCTATAAACAAACATCTATCGATCTATATATATATAGATGGAAAGATATGTATTCGGCGTATATATATATATATATATGTGTGCAAATATCAAAAATATATACACATATGTATATATATATATACATTATGTATATAAATATAAATATATATATATGTATACACATACACATATATACACACATATATAATATATACATATGTATATATATATATATTAATATATTAATATATTAATATAAATGCATATATATATATATATATATGTGTGTAAATATATATATATATATGTATATATGTGTGTATATATATATATGCATATATATATATATATTTACCAAGACCCTCAAAACAGAAGAATCCGGGGTCTTGATGCAGGATTTATAGAAATCCGGGAGGATTCTTCACCCGCCCCTAGGATTCTTGCATTGCCCTAAGATTCTTGCATTGGCCCCAGGATTCCTGCACCGAGCAGAAACTCTGTGGCCAGAACAGAAAATTTGCATATTTTCGATCTTGATTAAAGCTATTGCATGTGGCCAGGAGAATCACACTGTCCGAGTATGAAAAAAATGTAGCCCTTCAAGAACTGTTCTCCGTGCAAAGTTCCTTTTGTACTGAGAATAATTCCTTTAGGTTGCAGTTGGTCGGGCTTCATATTCGGCCAGTGTGACGTTTGTTAGTGACTTGTTTTGTTAGAATTACGCCCCAGGCACGGCTCATGTGATAGCACCACATCCTTTTTAGTCAGCTGCCGTCCAGTGTCGCCACAGCGACAATAAATAGAGCTTCCGACCGAGAACATGTTTGGTTTCTTCTTCTGCACACCCTTTCCCCTTAGAATCCTAGCATGGAGCTTTGTCGTACCCCGGTCGAATTTCCACCCTCCAAAAGCTTTTAATCTTATAGATTTAAAAGCGGGTGATAATTGACCGTCCCACACCTGCCACGCGAAATGGACTTGGAAATGTGATCCGCGGTTGGCCGAGATGGATGCTTTGTCAAGCTTTCAAGAAGCATTAACTTTGTTCCTCCTGAAGTATATATACAATTATATATATATATATATGTGTGTGTGTGATGTGGGGGAGGGTAGATAGAATGCACTTCAGGGCCAATTACCTGACAGTTGGCCTTCATGTCCAGCATGAACTGAATGGTATATCACTTGGCTCTTAAGACAAACGTGGCTAGGATCATTGAAGAGATAGGGCCCCCACATTACATCACCATTCACGATCCCACTGGCATTATATGCGGCGGACATCTCAAAATTACATCCCTGTTCAGATCGGGATCAACCATGAATAGCCCATTGATTGTCCATAAGCATATTCTTCCACAAAAATCCCACAAACCAAAAAAACATCATTTATAATGGATGCTCAAACATCCAACAATTTTCCCATCCTAATGATTTCCATCAAAAAAAAATCATTTCCTTCGGGATTGGGTCCCCCAGACCTCCCCGACGTCCCGAGAAATCGCCCAGGGACGACACGCCTCTTCCGTGGCCGAAGCTGCAGGCGGCGCTTCGCCCAAACCCAGGCACTGAGCATCCTGGCGACCAGAACTTGTTCATAAAATGGGAGAATATGGGGGTTTCCTAAGTCATAGGGGGTACCCCTAAATCATCTATTTTAATACGGCTTTCCATTATAAACAATCCATTTGGGGACACCCCCACTTTTGGAAACCCACATATGGATGAAAATTGATTAATATTGTATAATATTATGTTTTGTCCCCTGGATGCTGTCCATTCATGGAATGAACCTATGGAATTAACTAATACTTTGTGGTCAACTAAGTGATAAGTTGTGAACAGTAATGTTTGTGAACAATTAATCTACATAAGTGGGAGGACATTAAGGAATCTGACCAATGTAATTAATATGTTCATTCATTGCTTATCAATCCTTTAGTGACCAATGGAATTGACTAATGTGGATAAATCTGTAAATTAATCTGCGAAGATATGTTGGATTCACTTGCAGATTTGGGATATGTGTTTCATTAACCAATGTGGGTTGATATTATTGCTGCCATACAGCAGGGCCTGTGGAAGATCTTAAACTTCCGGATTTACATGAACAATAATTGGCAATACTTGAATACATTTGATATGATAGTTATGGGCAAGTTTGGGCAATTGTCAACTGTGGAACATTGAAGACATGTGACCATTGAAGTTAACTAATGCAGTTTAATCAGTTTAATCTGTATATTTATCTATGGAAACATTTTGGATGAACTTCCAGATTCAAGAGATAATATCTAAGAACTTTGAGTAATCCTCAAACAGGTGCAGATTCAAGTGATATGTATCACTGCTAAAAGGTGTGATTTTGTTGTGTTCCATCGTTTTGGGGTTACTATGGATTTTATACGAACGGAACTTGGAACCATGGAACAATGGTACAATCTATTCATGAAAGCTTGTGGACCAACATATGATGGCAAATCATATTATGGCAAATTATCTTCCGGATTTGAGTGAACAATAATTGATAATGTTTGATAATTATGGGTGGTTATGGGCAACTGCCAACTGTGGAACATTAATGGAATGTGACCAATGATAAACATTAATAAACTACAGTAGTATGTTCAGCAAGTGTCAGCCAATAAAGTGACCAAGGGAATTAAGTATATAATGTAATCTACGAACGACTTGTCAGGTTACTTTCCAGATTTAGGTGATAATATTTCAAAAATATAGTTAACCTGTAACCTCAAAAGGACGCACAAAAGTGATATGTATCATATTGTATCATTATTTCAATGGTATTTTAAGAGTATCCATTTTTTGGGTGGTTGCTATATAATTAATGTTGATTAATGTATAAAATAACCTATAGAGGATTCATGTCTGGATTTAACTGACAAGTGTGGACACATGGATTTGTATGGCAGTGACACCCATTTTCTTGTGGGATATGATGATATGGTTTAGTTACGTTAACTGTTAATGAATACGATTTAAACATATCAATGAAATCAGCTTCTCTTGCGGGATCTAAACTATGAAAAACATGAAGCCAACTGATCTTCCAGGATTTAACAAATTGGAAGAAAACCTTTCTTGGGGGACATAATGGGAAAAAAAACATGCATTGCAATGCATTGCATTAAAGTAACGAACCTGCAATTTTTTAGGAGAGGGAGTGATCCACTAATTAAAATGAGATTGTAGCAACATGAATCGCATCATCTAATCTAACCAGGAAAACACGACAATACATTATGTGCAGGAAAACACGACAATACAGTATGTGCTGATGTGCTATCGAAAACATGTGTATTTTTTTTTTCCCCCACACTCCTTTTTGCTGCGCGTCAGTGTTCATGGGTTAAGGTGGCAGCCGGCTGGGGACAGGGGGGTCGTCCCAGCGCGCGTCAGCAAGAAGGGTGGGGAGGGAAGGGGGGGGTAGTCCATCGCATCCTGTCCGTGGAGGGGTAGCTCCAGGAGGCTGCGGCGCCGCGACGGCCCCAAGGCTGGCCCAGCTCGAGCTGCCTGCTGGCGAGCCCAGCGGGGGGTGCTTCGGGTCTTGGCGAGGGCCAGCTGGCGGATCAAGGTGACCGCCTCAATGGACCACCGGCCGCCGATTTCAAGGCCAAACCTCGGGGAATTGTGGAATTCCGGGTAAGTCTGGGTGCGCTTGCGTCGCGCCGCTTCTTGGACGGCGGCGCGGGGATGGGTGTCGGCCCGCCGGTGGGGCATGCCGTCGTGTCCAACGGGGCTCACCAGGGTGGCGTCCGCCGCCACCTGGGCTCCATGCCGCAGGGGCAAGCCGTTCACCAAGACCTCGATCGCCCGAGAGTCTTGCGGGGGGTGGGGAAGGTTCATCTGGTTGAGGGGGATGTTGGTGTGCACTCTGCCTCCGGCTTCTCGGCAAATGCGGGCGACGGCGCATTCAAGGGGCAGGGCGCGGGCGCACAGGAAGCCAGCGGTGGGGCATGCACTGCGGTGGTCACCAAACTCATCCAGGGGGCCCCCACACCGGCAATGCGCGTCTGTCAAGGGGAGGGGAAGGCGCACACGGCGCCGCAGGAGAACGCGGAAGTGTTCGCTGGAGAGGGTGAACTCTGGGCTTGTGGGGCATACGGTAAAGGCTCGGCTCACGTAGGGCCCGGCTTGGGACAACAATAGTGTGCGCGAATGGGGGGTCGAGGTCAGCAAACCATGTACATAAATGTATTATAAACGGATGGTTAATAAAAACAACCCCAAATGATGGGCTTATTATTGCTCTACTACCCTCTGGTTCTTTGACAACTCTCGCTGTTTAACATAGACATGAACGCATGATTTTCAGATGATAAACATGATGATTTACCGTTCTTGAACATGATGACTTTCCAGTGGGCAGCCAGTGAAAACACCAGAGGCTAAAGGGCAAAGGTCTCACTTGCGGCTCGGAAAAGTGCTCACTTGTAGCTCAGACCGTTTGCTCACATCACGTGTTGCAGGGTGGGTGTGATAACGTTCTTTGTGCTACGCTATGACATCTTCTCTTGCACTTGCACACCAGCATGATGCCACGCTATCAGATCATCTCCACTGGCTCTGGGCTGGGCGGGGTGGGGTGTGACAACGTTCTTTAGCTCTTGCACACGGACTGTATCAACATCAAAGCCACACCTCACACATTCCAGTGACTTTGGCCTTCAGTTCTTCATCAAACATGTCAATGAGCTTTCTCGCACTCTAGAACATCATGGTCTTAGAATTGCCAGACTTGCCAAATGCCGCTGATTTCCAAATGGTCTTCTCATTCCAACATGACCAATGAGTGTCTGGAGCTTAAGAAAAAAGAGTTACATGCGAACACATTTTGGAGTCAAGGGTGCGCATTCAGGAGTTCGGAGTTTTACAAGCGAGAGATCGCCCGAGGCTAAATCCCAATTTCCCACATTGTCTACCCCTTTAAAAAAAACATATTATATTTGTTTTGATGTTTCACCACCATTTTCCCATGATTTTCGGCTAACATGAACGGATGTCATGGATGTCTGATCCGCGTCCTGCAGGATTTGAAAGTCGCAGCCAGCCGAGGCCTCGGACTGATATGTTGCGACATTTGGAAGCAACATCTCAACATAGTTCTGATCTAAATAGAAATGTATAGTAAAGACAAAAACTCAACTCACACGTCAACTAAGTAGGAGATCTGATTTAAATAGAAACGGAAAAACACAAGTTAGCAAATTCATGAATCAAGAGCTGAAGCTTTCACTGTTCGAATGATTTTGGGATAGATGACAATCTCAGCCATCCAAGGCATCTCCCCTTGTTGGCTGAGAAGTCCATGCCTCGTGCCCCGTTTTGGAAGCCCCAAGAACCCCGTGGCGAGTCACTTCGCTCTCGGCCGATGGAATGAGATGCTCAATGCCGAAGCGAATTTCAATGCCACGGCCGCCCCAGGCGCCTCCCAGAGGGCAGAGGCCTAGAAATCACATCAAACATATTTGAATATATATGGTACCCAAGGGTAAACATACAAAAACATGTGCAAAACCCATGAAACCCATGGGGAAACCCATGGGGAAACCCATGGGGAAACCCATGAGGAAACCCATGGGGAAACCCATGGGGAATCCCATGGGGAAACCCTGGGAACACAATTCTACAACTGTTGGATTTTCCACATCTATATGTTAGTTTACTCCATGGTTCCAGGGTAAATGATGATGAATTGGGACCCAAAAGCCTGAGCACACACGTCCGATATCAACTCTGAGTGCCTTCTGGGTAAAACTAAACAATGCCATAAACCACCCATTTGGGAAAGGCTTATACCATCTTCTTATACCACCTATAAACATGGTGATTAGGGGGATGCTTTATGGCAACCTTGTGATTTTCCATGGGCTCTTCCACACAGGGCTTTCTCGGATGCTGTTGCCGTAGCCTTCGGGTTTCCGCACGAAAGCCATGCTGTCCTGACCGCGCTAAAGAGCCATAAACATCCGATGATTGAATTCCCATTTCTGCTATTATTGTTATATCTACGTTATTAGCATGCTATAAAACTATTATTGGATATCACATGATATCACTACAGATGTCACTAAGGTATCATTGTTATATCTACTCATTAATGTGGAAAACCCAATAATAAGCCATCCGGAATTTGGGTTTATTGGGTCCCAAATTGTTCCCAATGGGATGCAACAGGACCCCTACAGCATCACCAGAGGCACCCAGTTATCACCAACCATTGCTGATTGTTTTTCAAATGGCTTTACCCTCCATGAAACTATATTAAACTAACACTTTGCTATGGAAAATGGCACATGCCTAGATCATTTCTTCCAAAAATGGTGATTTTTCCGATTTTTTTCCACTTTGCCAAGTGTTACGACGCGTTTCATCAAGGTCGCATGGTGTGAACTCCTGGGCCCATGGCACGGAGCGCACCCGTCCTGTTCTTCCGCAAAGCTTCGCAGCTGCGATGCCGCCGTGGGCATGTCGAAGCAGCGTGGCATGCCGCCGACCTCCAAGGGATCCGCTGGTGAAACATCAAGAAATGGGGGTTTAATGGTGAGCGGGGGTTTAAAACCAGGGAAACTGGGATTTGGATGGATGGATTTAGCCGCTTTAGCAGGCTTCCAACTGGAAAGTCACAATTTTTGAGGGAGGTAAATTATCAAATTCAATTTGCCATGGCTTCCAGAGCCATGGTAAATTACCAAAGGGTAGGTCCTAAATCCGCACGTTGGTTTGTTGAATCCACGTCACGTTGTTTTCGTCATGTTCAGCCCAGCCAGGTCTAACTAAAGGTGATATTCTTAACTATTGAGATGATACGCGTTTAATTGTGTTCATTAATGGTTGATGTTATAGGTATTCATTTTTCATTATCAACTCTAGGTGGTTATTAACTGATCCATGTTCCTATTCGCTATTCACATTGTACCTGATTGTACCTTCAGAAAGTTCCCTTCATGTTGGCCACCGCCTCTGCCAAACGATCCGCAGCAACCTGCCAGGACTTGAGCCTCGCTGAAAATCTGGGTGCAATGACCAAGCAGTTTTCACTGACCAAACATGGAGGTTTAACCAACCATTAACCATGGATGAAAATGGAGGTTTAAACGAACGAAACTCGAGGTTTGAGACATTACATGGATAGTAAAGTATTCGGGATATTTGCTGGGTATGCAGCACATATCTCTTCAAAGGTATAGTAATTGCGGGGATATAATGGGTAGTCCCTTCCAAACAACATCATTTTTCGGGGTTTTAATTGGGGAAATGGTTTAACCAACCGACATTGGGGTTCATGGGGATATAATGGGTATAGGGCTGTCCTGCGGTTACATGATATAGTGGAACCTACTCGACAATATGATTTGTGGGTCTGAAAACGGGGTATGCCCTCCAAATGGCTATTTTGCTGGAAAAAAAACAAACACAATGAAGCTGTGGATGTTGGGATACCGCAGACACTGACCTCTTTGGTGCTTGAAAACAAAGAGGTCATTGCGATTTCACTGCAATTTTAGGGGTCATCATTTTCGACACATCACATCCATGATCATGTTGGGGTGGGGTATGGGTCAACATCCAATAAGCCCAAAAAATACCGACCGATGCCCCCCAAAAAAACCCTAGATTGACCAAACAGTTGTATAACCAACATGAGGGTCGACTTGAACCACATTTGGAACCCCAAACATGGGTTGAAATTACAGCACTACCAAACACTGACTGGGGAATCTGTGGTTCCCAGATCTGACAAATATCACAACCCCGGCGGTAACCCCGATGTCAAACAATAACATATAATGAGTGTAGGTCATCAAAAACTATTATTCATTCATCCACTCGTCTACATGACCCTCATATCATCCAAGCACTGTGAAAAGCATGCAACAACTATTTAATATTCAGCACCCTGAAAATCTAACACCTTCACCCATCTTGCACACGTTCCTTTGACCAAGCGACGCATCATAGTACCTCAGCGAGAGCAGGTTCCTATGGTTCCTTCTAAAAAGCCTGACAGACTTGGGCTGCCGGCCAGCCAGTTCAACATATTCAACTGAACACTATATTCATGACTATAATATATATATATATATTACGCACGTGTATATATATATATATATTATATGTATTTTTGTTTAATGTGTAGTTACAGACTGAACATGAACGAACTGCGCAAATGCAGGTGTTTCGGACAAAAACACAGGCCCAAACACCGTTATCTCATTTATATTCATTTATCATTTGTTTCAATTCTATCTGCCTCCAGGTCCAAATGATTTTTGAATGATGCATCAACTTTGGATTACCATCTGTTAAACTCACGTAGCTATGGAAAATGGCCAGTTGTAGTTGATTGACCTGTTAAAAAGGGTGATTTTTCCATAGTTTTTTGTATGTTTACCAAAAGGTCATCCTTTCCACTTGGAAACCCGGAAAAACATAGAGCTGGCCGCCAAGCTGCACGCGGCACTGGTGATCCTGGCAGGCGCTTATTGACCACGGACTACCTAACATAGCTATTGAAAATGGCCATGGAAATAGTTTATTTACCCATTAAAAATGGTGATAACTGGGATTCACATCCAACTAGGGCCACATGCATATTGTGTCGTATATTGCATGCCATGGTCTCCGATAGCCATTCGGTCATCAACCTTAACCGATACCTGTGCCCTACTTAGATCATCCAACTGGTTCTGGGATCGTTCTGCATGGACGGAACACCAAAAAAAATGAAACCATGATGCAGTAATGGGAAAATAACCTACCAACCAAACATGGCGATGTGCCCTGTTTGCACAGGGTTGCAAACAGTTATAATTGCAACTGTTCAACTCTTTGTTCTCTCCAGGCAGTTCAACGGGAAAGCGATGATTCACCAATCGCTCCACGCCTTCTCTCCCAGGACATCTTGCAACTCTGGCGCGAAGAGCAACTTTTGGCTGCCCGCATGGAGTCGCCAGAGTTCCTGCAGCGCAACGTTTTCAGTTTCGGCTGTCATTTTTTCACGGTTTTTGGGACTAAATGCATGTCTATACAAATTTGTTGTGCGTGCATGCATGCATGTGCGTATATGTATGTGCATATGTGTGTGTATGGTGTGTGTATGGTGTGTGTGTGTGTGAATGCGTGTGTGTGTGTGTCTGTATGTGTATCTGTATATGTATCTGTATGGGTATATGTATGTGCATGTGTATGTGTAGATCTATATGTGTCGATGGACAGTATTTGTACAGATGTATACGCGTGCGTATGTCTATATGTGTATATAATATGTCTGTATAATGTGCGTCTGTGTGTCTGCATGTCTGTATGTATGCATGTTTGTTTGTGTGTATGTCCGTTTGTTTGTCTGTATGTATGTACGTATGTATGTATGTATGTACGTATATACGTAGGCACATAGATACGTAGATATGTAGATATGTAGGTATGTAATTAGGTATGTCGGTTTGTAGGTATATTAGGTATGTAGGTATGTAGGTATGATGGTATGTAGGTATGTAAGTATGCATGTATGCATGGATGTATGCATGGATGTATGCATGGGTGTATACATGGATTCATGCATGGATGTACGGTCGTATGGGTGTATGGTGGTATGGATGTATGTATATTATGTATGGATTACACACACATATATATATATATGTTGTAAAGATGTAATCGGTTTATTTTGATTTACACATGATGATTCATGATGATGCACATCTTCAGCCTGCTGATGTCTCTATGAATACCACGGTCGCGCATCGAAACGAAGAACGCCACCCCGAGTCCTTGGAGGGCACCAAGTCTGCGTAATCGTTCCTCGGCAGATCAAAGATAACTCTTGAAACCACGAAACCCATAATGTCAACAAGGGTATCATTGTGAATATTTGATTTGACATTATTTGACGATATGTTGAAAAGTGTTCAAACCATGAATTTGAGTCGAGATGTGTAAAAAAAACATTAAAATATTTGATCCATCTTGAACCTGCATGACTATCTTTCCCTCTAACATTTATATCACAGCTCTTCATTCAGGACTGCTTCTTGCCAAGCGTCGAGGTATATGCAAGTCCCAAATTCCACCTTCGTTTGGGACATTTGAAAGTTACCCCTGGTAAAGCAGTTTGCTATGGACAAATCGCAGCAAACTGGCATACTTGTAGATGAATTATGAATTGAAAACGGTGATTTTCCATAGTTTTGTTAGATTACAAGAGCGTAAATTTCACTTCATTGAGATTTGAATGTGTCTGAAAATGACGATTTTGTTAGGGAAAATTATGTTAAGCTCCCCCGAAGCAACGGTGTTACCGACATTTTGCTTAGAAATGAAGTGGATCGCCCAACGACCAAACAGCATGTCCAACGAGGTGGTAGCCCTTGTGGTAAAATATTTGATCCCCATCTGGTGCACCCCGGAGAATCCTGTCCATGGGAAAATAACTGGGTTATTTTTTGGGTCCTGACCTTTCTGACATAGAAAATCCTGGTACCTTGACCTTTCTGGATAGAATTTACAATCTAAGACGACTAAAGCTTGCAGGCACTAACCTCCTGATGCCTAAGGTTTCCAGGAGTGATTTTGTTCGCCTCTGGTACCAAATGAATTCCTGGGTGCCAACCCTCATACAATGCTGAAATAACCACCCTAACCAATGCTGTTGCTAGATTAATTTTCTGGGTTGCAAGGATCACAACTTTAGCACATAACCCACTCCTGGAACAACTTTAGCAAATAACCCACGCCTGGAACATCTTAAATTGCGGGTCCGAACCTTTCCAGCTCACTGTTTTTGTTGGTGAAGCTGAACATATGTGTTTGTACCCTTTTAGGGACAAATATATCTTCAGAAAAAACACGCGTATTTTGCAATTTGGGTGCGCTTGAATTTGTCTCATCATGTCCTATCTATTGATGAAAGTCTATGTGGTGGCCTACTGAAAAATTGAAGATTGATTTTTCCTGTGGGGCCAACCTTTGAAGATCATCCGCAAGTATTCAGCCAAAAAAAGGTCCACCCCTTGGATTATATTTTTGACACCTGCGCCTCGACCTCTTCAAGTAACTGTTTCAATGATGGTGAAGCTGAACATATGTGTTTAGACCCTTTTGCAAGAACACAAGTATCTTCAGTAAAAAACATGTTTTGCAATTTGGGCGTGCGTTGACACAAAATTCTTGAATTTGTCCAATCATGTCCTATCTATGGATGATTGGCCTGGTGATGCGACTTTTTTCGTGTGGGGCCAACCTTTGAAGTATTCAGCCAAAAAAGTCCAGCCCCTTAGATTTTGTTTTTGACACCTGCAGCTCGACCTCTTCAAGTCACTGTTTCAATGTTGGTGAAGCTGAACATATCTGTTTGTACCCTTTTGCAGTGACTTTTTTTTTCAGCAAAAAACGCATGTTTTGCAATTTGGGTGCGCGTTGACACATTTTTTTGAATTTGTTCCCGATGTCTGACCTATGCTAATTCAGCATTATAATCATTATATTTTCATGTCCAAAGATTAAAATCCTTGTTCCCAACCTTGTAAAGTCATGTAAAAAACCATACCCCCTCAAAAAATCATGGGTCATTTTTTTCATAGGGTTTGACGTACGTATATGTTCGAGTGAACTCACCCCCATGAAAATGATTTTTCTGTTGCCGGACATGTGTACACCAAAGGAAATTCATTTCGATTTTTTTGAGCCAAAATCTATTTCCTGGGTTCGAAGGGACGCATGGATGTAGCATGTGCAAATCGGTGATTTCAAAATTATTAATTTTGGTAGTGGACGCCCAGGAAAAAAAGATCTGCATCACCAGATGGGGATATATTTGCGATATTACTAATCTTTGAGCAAACGCCCTCATCAAGAACACGAAGACACGAAGACACGAAGAGTCTACCCTCTGGTGATTTAACAGTTTGCTATGGAAAATCACAATGTTGAAAATGTAAGTGATTCAATGATCTACAAATGGCCCATGTTCCAGAACTATATTGAATTACCGGATGGCACATATATGCACACCTCTTTTTGGGGCTGAGGGCCCACCTTAGTAAATGGTTCAAAAAAATAGTTCGATTCATGGAATATCCCCTACGGCCCACTGATATATGGGATTACATATGGGTTATATCGGATATATAGGAAATAAATATGGGTTTATATATGGGATGTATGGGATTAGATATGGGTTATATATGGTATATATGGGTTATATATATATATATATGTACAGTATATGTGTGTATACATATATATATATATACATCAGTAAATATGTGTGTGAATAAAGATATGTGTAAATTAGATATAGTACATGGCTTATAAACCACGGAGCCTAGCTGGCTGCACACCCAGCGCCTCTCACTGGGCAATGCCATAGAGATCCCAAAAAAGGCCGGCAAGGTCCGAAGCATATCGATGCTGACCTGGGCTGCAGGGTGTATTCCCCGTGGTGAAACATTGCGAAATCCACAGAACATTCGCTAACTACCCTTTGGTAAACGAAGATAGCTATGGAAAGTCGCCATTTTCTATAGCTAAGATATCTATAAATGGGCGAATTTCAATAGCTATGTAAAATTATGTGACACATGTGAGTTTACAGGAGGGTAAGTAGCTTCATTCTGGGGATTGCGGGGTTACTCAACAAGAACTGGGTCAATACAGAATGATGTGAACCAGGGAGCGCCAGCAAACAAGGTTGGTGGCACCCAATCTGGTTTATTTAATATTGGTTTACCGGTCTGAAGTTCTGAAGTCTTGGTCATTTCCAGGGCGTTACACATACATACCAATCAGTGCCAATCAGCGCATATATTATCTACACATATCTACACCCTGCCATCGAGTTGCCTTGGATCTATGTAACCAGGGTGGGGTTTCCCTTACGATTTTGGGGTTACCTATCTAAATAATAACTTGAAGATGAGGGATCATTGAATCATTGTTTCATACCATTGGAGTTGCCAACCATTTTTGGGAATTGAACATCATTTACATCCATGTATGGAGACCTCATGAAAATATATCAAAATGGTGACGTCAAGCATGAGGCTTCGCTGCAAAAGAAGTGGCAATGTCAGCCGCCGCATCTATGTACAACGCATCAGGCCTTGGAAACTCCCCCCCAAGCCACTGGGGATGACGCAAGATTTAAGGAACCACATAAAGGACCCAAGTCTTAAGAGATGCTCCCACACCATGAAAAAGCCGTGCAAACGCAGTAGTTTAACTCAATATAGCTATGGAAGACTGTTGTAGGTTTAAGAACGGTAAATCGTATTAAAGCATCATTACCTATACCGCCTATACCAGTAGTACCGCACAAGGCGGTGGCGGAAGTCTCAAAAAAATAGGAAACCTATAGGAGAGGTTGGTTGTTTTTTGGAATGATTGCAAAGGTTGCAGTGGTCACCTCACCACAACTGCTGGATGTAGTGTGGTGTAGCGCAGTTGTAGTTGTAGTTGTAGCGTAGTGGAGTCGTAGTTTGTAATGTAGTGTAATTAGTGTAGTGTAGTTGCAGTTGCAGTTGTAGCTGTGCTTTGGTGTAAGTAGTGTAGTGTAGTGTACTGTACTGTAGTGTTGTGCACTCTAATGTGGTAAAGTGTAGTTGTAGTCTAGTGTAGTGTAATGTAGTGTAGGTGTAGTTGTAGTGTAATGTAGTGTAATTAGTGTAGTGTAGTGTCGTGTAGTGTAATGTAGTGGTAGTTGCAGTTGCAATTGTAGTTGTATATGTAAATATATATATATAGTTGTAGCTGTAGTGTACTGTAGTGCAATGTAATTAGTGTACCGTAGTGTTGTGTAATGTAGTTGTAGTTGTCGTTGTAGTGTACTACAGTGTAATTAGCACGGTGTAGTGTAATGAATTGTAGTCGTAATTGTAGTTGTATGTACTACAGTGTAATTAGCACAGTGTAGTGTAATGTATTGTAGTCGTAATTGTAGTTGTAGCTGTGGTGGAAGTAGGAGTAGTAGTAGTAGTAGTTGTTGTTGTTGTTGTTGTTGTAATTAGTGTAGTGTAATGTAGGGTATTGTATTTGTATTTGTAGCTGTAGTAGTAGTGTAGTGTGTAGTGGTAGTTGTAGTTGTCTACCTATCTATCTATCTGCAAGCTTGAAAACGAAGCTATTCTGCCAGACTTCCCCAGTTTTTGAACTTGACAACGTCAACAACGAAGCAATTCTGCGAGACTTCCTCAATTTTTGAAGTTGACAACAGCAAAAACGAAGCAATTCCGCGAGACTTCCTTCAAAAATGCAAAGTTGAGTGCAGAGCTGACGGCCTCGTGCCAATGCGTTTTGCTAATTTTCCGGTCCATGTCTCTAAAGTATTGCGCCTGCCACGAAAAAGTGATGCCAGGTCATGCGAAGTGCTGCACCTGTCACGCAAAAATCATCTTAGCAAACCTAAAGGTCCGATGCTCCAGAATGCAAACCCTCTCAGGAAATCAACGCCCTGACCTCCTAACATCTCTCATGAACATGTCTCTTGTACTGCGCCTGCCACGCGAAATGCATCTTTGCAGGTCCTCTGCAAATGTCCTACGCCTGCCAACGCTTTTGAAACTGCTAAAAAACCCTCACGTTTTTCTCGCTTTTGACAACATGCAGAATCACTTTGCGCCTGCCACGCAAAACCACATCTGAACCTTCAAAAGTGGTCCGAGCATGTGGTGTTTTATACATTTTGCTTGGAAATGTGCTTAGCGCCACAATGGCGTGCACTTTTTCGACATCTCAACTTCCAAAAGTGCTCCGAACATGGTGTGCTTTGCACATGTTGACTTGGAAACGTGCTTCGCGCCACAACGGCGTGCAATTTTTCACCTCTCATCTGGCCAGATGGCTCCGCACCCGCCGCTTTAGCAAGCCTACTTTTCGACCCTCCGGAGCCACAAATCATTGGAAAAGCGCAGTGTTTCGCGACTTTCCTACCTTTTCGCGCACCTGCATCTTCTTTCTTCTGACTCTTTCTCTTCTGTGATCTTTCTTCTGCTCCTCTCTTCTCTGACTCTTCCCACCTCTGCTTTTCCATCTGACCATATTGTCGGAAGTTTGACTTCTAAACTTCCTTCGGCTTTAAATGGATATCAATGGTTCACTTTCCATTGATACATTGAATTATTGGAAGGAGCTGGAAGGTATGAATCAATGGATTGGTTGAAGGAATATTTTCAGGAAAAAATGGTTTTCCACGAAACATATAAGGGGTTCCTGTAAATTTTCCCTTAAACCACTCCATTGAATGAAACAAATGGTTCGCTTTACTGAATTTTGATGTCTACTTAGACAAAAAACATGAATTTTGGGGGTGTCCAATCAGACTACGCGCCTGTAGAAGCCGACGTTGAAGACGAAACGCATTGGCCTCCCTGGCCGCCACCCCACCGGTGCTAAGTGATAGCTGGCTGGTCGCCGAAAAGCGTGGCTCTGTGGTTGAAAGTGACACCACCAAATCCTGATGAAAAAGTGATAAAAATAGTTTTAATCATCTGACGCCACCAGCCAGTCATCATTAGATAAATAAATATATAAATAGACCCATAATAAATAAATAAATGAATGCCTGGACCTTCCACATTCCCAAATATTGAAGATTTTTTGCTTTGTGACCCTCTTTTCAGCAAAACGACCCAAAAACTGCCAAACAAGGCAGAAAGGGCAGAAGGGGCAGAAGGGGCAGAAGTGGTGGAAAGTGGCACAATCATGTCCACAATGTTTGTGAATCATATTTCCCATGGGAATGTCCACCAAATAAGGGGTTTCAGTGCCCCATCTGGGCGTGGTGACCCAAAAACACTGCCATGATTTTGTCACCGCTCGTTGAGGTGCCATCCCTCCACCCAGTTTTTTTGTGGAAGTGCGACTCTTTGCTCAGCTGCAGTTGCACAGAACTTTTGAAGTTTTCGTGCGATTTTGCTTGAGTTCTTCTTTCTCCAATCCCAGCGACAAGTTTTTAATAACAAATTGATACATTCAGGACCGAAACATGCACGCAAACAAGGCGCAAAACCCTGCAAACATGGCGCAAAACCCCACAAAAAAGCGCAAATTTGGATTTCTGCCTTGAGGAACCTTGAAGGTTGTGGCCAAACCGCAAAATTCAATGGGAAATTGCAAAACATCGCATTTGATGTGTGCTCAAATTGAACTCTTCTGAAGATTCTGAAGGTTGCCATTTGCTGATAATTATTCTTGAAGATTGGCAAACAAAGATCACAATAGGTCATGTCTCAAGACTCCAAAGATCTTATCACCCCTTTTTGCAGCTCAACACGCGGGATGCCGAAATATCTGCATTTATACATACAACAATTGAAGAAGTTACAGTGACATGGGAATAGGCCGCGGCAGAAAAAATCAGGACACGGCAGAAAAAGTGCAAAACAAGGCAAAGCAACCCAATAAAAAACTCAAACGATGCAAAAAGGCAAAGCGACCCAAATATTCTGCTTCGTCAAGGCTAGAGGTAAATGAATATACATGAACTCGGCTATACTGAATGCTGTAACACAGGAAATATCGATGTAGGTTCATGTTACACCATGTTGCCCTGGCAAGCAGCACGCTATCTGTCTCGCACCTGTCTCGGCTTCTTGCGGCACAAGGTCCTGCTGCAACCAATAACCTGCTGGGAGTCGCCCGGTCGCCCTCCAGTAAAAGAAATAATGCCCGTGGATAAACAAATAAATAAATATATATATATATATAAATGTGTGTGTGCATATGACTATATATATAAGGAAACAATCAATAAATATATATAATATATATATATATTTATATTTACACACACATATATATATATATATAAACATGTAAATAACATATGCATATATATATATATATATGTGTGTGAGTGTGTGTTTCATGGGGATTACAGTTGCTTTATGGTTATATAATGCGAATATTGGATATACAACCAATAGATCAATAGTATGCATTACCTTCCAGCAATCAGCTCCATGATTTGCTGGAACACATCCCAATTATTTCGATGATTTTCCTAGCGAACTAAACCTCCATTTGTAGTGGATGTTCAAATTGCCCTGTTTGATTACCGGAGGGTCTTTGGGTTCATGTGAAACAGACCAAAGCGATGGGATATGATGGGATTTAACATGATTTCCTGTTCACTTGAAGTATTCCCTAAAAATGTCTAAGATGTTCGTCCAATGGTTTATGGTTCGCCCTTACTAAACCCTGCTGGTTGAATCCCCATGACATCACTGCAGGAGATTCTCTTCCTTGCCTTGTTCCACAGCAGCTGCTTCCTTGGGAAGCAGCCGAAACTGCATTCTATGCAAAATCCTGGAAGGGAACAGGGCCAACGGGGCCAACGATGCCAGGCACCTACTTGCGGCTAATGGACTAATGGATGTCTGTGGCATGGATGCAAGCAGAAACAAGTTGCTTTGGTATCCATAGGGTTCATATGGGTTTATTATCTTACACCCTTGCAAGTTTTGGATGCAACATACCAGATAAATACCATGAAACTGTTCTGCGACTGCCTAGGTTGCCTGAACTGACTAATGTCTCATCCACTGATGAGTGCCACCTAGGATTCATGATGTTAAGGCAGCGCATTCACCCCCATCCAAGACTTTGGGATGCTGAACTGGGTCTAGGCTCAGAAACACTGCCAACAATGTTACTTTTTTTTGGGCATCAATTACCCTCTGGTAATTTAACGGTTAGGACTGAGGGTTGTCCCGGAATGGTCGTATGAACGTCAGTGGGAGACTCATTTCTCTGCGCAGGCGCAGTGTTTTATGACTCTGGTACATCTGTGGGTTAGCGTGGTCTAAGACGAATTTTTGGAAAAATCAATCAGAAAAGTGACCTCTCTGCGGACTTCACGCGTTTCGGCCATTTCCATTTTTTCAATCTTTTTCACTTTTTTGGCGAGTCCGGATTTTATAACTTATGTAAACCCTGAATGAAACCCCTAATACAAGTATGTGTATATGTTCCATGGGGCCGGGGGATTTTATAACTTACGTAAACCCTAAATGAAACCCCTAATAGAAGTATGCGTATATGTTCCATGGGGCCGGGGGATTTTATAACTTACGTAAACCCCGAATGAAACCCCTGATAGAAGTATGCGTATATGTTCCATGGGGCCGGGGGATTTTATAACTTATGTAAACCCGAAATGAAACCCCGAATAAAAGTATGCGTAAGACGTCACTGTTGTTATGACAAGGAAATCCCCTGGAACTGGGATGATGGAACCAATGGGTTGCTAAGTCCCCTCTCGGGTATGGCCCTCCGGGCCGTACCCTCGTCCTGTGGGTAATTTTTAACATAGCCCATAGCTATTGAAAATGGCAATTTATAGTGAGTTTTCCCATTAAAAAATTGTGATTTTCCATAGTTATGTTACTTTTACGGGAGGGTAAGGCTTAAGGATAATTCTTTATTTTCTCTCCTGGAGAACAAACACGACATTGACACAAAACACACACCGACTCGTCTCCTAAATGTTGGCCATTTTGAGCTAAGCCAATCGAGGATGGTGTAGTTCGTTTCGGCAGCACCTAGTGTGGGGAAGCGCCGCTTATCCATACCCATTCTCTGGAAAAAAGGGCTGCCATTTGGCTAAGGTAAATCATTCCATCTGTTGAGACCCGAATTCCAAGAGTAATCAAATACAGCTTTGATTGGAACATATGAGTTGGCCGGGTTGGCCCAATAATGGCGCACTCCCAACCCCATATTGCTTATCATTTATTAAATATATATATATATATCATAATTTCAAAACTTGGTTGGGGTTATCTCAGTTATCTCCCATGTGTGAACGAACACCACCAGCCTTGATGAGGCTAAAGTTTTGTGAGTTTGTTTCAGAGCTCGACACCACGTATGACGTGATTTTTTTGGGGGGCTAGTTCCCACCAACAAAAAAAAACATCTATATACAGTACATTAAAAAAGGACAATTCATGGCATGCTCGTTGTGAGCTCGTTCGTTTTACACACCCTCCATCACCAAAAAACCAAAGCCATCAAGAAGCGCATCGAAGTTTCCTGAGCGGTGGGAGGCTGCTAGCAGCTAGCTGTCAAATCCCAACCTTCAGTGACATCTGGGATACTCATTTATGGAACATAAGTTAATGGATGCCTTCAAATCGCAAATCCCAACTTTATAATTGAACAATATGGGGGGGGGGTTCTGATTTATAAATGGTTTCTTTTCCATCGCTGGGTTATATTGCTAGAGGGCATCCAGAATTTCATTTCAGTTTAGGGATGTTTAGGGTGGGATGCATACATGCACTGGACCGGGAAACAATGGTTTTCCCGTGAAAAAACAAGTCTACATGTGGGAGCAAGACGACAGCCTCAAACCGCGGAGGCCCATATTTTCTGAAACGAAATGAAACGAAGTCAACCCTCAAAGCTGCAACTGTCACTAGCACGCAGTTGCGCGAGCCAGTCCCGTTGCAGCCTGTCGCTTCTACATCGCAGATGCCACTCATTGGCAAAGGATGAGTTGACAACTTGTGATAACCAACACACCCCAGTATAAGAACGATGAGTTGATAACCATTCAGACTGACCCCCAAAACCTAAATCAATGCTAGTACAGCAACATCCCCAATTCTACCGTTGTTATGGATTGGTTTTAACCATCAATCCGTATAGGTGGTTTATGACATTGCCGTGCCAACATTGTAGCAAGTTGAGCAACATTGAGGCAGTTCTAAACACTAACCATATCTAACCATGCTTTGCCAACATTTAGCAGCTGCAGCAGGCTGCAGCCATCACGAAAGTTGAGACATGAACATGGCAGTGTGACCTGCCATCATTTTCAGCGCCCGTTCATCAGCTCGATCGAAACTGATGGCAGTGCCATCTTCATCCAGCCTCGGAGCGCCGTTTTCACGGCCTGGAGCTGTTCCCATGCTTGAGTCAGGTTGATGCGTTGTATACATATAATATAATTTAATGAAGAAAAATGATATTATAATACACTAATATTAAAGAATACAATATATTACAATATAATGTGAAATAACAAATATAATATATATATATATATAATGATATATCATGAAAAATACTATAATGATAATATAAATAAATATATATATATATAGTAAAATAGATCAATTATACAAATTTAAATCAAAAACAAAAATGTGATACAATAAAATATAAAGATAATAAAAATCATAATATTTAACAAATTTTCATACAATACGATATAATATAATATAATATACTATATCAAAATAATATAAAAAAGAATAAACAAAGAGAATATAAAACAATAGAAAAACAAAATGCCGTAATAAATTCTATTTAAAAAAAAAAGCAAAATGATGATTAAAAATAAGTAATGCAACATCATATAATATAATATGTACATATAAAAAATCATTCTAAAAACTTCAAACAGCATAGCAAAATGATTACGGGATGGTGGTTCGGTCATGCTTCTCACATATGTTCACAGTCACACGTTCCCAACTTTTGTAGTTTTACGGGGATTGCTATGTAATATAAATATAACAACTATATATATATATATTAATAAATCAATCGAAGGAGACAATGAAACAGAAAAGAGATAGAACAAAAAAACACAAACAACAAAACAATCACCCACTGATAAATGAAGGTTATGCAATAATGGGCCACAAACATGTCCTCCGTTTGTGGAGGCTGGGATCACGTGTACGGTCGGAAGGCTTGGTCACATCAACTTTCTGCAGAGGTGCGACTCTGAAAAGGTGCGAATGCATCAACGATTCCATCGTTAGATGATTTTCTCATTACCCTCTGGTAATTTGTTACGTAGCTATTGAAAATGGTGATTCATAGTTGATTTACCCACTAAAATTTAAACTGGTGATTGCCCATCGTCATGTTAGATTACCAGAGGGTACAAGGGTCCGGTTTCATCCGATTTCATGCTCTATCATCTCTATCCACGCCAGGATAGAGCTATCAAGTTTGGCCCAAGTGCCATTGATCTTAAGGGGTGGCTGGACTCCTTGGCTCCAGCGAATTGCTGGCTGGGATGGTTGACTATGCAAGAGAGTAGATCTGGAGACAAACATGTCAGTTGATTCGAGAATGTAAAGGTGTGTGTGTGTATATATATATATATCATATGATTAAATATAAATACATATATGCATATACATTTATTTCTCTTCGCCCAGACGCTACTTCAAACACAGCTCATTCTTTTTCCTTCACCAGCTCTATGAGTCGTTAAACCTGCTAGCTCGCAGGATTTGCTTTGGGTAGCTGGCCACTCCAGCCTGACCAGTTTACCAGGCCCGCCTGGTTGGGATATGTCAAACACTCTGACATGCATCCTATTGAGGACGCACTCCCAAAATTGATGCTATTTTGCATCAAGGCACTTAAGCCAAAATAACATGGTGATTAAAAATGATCAGTGCAAACCCAAGCCTTCCAAAACCTGATGCACATATATATATATATATACATATATATACATATATATATATATACATATATATATATACATATATAAATATATACACACACATATATATATATATATATATGTGTGTGTGTGTGTAACATCTGAACAGATGTAAAACTTCTAAATGCAGGGGGATGGAGAGGACATATGAGGCTCCATCCAACGAAGCTCGTCATATGATCCTAGGATATCACCAGGGACGCCTGGTGACGTACCTGCATTTTTTTCGCTGCAATGGCAAGGGGCTAAGCCAAGAACCCCAACAACAGAAAAATTGGTTTGACACGGTTGTCGCAATCTGAGATTTTCGTCGGCGTCATTCTCAACCTTTTTCGAACGGCATTTTTACAGTCATGGCAAAGGGCTAAGCCGAGAACCCTATCGTGTTTTTTTCTATTTTGGGACTTTGTCTATGGCTGGATTGTCTTTATCGGAATTCCTTCCCAATATTCGGATACTACTTCGAGGAGATCTACTGTAGGTCATTGTTTCTAATCTAATTGCATGTGAAGGGATTCAGTTCCCAGCGGATCACTTTAATGATCCATTTCTTGTCTAGTGTGTTTTTTGTGTGTGTGTCTGCGTGTTGATTTGCATTGTCTATGGTGAATAAAAAGTAATGCACTATGCCAATTGTTGATCGTATTTGTCCAAAAAAGGGCTGAAATGCAGTATCTGCAAACCCCTCAAAGATTCTTAGCATCATTTTAGGTTCTATCCACAAATTTGTGGGCAAAGTTGCACCATACTAATCCCTTCCTCCTAATACTAAACGTCCCCCTAATACTAAAAACAGGCATCCATCTCCAATTTCCGAAAATTTCAGTTTGGCCAATTTGACTTTTAATTGATCCCCTTTAAAAAACAATTTAAAAATCAACCTACCATTTGTGGGTTTTCCCCCCTAATACTAAAAACTAGTTCACCCCGGGGTGTTTAGTATTAGGGGGGCCTAGTCCCAATCCCTCACTCCAAGCTGCCTGGCTACTCTAGCAATTAGGGGTAAGCTTCGAACTGCCATTTTTGGCACTATTTTAATTGCGTTATATAAGGAAATTTAATTGATTTTGAGATCGGAAAAAATAGTTTTTAGTATTAAGGGTTTTAATTTAGTATTAGGGGTAAGCTTCGAACTGCCATTTTTGGCAATATTTTAATTGCGTTATATAAGGAAATTAAATTGATTTTGAGATCGGAAAAATAGTTTTTAGTATTAAGGGTTTTAATTTAGTATTAGGTAAGCTTCGAACTGCCATTTTTGGCAATATTTTAATTGCGTTATATAAGGAAATTTAATTAATTAATTAACATGACTTCGATTTGGTTCCCTAATATTAAATACCCCCCTAATACTAAAAACTACCTGCCGTGTTTTGTATTAGGGGGGGGGTTTAGTATTAGGAGGAAGGGATTATAATGATTATATATACGACTATTCCAACAAATTTGGTCGCGTTGTGCTCCAAATGTTCCAAAGATACACAGATATAATATCCCGATCATTGATGGTAGTGGATTGCATGTTAAAGCACCCGCCACCTCTGTCCCTCTTTTTTAAAGTACCACGAGTTCAAGAGTCTTTTTTAACCACAACTTTGCCCACCAAGTTACTAGGATGTTTCCAGAGTTGTCCAAACATCTTATATTATATATAATGTTCAGTTTTTTTGTTGTGTCACGCTACTTCCAATGTTCCAAGGAAATCCAAGGAACTTGTTCAAGAGCTGAATCACTGCAACCACCTTGTCCTCCACCACAACTGGTGCGCAAAGCATGGACTTCGTTTCGTAGTCGCGTGGGTGCACCACATTTTTTGCCCATCGGGGATCCTGCGCCACCGGAGGGACCAACTTTGAGACCCTTCCCCAAGTTTTACCGTCCACCTGTGCCACATCTGGGATTATAGAAATCATAGCCCAAGTTCTATTCCATCTGATTCCCAAATGTGAACTAACTGGCCCCAACCTAAGGCCATTATAACATTACATAACATGTTTCAACTACAACTAAGACTTCTGGTAGATATACCTCTAATTCATAAGCCGGCTTTTAAAGCAACTCACAACCAGCGAAACCTGCGCCATCGATCCCACTTCACCAGCGACCGTGGGATGATCTTCAGCCCTTCCTCCCACTGAATGGCGGAGTATCCCCGGATAACCCCAGTTAGTATGGCATTGTATGGCCATATATTACCGATATCATCCTATATCTGGCTCATAAACCACTATAACCGGATATAACCGGGATGCACATTCCACCTGCGCCACATCTGGGATGTTCACCATCTCGTTCTTTGTGGCCACCCATCCCGCCAGGGACGTGGTGGATTTCTCAATACGAAGCCGGCCGTCCACGCCGCTGGCGAAGGTGCTCCAGAGCTCGTTGTTGTCCTGACAGGGGGATCTGCGGCAGCGGAGCTGGGGAAACATATGGGAAACCTGGGAAACATATGCGAAAACAGGGGAAAACATGATGAAGATATTGAAAAACATTGGACACATATGGGAAAATATGGGAACATATGGGAACACATTGTGGAACATACATGGGAAGCTATTAGAAACATGGGATATGGGAACAAAAATGATGGATACTAAGGGGGAAATGATATATGGGAAAACACACTGGCAAATTTTATCGGGAAGATATGGGAACACACATGGGCACAAACGGGAGCCCATTTGCAAAATATGACTTCGTCAGTTGGGATGATGACATTCCTAATATGATGGAAAATCAAAAATGTTCCAAACCACCAACCAAATATCATGGAAACATATACTTACACAAATGAAAAAATGGGGATGTAACTGCTAATCAGAACCTGGGGATAGCTCGTTGGCTCCCTCCTAATCACTGGATAAGCCTTGTTACTAAGTTCCCATTCAGGTCATAGTAGGCGATGTTATAAACTGAGTGAGAACCGCCCATTTACTAAGCAGTTATTGTCAGGATAAAAAGATTTAAACAAATGTAGATAATTATATCATTCATATAATATATTACATATACAGTATATATAACTGAACCATCTGCGTAAAAAACAAAACGTAAGCTGGGTAACTTGTAGTAACTGGCTACCTGGGATTCCATAAGATTCCACTATTGTTGTCCGCTCACCATACCATTCACCATGGTTAATCAAAATGGGATGATCCTCCTCGACGGCCCACAAGGTGGTTCGATCACATTCAAAGGCCTTCCTGAAGCGAAGCCGCGAGCTGCGAAGCCAGGCGGCACTTCGCAAAATTTGCGCGATTTCATCATGACTTCGTGGGAGTTTGTGATGATTTCCACGGGGATTTTATGATGATTAGGATTCTATGGTGATTTAATGGGATTTTATTGTGATTATATAATGATTATTAATTAATGGGGATTTGAACAACAAAAATAGAATTGAGAGTAGTAAACCCTCATTTGTTTATACAAATGGAATAGGAATGAGATGCATGCAATACTTAATGGGGATATGAATGGGATAAATGGGATAATCCATGGAATACTAATGGTGATAGAAGTAAGGATATGTGTGGGAATTTAAACATAGCTATGGAAGCGTTGGAAAAATTAGTTCGATGATTCAATTATTAAACGTGTTGACTTTCCGTCTAGAGATTATTATAGTAGTAAACCCCCATTTGTTGATCATGGATTCCGTGATTCCCGTATACATATATTCATCAAATCACCCATACAATCCCTTCCCACGTTCATACTAAACACCCCGCATCAATTAACCACGGTGAGAAGTAGGGGATCAAATCACATATTTGGGACCATATAGGATGGGGGTGTTTTGCATGATCAGGGGTGGGATTATTCGGGAGTTTATAGGCAAATGATCTACAAATGGAGGTAAATGATGTAGAACAATGGAACTTCCTATGGTATATCACCTTTGACTGCCTGAGTGTACCTGCAACATATATGTGTTGGTTTACACGGTTTCAAGACTATTATTTGCCTAGAAGATTATGAAAGGAAAAACAATGAATTATATAGGATTGTAGGCGCCCGTATTGGCTGACACCCCTGCAACCCAGAACAGCTCAAGCTCGAACATGCTCGAATGAGGAAACAAAAACTGTTCTCTCAATTCGGTGGCGCTTCCAGCAAGAATGACCCAAACCCAGCTCCGGCCTGCCATCTTCCATCACTGTCCTTGGTGGCACATCCCCTATACATCTAGCCACCGTGGACAAAGAGTTTGCATTTCCTATCTTTCCGTCAATTTACTGGAAGGCAATTGAGCCCATCTAGTGCCCTGAAAAAAGTGAAACATCAGCCATCTATGGCTACACTCCATCCAGGTTCTTCATGATCTTTGCGAGCTCCTTCTCCTTCTTGGCTCTTTCAGCTGCTTTCAAGTCGATAATCAGCAAGTTGCTCATGCCGATGAAGCAGCCCAAAATCACTCCACACACGCCTTGCAGCGACGAGGAAGTTCTTCGAATCCGGCGCTGGGTAGACGAGCTTGAACATGATCTCTTCTAGATTTTTTCCCAGCATTCGCACTTAAAACATCTTAAAACATCCATTATAAAAGGTTGATCCCCACCTTCTCCAAGAATGTTGCACCTCATCCCATGTCCAACAGTCGTCCCAACCATATACCAAGGAATCCAAGTGCTGAGAATCACAGCTACCCCCATGTTCCATGAATTTGGATATCATGATAATCGATATTTGTTGTTAATGTGGACCAACTGACATGCCCAAAATACCTCAGGTTCAATTTGGGTCGTGTATCAGCACTGGTTCATGGCTTTTCCCTACACGTAGTCATTGGGGGATCATCGTCCCACATATGAACATCAATAAAATAATAAATCTAACATACATAAACATATGTAATCATATATAAATGTGTATATATATATATATATATCTATATTGTACACATATTTAAATACTTAAAACCACTATAACTATCCAGCCAGAGCACTTTGTAAAACCTCATCCCAATCATCCAACAGGTCACCTTTTTACAACGCGCGCCTCCCAAAGTGCTGATGCGTTTCACAGAGCCCAAGCGTTGCTGGGCGTCCTTGGCGCGATGCCAAGGATGGGAAAAAGTCCGTGTGAAAATCCAAGTTTGGTTGGGGTTACCCTCTGGTAAACATACAAAAAACTATGGAAAACCACCATTTTTCATGGGAAAATCCACTATAAATAGCCATTTTCAATAGCTATGTTATCTCCATGATCCAGTTGGCCCAGCAACTGAAAGGATGTTTCCAGGCTTAACTATCCAGGCACCAACCACTAGCTAAGAATTCGCAGGCCACTATTAACCATCCCCAACCACTGTTGTGTTATTTTCTGTATAGTCAGACCGACCAACAAATGATTTAATTCCCTATCAAAATGGTGATGCCAACCAGTTCGCGTATTGTGTTAGCCATGACCAGAGGATTCCCGTATTGTCCCAACCAATCCCCCCAGAGTTCCCGAAACGTGTTCCACTGAACTTTCAGATGTCCATGCAAGGTATTTCTGTCGACCTGACTGGGGGGGGGTACGATAACCCTTACTATAGTATGTCCATATTATAGTTGATAGATGAGTTTCCTTTTAAAGATGCTGATTTTCCATAGCTATATTAAATTACCGTACGCTACTCCCATATTAAGTATAACATACCTATAATATACGATTGTTGCATTATCATTTACCAACATTTTGATAAACTGAAAGATTGTTATTGAATGTTATTACTAAGTGAGATGTTAACATATGTTAACTATATCCCTAACCACTACTGACTGATTGTTTTTTTTTGCCACTCCCGGGGCGGCTCCGCGATGATCCGCGCCCAGCATCCGTCAGGTTGGGCAGTGGTAGCCCCAGCTTCAATGCTGCTGCCTCGATGGTGCCTCCGAAGGCGACGCCACAGGTGTCACTCAGCACCTGGCCCATGGCCTCACGAAAAAGGAGCCGCCGGCCATGGGGGCTATGGATGGCCCATGATAACCCCATTGAACATTGGAAATCCTCCATGTGATATGAATGTGTATTACATGGCATTGACCTAGGTCAAACTTCCGATGAGTTCTTACTTTCTGGCCGATTTTTGAGCTTCGATGTTGATGTTGGTAAAATCTCTTGATTTAGATGGACTGGGTGATGGTTGGAGCATATGTCTATCGATATTCCATAGATCGAGCGGCATGTTTCGTGTGAGGATTGGCATAGTTATATGCTCTCAATATGTTATTATTCTGACTTGTTATTAAGTTTTTATTACAGTAATTACTAGGAATGGGCGGGTACAGATCGCAAATCAAAAATTAATAATGGAATGCAACTATAGGATGTATTGCAACCCGTAGTGAGATCAATTAAATCTGAAAACACATGGCACATTCAACTTAATCAAGGAGTTTTATATGTTTTATGTCCAGGTGCTACATCCCAAAAGTGCCAAATAAAAAAAGTTACAACAACATGACCCATGTCGCAGTCCCACCTTTAGCCAAATTTAGTTAGTAGTATGGCTGAGACGCCGCTGCAGCCAAAGTTGGCAAGCCCAGGGCAACACCCAACGTGTTGTCGATGGCATCCCCCGCATAGAGCAGGACACTCTGATCTACGATGCCTTGTGGGATGGGTCCGGATGATTTGGAAGTGGATCTCATGCGATTGATCCTTTTGAACTCCTTTGCCACTATATTATATATACATATAATATTATATGCTGATATATACTGAGTATATTAATCTAAAAATATACATAACGGATGCACTGGCGGTTTGCGTGAATTTCCGGCAATCCTTGCAACATTTCACTTCAGAAAGAACCGCCACTGTGGACGCCCCGTCCCTGAGCTCGGCGACCAAAGGCCACGAAGGGCACGGCAGAGGTGACGAAGAGCCGCCGCATTTGCAACGGCGTGGGTTTTGGCACATCACCTCCAGCGCATCTGAGGATATCTGAGGAAACACAACCGGGAAATCGCTTCACTTCCAATAACCACGGCAATTTCCCGTGACTGTTTGAAAATCCCAACCTGTTTTGTGGGAACACATTTCAAATCATTCTCTTCCACGTCCGCGCCGAGTCCTCCAAGTCATCCAAGTCACTACTGAAGGATCGGGCCCTCGTCAGCCGAGCCGGCGCCCGCAAGGTCTGTTGCAACCCGCGGGCGAAGCAGGCACGGCCCGCTTGGAAGAGTGGCATGGCCCAACGACGTGACGGAACCGAGGCCTTGAGCCCTGCCCTTGAGCCCTGAGGGTGGGAATTGAATAAAAACGCTGGGGGCCTGGGTGGTTCAAGGTGCTCCCCCAGTTCGAAATGGCGAAGCTGGTTACAAGTACAATATATATATATATAGTTTATATATAATCTATAATTCCAAAAAGTATAGGACATATCTAGTTTTCTAACCCCGGGGCCGGGCACCACCTTCTTTGGATTTTTCGGAATACATGTTGGGATTCTAAACCAACCCAAACCACCAGCTAACCAGATTGAAATGGAGTATTCCGACTATACCTCACACACACGCATGTGCAAACCGAAAGCGAAATGGGTGGAAGTTCTCTCTTTCAGCATTACTTGTGTTGTACATAGTAAATGTGTTGTATTTTCATAGGCCTGACCAGGATATAAAATTAGGTAATGATTTCACTGGCAAAAAACGATTTTAAACATTAAACGATGACGATATTGCACTTCATACCTGCAACCCAAATGACCCGTACAGTAGCACGCCCGACCACTAGCTGTCTATTAATTACAGACATTAACGATCATTAACGTCATGCAAAAAAAAACATAACAAACACACACACACAAAAAAAAAACACATTAACAATGGGATTTGGATCACACAAACATAAAAACAAACATGTAATGATCCGTTAACAAAAACGAAAATCCCATCCGCAGCATCGTTGTCGCCCCAGGCTCCGCCCGTTGCACGAAGGCCTCCGCCGCGTTTCTGTCGGAGCGCCGCAGGGCGTTCTCCGCCAGGGAAGCCCAGGCAGCAGAGAGGGCCAAGTGGCAGCCTGCGGTGATGGGTTGGGTTATTAGTATCATATTGTCTTTGGTACATACAATGCTAACAATGTGATGTTTTGACAATTGACATATATATATAATTATATATATATATAATATATATATGCATGTATATAAATATATATATATATGCATGTATAAATATACATATATATATATATGTGTGTGTGTGTACGATCAGCAGACAAAATTACTCGTTCATTTTCTTGCCATGTGCAAATCAGGGTTGTGCCCTATTGGTAGTGAGGATTTCTGCGTTCTCAGACTTTGAGGTGACTCATGCAAAACAAGGGTATCGGTATAGGGTCGTCGCCTATCGGTAATGAAGGTTTTGCACACCCCTCAGCAAGGCCAAGGCGAAGCAAGACTAAATCACCAATTATTACAAAGATTTTGTCAGTTACTCAAATATATCGATTAACCAATTAGGAATGGCTACAGTAATGCCCAAAAGATAGAACAGAAAAACAAAATAAAAAAAACATATCGGATCTATTCGGATCTAAAAAATCGGGTGTAGCATCTGGATTTCATCGGCCCTCCAGGTCATGGTCCGAATCTTGCCCGGCGGGATTCGGCTGGATATTGCCGCCCCCATGTGGCGACTGAGCCATCCCCCTGAAAAAATTGTTCAAAATCAGTTGGAAACATCCACCCAAATAGGGTTCAAAATTGTTTGAAACCACCATCCAGTTGAAATGTTAAGCTATCAAACTACCCACTCCGATCACATAGTCCGCTTAGCTGACTGCAAGGCTGACGCAACCGCAGCACTTTTTGTGCGTCAGCGACACCCTCATTCCGAAGTGGCGATGATGGCGATGGTAGCTGTTGCCTGGCCAGATGCCACCCTCACCTTGCAGGTGTTTCCCCATGACCGGCTCGCTTTGGGTCGGGCGTACTGTGAGTCCCAAGAAAAAATGACAGGCTCTGTGTCTTTCAAATGATGGTTGGATGGAAGGACAGTTTCCATCCAGGAAAGCAAGGCATTTTAATTCAATATAATTCAAGTATATTTTCTAAAAAGTAATCAAAAGAGTCAAAGTTATTTCCTCTTGACACCCCTTACCTAATGATGCTGAGACCCTATAGGAACCCCAGTCATCACCTCGTGCACTTGGAGCGACTCTATGACGTGGTTGCCTGGGACAATGGCGAATGGTTCAGGAAGAATTATCATGAGCGACAACATTTGTAAATACATAGGCCATATATATATTTACAATACAATACAATACAATACATTACATTACAATTATACATTTTATACATTTACAATTGCATTTACATGTACATTTACATTTACATCACATTACATGACATTACATTACATTTACATTACACACACACACGCGCGCAAACACACACACATACATATATAATTACATACATACATACATATATTTATATATATATATATTTATTTATTTATTTATACACATCAAGACTATGTGACTGGATTTCCCCACACATCATGCCCAGAAAAGGACTGACATGGACTGACAGTCGACTTTGCAATAACCTGTGGCTCCTGGTGACAGAATGACACCTAGCCAACTCAGCCCTGGAATGATAAAATCCGAACTTCAGTAGCCATCTTTGGCGCCTCCTCCGCTGGTGCTTCTGCCGCTGGCGCTTCTTCCTTCGTCTCTGTCGGCGTCGCTGGTGGCGCCGGGGCCTCTTCTGCTGCTGGTGCCGCTGGCGTCGCTGGTGTCGTTGCTGCAGGTGCAGCTGGCACGGCCGCTGCGGCGGGTGCGGCCTGAATGCAGCTGGGGGAGAAGCCGCTTGGGCCCAGAGTCAAGGGAGGAGAATAATTATGTAGACAAAGACTAAAATTACAAAATTGATCCAAATTGTCCCGTCATGCCTATTCTCATCTACCCCGCAACCCTGATCTAGGATAGTAAAGAATATATCCATAGATGTTCAAAGCTTTCATCACAAAGCTTTCATCATGCGAATCTAAGCGGTTGCTATGATTTTTCTTTGGAATCAAATGTGGCAAACTGCAGAAACGTCAGCCACAACTTCTTGTCGTATTCAGAATGGCTGATAAACTATGCTAGGTTTGAACCCTGCACATGCAATTCTCCTTCATCCACGGCCTTTTGGATGTGACCCTCCAGTGTTCAGCCCATGGTTCAGAAACTAGGGCTCAAATACATCGACCGAAAGAAGGTGAAATCAAATGGTTGCCACCAACTAGCAAAATATCGAACAAACACGTCATTCCTTTTTTGGCGCCCACTACCTCTGTGGTTTGTGCAGCCATCCGCAACCCTGGCCATGCCTCTTTTGGTGCACTGCCCTCGGCGGCATCTCCCTCAGCCTTACCGTCGGCCGCCTTCTGCGCTTTGGGAAGGATGTACCTGGGATCGCTGAGGGCCACTTGGAGCATCCGTGCTGTGTTGTGCTCCCATATAATAGTTTTGGTACCACGGCTACCAACTACCAACATCTACCAACCACATATATCCACTTACCCAATTGGTCCTCTCAGAAGGTCATTTTGAGCAGATTGAGCATACACACACACAGATATATATATATATATATATGTAGATATGCATATAACCATTAAACACAATCAGAATTTTTATAAAATCCACAGCACACTAGCCGCAAACATTGCCCAAGTGCGGCTGCCAGCAAAAATGAGAAACTCGGAAGACAAGATCATGCACAGAACTTCTGCATCTACCATCATCTGGCTAGTGCATGCTCGTGCTCGAGATTACCGTTGTGACAAAATACCATCAGAAGTTAGGAAACATAGAGTAATTGGACGTAACCACATGCATAGAATCAAAGAGTTGATGAGGGTTGACATGGTCCAAAGGCCAATCTACGATAACATCGAACAATGACGACGGGGGATATATCTCTCGAGGCCAATATTTTCGCCGCAGCTATTCAGCACACCAAACCCTGCGAGAAATCTGCGCTGAGCAGAGCCGAAGACACCAGAACCACGCAGGGATGATCATCACCAGCAAGAAACATATCCAAACCTAGGCCGCCAAGACCCACCACGGCCATTGGATGCGATGCTCAGAAATCATGAAAACACATTGGCAATGTTCTATTTACCTGTACATTGGCATATGTTTAGAAACACTGTCCACTGTCCAAAGACATCTTCAAAAACCAGCTTTGGCCCCCCTACAATGGCTGCAATTCTCCTGCGACATGCGAGCGTTTGAGTCCAGTGTTTGTGGCCTGAAGGGCCTATGGCATTATGGGAGCCCCAAAGGTAGGATCATGGTTGGTAAATCGGTGGAACGGATTCTTTTTCTGATTCCATCCTGTTTAATCTTTATCAGCCAAATGGAACATCAAAAATCAAGAATCCACACTCAGCCAAAAGAATTCTCAGCTCGCTCTGGGAATAATCCGAGATACGCGAAATTTTGAAGCCACCATGTTTGTTGCTATCTCTGTTGACTACCCGCTGGTGAAGTGACATAGCATATGTGTAAAATTACCCATTTATAGCTGATTTGCCTGTTAAGATTCGGTGATTTTCCATATAGTGTTTTGTTGTTTACCGGAGGTTATATCCCGTTATATAAATCCCCACCTGGTTGGTGGTTTCAACCCCTCTGAAAAATATGAAAGTCAGTTGGGATGGGAAAAATTAAATTAATGTTCCAAACCACCAACCAGCCATGCTTATTGCAGTTTTACCTCTAACACCCAGCTTGTTGTGTAACAAAACACCAAAACGTCCTGCTGTTGGGATTGCGAAGCTTGGTGGTGGAATCCACCAAGCCCACATAGATTGCCTGGTCGACGGTTGCCGTTGCCGTTGGTTTACCCCAGATTTGGTTTCCGATAAAAAGGGGAGTCCACCAGAAATGGAGGCTTTATAGCTGGGAAAATCATCTATAAGTGGGGAACATGTTGAAATTTTAGATGGACAATGATTCTACAAATAAGGAAATGATCATCAATGGAGGTTAACATTCCAGACGGAAAAACATAAATGATCATAAATGGAGGTTTTAAATTTCAGATGGAAAAATCACCCTGCAAGTATGGGGAACATTCCATTATATTCCATTGCCATGCCTGATTCCCAGAGGGTATATGCATGCCTATGCGGAACAACAAATCGGTAACGTCGGCGTTCAACCGTTCAAGCGACATCTGATTGTGATTTCACCAAGAACTATATAATAACATAATAGTACAAAACATAATATAACATTATGTAACACTATTCAGAAATATATATATGTATACCCTGAAGTTCTCAGTTCTCGTTTAACTGGCACTTTGTTTGAAAGTACTCGTGCACTATGGAAGGTCAGGGATATTTCACAAACTTCGGCTCCCAAGGCGCCATCTCCCAACAGAAGCCCGTCTGCAAGACGAAGGCGTTGCACAGCTCCGTGAAATCCTGTTAGGCAAAAAAGGCGCATGGGTGAACAGTTGCCTCTGTTTGAAACCAAGGTTAAATGGTGTTTTAACATGTTTTAACCAAGCAAAATGGCTTTAATCAGATTGATATAAACTTAAACATGATTGTGTTAGTTAAGTTGGTAAACATAACTCCAATAACTGTTGGATTGATGGCAAGTATATCGAAATCTCCCTATATATTGGGGTACAAACCATCGAATACAGCTGGGGGTCACCCCCTGTAGACTTGGTCTGAAGAAACAGCCAGAGAAAAAAACAAATTACTTTACTTCGTGTGATCCCCACCATGACATTTATACATTTTCTTACTGGCAAATCTTCTGGCATTCTATCTGACATATCTTCTGACATTCTATTTGGCATTCTATCTGGCATATCTTCTGGCATATGATCTGGCATTCTATCTGGCAAATCTTCTGGCATTCTATCTGGCATTCTATTTGGCATATCTTCTGGCATTCTATCTGACATATCTTCTAGCATTCTATCTGGCATTCTATCTGGCATATCTTCTGGCATATATTCTGACATATTTTCTGGCATTCTTTCTGGCATCCTATCTGGCATTCTATTTGGCATTCTATCTGGCATATCTTCTGGCATATCTATCTGGCATATCTTCTGGCATATTTTCTGGCATTCTATCTGGCAAATCTTCTGGCATTCTATCTGGCATTCTATCTGGCATATCTTCTGGCATTTTATCTGGCATGTCTTCTGGCATTCTTTCTGACATTCTATCTGGCATTCTATCTGGCATTCTATCTGGCATTCTATTTGGCATTCTATCTGGCATATCTTCTGGCATATCTATCTGGCATATCTTCTGGCAGATTTTCTGGCATTCTATCTGGCAAATCTTCCTACATGAGGTCCGGCAGGGAACACTTGGCATGGATACTCGCGGTTGAGGTCCGGCAGGGAACACTGGGCGCGGATGGTCGCGGTTGAGGTCCGGCAGGGAACACTGGGCGCGGATGGTCGTGGTTGAGGTCCGGCAGGGAACACTGGGCGCGGATGGTCGTGGTTGAGGTCCGGCAGGGAACACTGGGCGTGGATGGTCGTGGTTGAGGTCCGGCAGAGAACACTGTGGATCGCGGGTCGCAGTTGAGCAAGGACGACGAGGACGACGAGGAGGACGAGGAGGACGAGGAGAGGAGGAGGAGGAGCAGGAGGAGGAGGAGCAGGAGGAGGAGGAGGAGGCAACTGACATAAAATCTAACAACCCTCACCTGGCAGGTGGGGAATAAACTGAAATAAACCTGAAGAATCTTCAGAGCAAAATCATGGCTTCGTGTCAACTGTCCATTAAAACAACACCAAAAACCTGGAAAATCGATCCACTTCCGCAGTTTTCAATCATTTTCCCAGCCAAGGCTCAGAGACCTGCTTCCCCATGCGTTTTGCTAAGAAGACCAAGGCCATGAGGCCAGCATAGACTAGGGCCTGGAACGAGCTCAGGCCCGGCGACGACGAGTCACGCACAAAAAATGCGCCAGGTGTTTTGAGAAAGACGTGGCCAACAAAAGTCTTAACCATCTTAACCAACAATCATCAACAATCATCAACAATCAAACCTCAATCAAACCTAGCAATCAAATCTAACCAAATCATGTTGTCTTAACCAACCAAAAAAACATATCAATCTGCACATCAACATGGACAACATGACCTCCGGAAACATGACGTTTTGATACTTTTTGGCCATCCAAGATGATCCACTGCCAAGCTGCAGTTGAAACGATGGCCTGCGACCTTGGTGCGATTTCATGGAAAATCCATGGAAAATCCATGAAATTCCGAACAATCAAATGGATGATTGGGGGGTACCTCCATTTTAAAATACCTATATACATATATAATTGTTTATATATATATATATCATTTACCAATCTGTTCGCCTTTTTTTTCCGCTAATGTGAAGGGACTGTAGTAATGGCTGATACGAGTCGTTCCGCGACTCGCAGTGGCATCGCTCCGGTCTTTTTCCCGTGGCATAGATCCGATCAGCTGTGTCGAGCTACCAGTCTGGTTATGACTACCCTCTGGTAAACCAACATAGCGAACTGGAAAGATCCACCATTTTTAATGGGTAAATCCACTATAAATACTATAAATGTGGTATTTTCAATAGCTATGTTAAATTACCAGAGGGTAACAGTTTGCCATGGTATAGATGACCCATAGAAATAGATGGTGTTTACCTATTAATAGCATGGTGGATATCTTTCCATGGCAAGGTATGTTGTTGCTTCATTGAGCTGGATAATATGCGATCAATCATCTCGATAACTGTGATCATCTTTGATCCTTTGAAACACTTCTTTTTCGACATCCTGAACCTCCATGAAACGCATTGCCATGGCAATGGAACATCATGTCACTCATGTCATGAAAATCCACCTGCAGCTGATTTTGGTATCATCTTGGGCGGTTCGCTAAAACAATCGTTGAGGTTGGGTTTTCAACGGTTTTCATGTGGATCATGGACTTTCAATGATTTTGTAATTGCCATGCTGGTCACCTGGGTTTGTCTGAAAAGAATCTAGTAGCCCATTCCTTTCCATGGTTTCAACATGTTTCAACAGTATTTAAACATGTTTAAACAGTTTCAAGATGTTTACAGCCTCACGTTCCCTACCGGTTACAGCCATCAACTTTCGCTATCTCAGCCTAGAAGGGATCCTCGAAACAATAGCGTGACGCTTTCAGGACTTCCTCAGTGGCCTTCGCCGTCGTTCCATCGTTTAAAACGGTGAAATCCAGGCCGTTGGTCAGGGCCCATTCCATATCCGATGTCACCTTGGAAGGACTACCCCTATGGAAAATCAACTGTTGAATAGGTCAATCATGGTAAATCATCATGTTATCTATGGATATCTATGGGCCATGTTCCATACAGCTATGTTATTTAAGTCGCCAGAGGCATGTTTCACCAAATCATCGACCCTGTTGGATTTTGGGATCCCGAGAGTTTAGATCATTGGTGCCGTCAGCTAGAAACAGAAATAGCTGTCTTGGGGACACGTGCATGGATCATGATAATCCGGATTCTTCCTATTACTGCCCAGTCTCCCACAAAAAACAAAAACATAAAATCTACCCAAGATTATTCGTTTGGGGCAATTTCAGATGGGCCAATTTGATTTTTAATTGATCCCCTTTAGAAAACAATTTGAAACAATAAGGTCCAATTTGAGGGTTTCACGCCCTAATCATAAAAACTAGTCAACACCGCAGTGTTTTTCATTAGGGTCCGTCCTTTATTAAAAAAAAAAACATAGTTGTTTTAACTAATGTGTTTAATTTAATATTGGGGGAACCTTGGAAATCCAATGTGGCAATATTTTAATCATATGTTGAAAAAAAAAAAAAGGAATCTAACCGATTTTGACATATAAATAACATGTTAGTTTTGTTTAAAGGTTTTTCGTTTAATATTAATAATCTTAGGGGAACCTTCGAAATCCAAATTTGGGCAATAGTTGAATTAGATTTTAAAAGGAATTCAATCGATTTTGAAATAGAACGTTTTACTTTTTGTCTAAATTGAGGTTTAAAAGTTCAACATTTAGTATTAGGGGGGAAAGCTTCGCACCCTAACACTAAATACACCCTAATATTAAAAACTACCCCTATAAATACAATTATTTGGGGAGGTTTAGTATTGTTTAGTATTGGGGGGAAGGAACTACAGTTGATGGGGTACTGCAAAAATAAAGATCTGTGGGCAATTTGGTTCAAACTTCAGATCATAATTACATACATCACATGGAGGTTTCCTAAAATGGTGGTACCCCTAAATCATCCATTTCAATAGGATTTTCCATTATAAACATTTATAAACCATCCATTTTGGGTATCCCCCCATTTATGGCACCCCCATATGGATCATGTCATAATACAAGCCCCCTACCCATCCCTACCCCGGGTCAGTCCCTGAAAAAGCGCGCCTGGCTTCTCAAAGCTTTCAGCTGATCCGTCAGCAGCTCGCCCTCCAAGCCCTGCGATTCCAACCACCGACGGTTCCGTTGCATGATGGCGTCCTTAGGTGTCGAGCCACTGGTCATGGGCTTTGCTGCTCTCAGGGCCATAGATGCCCTGGATTAAACCCCAGCCATGTACCAATCATTTCTATCAAATGATGACTCTTGGGGGAGTAGCCTCCTAATGAATAAACGTTTTATAAATCCAGGGTTGACATTATACGGAATTAATCAAAATTAATTGATGAATATTAATAATTTCAATATATTATCAGGCAAAATGATAGTCGCAAAATGTTGCATATCCTTAACATAGGCCTATCTCCCAGTCAAATGGGGTCGAAAAAAAGTTTGAAATCGGGTTGCCATAGGCACTCTAGGGGCTCCACCGTGGAACCTATGATGGAATTAGCAATGTCTAAACGGGAAATTGTGTGTGTTTCAGCAGGGATTGAACCTCGATCTGGGTGGTGTTCATCTAACTCTTTATGTCAGCAGCAGCTAGCATCAATACTGGAATATTGACTTGATACATCGGATGAAAATAATCAAAACAAAAACACAAAGCTTTGATTTTCAGTTTATCAAAGGATCTAATGACTGCATGGAAACCCAAACGGTCACAATTCGGAGTTCCGTCTTCTTCTCTGGAAAGGCTGCAGACAGAGCAGGTTCAAAGTTGTATGCCAAAATATAACGAGCTGTCGGTGGGTCAACATCCAGAATGCAAGCTCCATTCCTGAGCTGAGTTGGCAAAGGCTGAACATTCAAAAGTGGAAGGTCTGATTACACTGATTATCACGGTTTTTCATAGTTTTTCCATGTTTTTTCACTGAGTTCCCACCTTATCCGGGTTTCCAAGGATGGAACTTGGGAACATTTCTGGGAATGTAGGTCCCATCCGTCTGTCTGATCTTGCAAGTGCATCAAAGTCATGTCAGATTCTGCTGGAATCTCGCTGGGACGAACTGAATGCTGTAAGTTCAATGGGGTTTTCCAAGCCTTGAGAATCTGGATGTCAAAACACGATTCCCGGAGTTTCCCAGTCAAAATGTCACTATGGTTCTGGGCGTGCTGCAAATGTGGGCCAAAGTTCTGGCAAACGGCAGTATGTCAAATCGCTAAGTGATGATGGTGCCATTTTGGAAGGCAACGGGCACCTTGCTGCCCCACGTAAAAACTTAAATTTTGTCGGGCACTGACTGTTTGTGGCTAAAAAACTAATCCACTCACTACTCACTCAACTAAATTCAAATTGCTTACATGTTTACATAAATATATATATATATATATATGTGGCATACATGTACACATATTTGAACATATATCATCATATATCCCTTGTTTAACCTACCAAAATATTGTCAAAATTTGGTGTCAGCGTAATCTATGCTAACCGCTAACCCGTGCTTACTCCCTACCCCACCCTTGTTCCCTACAGTTCCATTCGACCCAGTTGCTGTGCCGTGGCCAACACTGACATGGCAGGCAAACCCACCTCGACTTCTTCCAAGTCATCGCCTGCTTTGTTCAAAAATGTTGAAAACATGAGGATTTACCAGCAAAAAAAGTATTGAAATTTGGAATGTCTTGGCATTGGCATTCCATATGGAAAAATACTGGAAACCAACCATGGCTGCTGTGTTTTATGATTCTTCACCTCCATCAGCCGCCTGCAGGGCGATATGACACCGCCAGCGATCGCGTCTGCTCCAGCGCCTGAAAGTCGCTCTGCGAGACGAGGCGCTGACGTCCCATGGAGCATGGCTTGGTGGCGACCCATTCGGGCCTTGGAAGGGACGTCTGTGGAAAAATGGGGGAGAAAGGCCCGAAGAACAGAAACATGTTAGGTATTTTTCTGGGAAAAATATTGGGTAGTTGACAGAAAAATACCCAAGTAATCCAAGTACTTTCTTCAATTGATCCCCACTCTGACTTCTGACAGCGTTTTTGACACGTCATTTGGACGTATATATGGCATATATTCTGACATTCTACCTTACATTCTATCTGGCATATAATCTGACATTTTCTCTGGCATTCTATCTGGCGTCTAATCTGACATACTTTTTGGAAATATTTTTGGATCTTTTTGGCATATAATATTCTGACATTCATTCTGGCATGCTCTGGCATCTATTCTGCATTCTATCTGGAGTTTATATTGGCATTCTATCTGGCATCTTTTCAGGTATCTGGTATCTATTCTGGCATTCTATCTGTGACCTAGTGCATCTGGAGCTGGAGGTGAAGGAGGAGTTGCACCTTTTCAAGATCTAGAATCTAGAGACCCTCACCTGGCAGTAAACGAAAGATTGAAACCGAGGTTTGGAAAGGTTTTAAGCCTGACCAACATTTACCCCAAAATTCGATGGATATATATATATATTATTACTGTATTATCATTAGTATTTACTATTATTGTTATTATCATTATTATTATATAAATAGCCAAACATTCCCGCTCATGGAAAATCAACTTTTGGAGCAGCTCAGCGGCTCTTGGAAGCGATGGTCATTTGCCATCAGTTGCTGTGCCAGCGTGCTCTTCCCACATCCCCTGGGCCCTGTGATGAGTAGCACTGGAACCACTTCCACATCCTCACCCAGGGGTTGAAGTGAGATGAAAAAGAGTCCGGGTAACCAAGGAATTCATGTAATCAAAGGAAAAACGTTTTCCAAACCAATATGTTATATATATATATATATGCGTGCAAATTATACAATTACTTTCTGTGTGTGTGCCTTCGTGCAATTCTTCAAACATCATCCAACCCTCAAAAACTTGCAACACCTGCCACATGAGCAAGTTGAAATCGGACCAGTCCAGAATCTTCAATAAATCAGCCGAGACAACCTCGTGTAATCATGTGTAATCATCATCCAACCAAGTATCGGTGGTTAAAACTTAAAACCATTTAAAACCCCTATAAGAAGGGATGCTCGCAGCACCCCAGACACAAAGGAAAAACATGCCAAACAAAGAGGTGAGTGAAGTTGGCCCATTTCCATCCATTTCCCCCCTTGTAGCTATGATTTCCCCATGATGGTTTTCAGAAACCCTGATAGATCACTAAATCTCTGCTGAATCACTCAACAAGGATTTCGGCATATTTCGGCTATGGCTCACATCTGTTCCCGCCTCGACTACTTCCTCCACTCTTTGCGACGTATCGGCCGCATCGGCCAACTCTAAGGCAACTCCTTGGAGGAGTTGGGGTGGCTGCATCCATGTGTTGGTCAAGCCCGACCTTTTCTGGTATTTTAAAACATCAATCAGTTTCGCATCCGCATTGTTTGTGTTGTTCTTATGTTTTTTTCCACTACAATGATCAATGATCATCATTTTTTGCCTGTCAATTTCACCCAAAACCCATTTCTCAGCTAGTATGTAGATGTATGTAGCCATTTATAATCCACTCAATATTCCAATGTTCAACTACCTCACAAGCAATGCTTACCCTTCACCCCACACTGGGACATACCACCAAATAATTAAATCGATGTGAATCCATTATTTATTTCCTATCTCCGTGCCGAAAAACACGCCCAACATTTGCCCAGATCCCCACTTGGAGGATAACCCCACAAATCGTGACTGGCTCCTAACCCTCATAAGTCCCCGACTCATGTGGTTGTCCCATAGCTGGCCTCTAAGTGTTAATAACCAGTTCCGATTCGCGGGATGTTCCAAGTTTAGGTGCTCAGTTTCCCAAGGAAATCCATCCACTGCTTCATTTAATTGTCTTAAATCTACAACCGCATGATCTTCTAACCTGATTTTCCATTGTAACATCCGATCATGATTTTCCCCTAACTTTCCAAAATCCCCGGTGTTTCCCCCCAAAAACAGACTACCCCAGTGCCGTCAAGGCTCCCAGCGAGCCCGGCACGGCCTTCACCAGCTGCCGCGCCTCCGGCAGCGTCTCGGCCAGGCCCCGCAGCGGCAGCACCGCAGAGGTCACAACGTAGCCCAGCAGGGCGCCCAGCAGCGACGACGGGGCGACGACGCGGGTGAAGTTGACCCCGGGCTGCCAAGTCACCTGCCGAAATGGAGGAAACCATGGTGATTTTGGGGGGATTTTAAGAGGATTTCACCCAGAAATAGATAGAAAAAGTGAGGGATTTCAGGATTTATAGCTGATTTTTCAGCTGAAAAGTGTGATTTAAGGAAGAAACATGGTGATTTGATGGGATTTAACTATGGTTCCCTAGGGAACTAAGGTTTATAGGAGAATATACTGTAGCTATAACATGCTCCAACTATAACCAATAAAGCTATAAGTTGAATGAGTTGACGCACATAGCTTCTTTGGTGAACGAACGTTTGGGCTGATTCGGGGTGTATATATATATATATAGAATTATATAGATACAATTATATATAATTATATGATTATATATATGATTATATATATATATATATATATTTATAAAATTAAATCAACACACGCGCACACACACATACATCAATATTTGAAATCATATGTAAGGGAATGGTTTTATAATAAACTTATAACTGGGTGTGGCTCCCCAGTTGGGGTATGAATGTTGGTTTATAAAGCCGTGAATACCATAGTCATAATCTAGTTGGGGAATCTTTGGGGAATACTTACAAGGTGGTGCCCCAGTTTGATGGCTAAGCTGGTTTACAAGTCTAAGAACTAGAACTTGTGGTAGATATATATATATATATTATAGTTAATGGGGTTATCAACCCACTTATAATTGGGGGGGGCACCACATTGTCGAAATCAGCCGATTAAAATGCCGAACAGTGACAGAGATGTAGATATGACTTATGAGTTTTCTGTACTTGGTGCCTTGCAGTGAAATGTTTGTTGCTGATAACACCGAGAAAAAGGAAAACAGTTACAACTGGACACACAAATCTTGTTAGTTGGGGTTATAACCAACATTAAGCAACTTAGCTAACTCATGGGGAATCTTGTATCATCTTCTAGGGAAATCTGGAAATTATTTCCCTAGAAACATGCTGAAAAACACAAGCGATGTCAGCTATAGATATGACGTTATATGACGTTTCTCAAGCTTCTTGGATTTAGGTGTCTGTGTTTGGATCTCTCTCTCTCTCTCTCTCTCTCTCTCTCCATCGCCCATCGCCTTCGGGTGTCCCTGGAGCTGTGCCGGATATATTTGGGGGATTGCCATTATGGTTTGAAGGATTTTAATAAATCTGGATCTGGTAGCATTAGAAAAACCATGGGTTACATAAAGTTATGGTTAGGTTTGACTGAAGACGTTGAAAACAAACCATATCTGGTAGTTTCGGAAACAAAAAATGAACTGAGTAATGAAATGAGGTTGAACATATGACGATTATCAACTTTGATGTTGCTGTTAGTGGGGACTGTTTTGGTTGATGTTGATGGTGAGGTGCTCTTTGCCTACATATGAATCATGACGAATCTAGGATGAATGTTCCAAGTGAAAAATGGTGGAATTGGAAAGCAAACTATCTTCAAAAAAACATGCTAACAATTTATAACAATGCAATTGAGCAATGCCAAGCGAGAAAAACAAGGCAGTCGCATGAACAAGTGGCTTGAAATGCAGCCATCTTTCACATGGTCCACCAAAACCTTTGGGTCAACAGCATATGGCAGTGCGTCAAAACCTTGTACCCCTGGTGAACATCAAAATAGCTGGTAAATGGATGTTCATCCCACTAAAAATGGTATTAATAGGTATTGATCCATAGCCATATGGTTTTGACCAAAAATGGAGTGTTCTAGAGTCTGACCATCGTCCCATTGTCCCATCGCTGGCCAGCTGACATTCTGCCACCACTCCTCTGGGCCAACCGTCAAGGCATGCTGAAGGCCCAGTGCTACGACCAAGCCAAAGGGCAACAGAAAGCGCAGGATCCGAAAGGGGTTGGTCAGGTTGAAAGGGTTGGACTCCACCTTATTGCAATTAGATCTGCTGGAGAGGTAAACAAACAAATACACAAAAGTACATATGTCCGTGTTTGTATGCATATATCATATAACTGTATATATTTGTAGATACGGATGTACAAGTAAATTGTTCTAAAATCAAAATCGATAATGTTGAATAGAATGATTTGAATAATCTAAAATGAAATGAGGACATGACAATGAATAATTAAATGCAATTCAAAGAACACATCTAAACGATTCTAAATGCATATACATGGATACAATGTACACATGTGCAATAAATTATATATATATATATTATATATATGTATATATATATGATCAAATTATACAATTATGTGCATGAAAAGAAAACAATAGAGAAAACTTCCGCATTCTTCAAATCGTTTCCTTTCCAGGCCACAGTGATCACAGTGACGTCCTGCTGAAGCAGGATGAGGTACAGCACCGCAAAGACCGCGCCCAACAGCCAGCCCTCTGCTGTCTCTTGGCCGTTGTTGGCATATAACAAAAGGGCTCCCAGGAGACCAACAGCCGCAGCATCCAACCTCATACCGAACACCGCCAAGCCCCATTTTGTTGATGTCCAACAGACCCTCTTAACCTGTCCCCAACTCGGGCCCCGGTTTCACTTACCGTTGACCTGAAGCGCGAAAGCCAGGCCACAAACTCTGTCGCTTGGTGCGTTCAAACTCCGACCTTCGCTTGGCGCGCCGCGCGGCCGCCAGCACTGGAGCGCTGTCGCTGACTGCCCTGGTGGCCACTCGGCGCAGAGTGAGGGCCAGGACGCTGAGGCTGGCTGCACGCTCTCCTAGAACATGGATATGCCATTCCGCCGGATAAAACCTTTAGTATACCTACAGTATACCTACAGTATTAGTGTACCATTCTCTCTCGCCATTGCCATCCCAACAGGTGAGACAGACCTACCGCACCATTAAGTACCATTCTATTTCAGTGGTTTGCCAAATTCATCCAAATTCTGTCTTTCCGGTTGCTGCCAATATACGAAACACTCCTCAGGAACCCTGGCTAAGAATCACATCGATACAATCTTCTAACCCCCCCAAGAGGGGGGAGCCCTCTTTGAAAGGTTTCTAACCAAGTACAAGTGGATGTTTTCATCGTCGCTGGTGTTTTGAGTCTAGTTGGGGGACGTTAGGGTCTAGTGTGCACCCCCGTTAGCACTAGTGACGAGCTTTTGTTCCGGAACACACCGTGTTTAGCATGCGTTTTTTCTTCAAACAAATGAGGGTGACCAATTTTGATCAATCCTGCACCTGAACAGGTTGCAAACGATTCCTCTATATATAGGATCTATTCAAGAAACATGGGGGTCCACTGATCCGATTACATAACTGTACAGTATTCAGTATGATCAATCCCAAAGCATCTTAATGGGGGGCATCTAGGAAGGCACCAGCTGACAGTTCTCTGCCAGGCACTTTCAATCCATCCATCTCCAAATAGGTCATTCCAAAATCTACCCTCCGGTAAACTAACATAGCCATTGAAAATGGCCATTTATAGTGGATTTTCCCATTAAAAATGGTGATTTTCCATAGTTACGTTAGTTTACCAGTGGGTACAACTCAGCCCAGGCACCAAGGGCGCCCCTTCGCTTCACGCTGCGAGTTCCAGCGGAGATCGCTCCGCTTTTCGGCACGGCCAGATCTGCGGGAGCCAGACGCACGGGAGCCGCAGGAGCGGCACATGGCAATGCCATGGACGTTGGGACCAGCGGCTGGGCACTTTAAGGTGCAATACCAATACCCTCCAGTGATTTAAGAGTTTGCTATGGAAGGTATGTCCCATTTATACAAAAATGAATTATATACACATATCAAAAAACATGCTGTTTTCCACGGTGATGTTTCATTGCCAAAGTGTTCTTTTTTTTCTCTTTGCAGATTTGCAAATGATTTCTCGGAAGAGGATCTGCCAACCATACGGCTTTTTGTTGCACCAAACCCATGGATGTTGATAGATTTATCATTGAATCGAACGTGGCTATGGCTGCTTTATATATATATATACAAACAACAAACAAATAAGTAAATATTTATTGACTGATACAAGAATATATGCATATATCATCATCATCATCATCATCATCATCATCATCATCATCATCATCATCATAATCATATATATAGGTATCTAGATATCATCTATATCTACATCTATATCTACATCTATATCTATGTCTCTATATCTACATCTATATATCTACATCTCTATATGCCTGTCCGTCCGTCCTCTATCTACCTACCTACCGACCTACACTATCTAGTTCTATGCACTATCTATCTTTCGCTCCGCATCTATCTATTTATCTATCTGTCTATCTCCAACTTATAGAAACCCCCAGAGACCGCTCAGCGCGAGTGACATCAGTGCCGCATGGCGTCCCGATCTGTGGCTGCCATCCGCGTTCTGGTGGAAGTACCAGAAAAGCCATTGCACCTGGGCGCCACTTGGAACGTTTAAGACCTGCTGAGTGGAGGCCCCAATAAGGCTAGCTGAGTGCCATGACATGAACTAACTAGAATGCTCGACTGGAAAGAAATCCCCAAAGCATCCTGAAAGATCCTTAACTTGGTTCTTATGTATAGTTTATAAGTCTCAAAAGTTGGTGGGTGCACCCCAGTTATAAGTTGCCGTTTTTGACCTCCATTGATGAGGTTCAAGGGAGTACATCTGCCATAAACTGAACAATTATTGGAGTTATCAATCAACATAGCTAGCTCTGAGCATTAACTTGTAAGATTCATCTGGATCATTTAATGTAATTTATAATGCTTCACCAACCTGAAAAGTTCGGCTATATTGGGATAATGCCCCGAATCCTAACCATAATTCCAGTGAGTTTGCAGCTAAACCCCAGCACCTCAGCAATTTAGCCAAGTCTCCCAGTACATCAGCAGCCAAGCCATCGTCATTGCGCTGGATTCCGTGAGAATCCGAAAGATGCGGCGATAGATGGGCTTCCTACAGAGCGTGGTGATGCCAGACCAATCGGAATCACAAACAACATATTAATTTAATGTGTGTGTGTGCGCGTGTTTGTAGTTGATTCATGTTAGCTAAGTTACTGTAGTTTGTTGTTGAGTTTATGTTATATAGATATAATCTATATATATCTATACTACTTACGATTTGGGGGTTCTAGGCCAACTCACAATATGGAGGCACTACCTTTCATTAAGGTCCAAGCATCTGAAAATGCCAACTTCAACTATCAAATTAAAAAAAAAAAATATTGTGGCTATAACATGCTATAACATGCTATAACATGCTATAACTACCGCTTGCTTGGAAGGTTTTAATCCAATGCCTGTTCTTGTAGATATCACCTGATGAATCATGGTGAAGCCTTCGCCGGTGAAGAAAACGGCGCACGCACACTGTGGGAATCAACCCCCCAACGAACGTAAACCTGGAACCCTGTCATAAGTCCGGGGTTGAAATATATACCAGGTTCATCCAGGTTCCAAATTCGAAAACATGGTGATTCTCAGGGTCGATATGCCCCATGACCATCCATGACCCATAAATATCAACATGTTGCCGTGAAAGCCGACCTGACCTCGGAGCCCAGTCGTCCTCTCAGTGCTATCTGCCAGTGCTCGGACCTTCCACATCATCAGCGCAAAAATCGACATGGAAATGAGCAGCGCACCACCCAAGAAGGCCCTGAAAATGGACGACATGGACGAGTGGAATCGACTGGTGGTACAGAGGTCTGCTCCCACAATTCGTGGCATGGTTCCAAAATAAACACAATATATATATATATATTATATATATATTATATATATATATTATATATATATATATTATATATACTGGATATGAAATGATATGAGCATCAACATAAATACACATACTGTACTTGGATTACCATCGGACTTCTTTGCCGGTTGCCAAGCATTATCATCCTGCAAGTGATTGCAGAAAATGGGCAAGGGCACTGGCAATTGGCTAATGTCATGTGGGCAAGAGACCATGGCTGCCTTTCTCTCAACATACCTATGAAAACACACGCGCACACACACACACATATTGTCATTATCAGCGGTGCCATAATTTATATCTGGTTGGTGGTTTTAACCCATCTGAAAAATATTAGTCAGTTGGGATTATTGTGGACACATAAAAAATGTTCCAAACCGCCAATCAGTAGATGTACATTTTAAGGTGTGTGTGTGTACATTAATATGTGTGTGTGTGTGATACATATGCACGAAGGTCAATTGATCTATGACTTTGCATATGCATATGGACCATTATGGACCTATAGATATGATATGACATGTGATGTGATAAACACAAACATGACATGACATTACATGACATTCCATATTGTAAGCACCTCACTTGAATGTTTACATGCTTACAGCTTGTGCCTTTTTTTGGCAAGAAACACGATGGCCGTTTTTTCACAACTCATCTGCCGACCCATCACCATGTTTTTTCAACGCTGCTGAGGTGCAAATCTTGACTGCTCAACGGATGAGCTTCCTTTTTGCCTTGCTGCGTTGGTGCACTGGTTGAGGGCACAGCTATACTTTGCAAAAATATATCTGGGAAATCAAACTAGTCGTGAACCAATATATGAAAACTGCTGGAGGAGCCCCCCGAAAAAAAAAAAAAAAACGCATGCTTTAGTGTACTACAGTATACTACAATATACTATACTATATACAATCATATCATATACAATCTATATACGGTGTTTGAATTGGATGATTGTGTTTTTTCTTGGGGGTGAAGGGGGACATCAAAGACTAAGAAAAACAACATGATCGGTTCATCTATTTTGAGTTTTTGAAAGTGCTCGCATCTTACCTGAAGCTTGCGACAGCTGAATAGAAGGTAGGCCATGGCGGCCACAGTGCCTGCGTACAGTAATCACCCGGCTAACCTTCTAAAAAATGAGAAATCAACCAGTAGCTAACAGCAAATCCTTTTCCCACAGCTGTGGATCTGTCTTGGATGTCTTGGCAACCCCAGGCTACTTTGCTCCACGAAAGGCTACGTACTTATAAATCTTGTGCTCCCAGATACAGCAGGGGGGTCAGAACAAATCTGCCCCCCCTGGCCCTGGGTCACTGGGGTCAACCATGTCCACAAGAAGAAATGGTTCAGTTGAGTCCTCCTTAGGAGGTTCTTGCACATGCCCCAAGCGACAAATCGCTGAAGATTCAACCCTGATGAGATGAGCTTACCTTGACATACCTTGACTACCCTTGGCTCAGGTTGTGCAAGTTATGCCAGCATGGCTTGTAGCGTGCTCCTTGTATCCCAAACCTGGTTTCTATTCAAAAAAATATTCAAAGTGGGTCTTCCCCAATCCTTTCACCCAACCACGGGGAAAAGGCGTATTGAATGGGAACAAAAGTACAGCTATTGAAAGGCTACCCCCCACAAACTTCAAGAAATCATATTTTTTCCAGAAATCAGTCCCACGAAAACGATTCCCCATATCCGGCCATATCCGCATAATTATGAATAATTTATCCATATTTATCCCCCATAGGATCCATGTATGGTATATATGCCAACATTAGGGGTATATTGATGGTAAATGTTACCATATATAGCATACATGGATCCTATGGGTCCTATTATTAAAAAATCAGAGATTCTCCATATTTTCCCACTGTGATCTTTCCAGATTCCAGTCCTCCGATCGGAGCCACGGCGCTTCCAGGTAAGAAGCCGGTCACCAGAAAGCGCAGCCACATGGACCTGCAGGAAGTTGGAACGAAAGAGCCCAAGGTTTGGGGAGACACATTGGGAAAACAGTGAAAAACACCACGTGTTCTTTTTTATGTTCTTATTTTGTGTTTATTTCTTTAATGGTATTTAGTTACTTGACCGAAAATTATCTTAAATTGCCTGGTCCCCTTTTCCAAGCGGAACTGGGCCCACAAATGGGTTTCAGATGCGGTCTTGGAGCGTCAATTTTGGGCAAGACCACCCTACAGCCACGCCAAAAACACCCAGGTCCAGTAGTTTCCTTTGCATGGATTCCCAAGACACAATGGTATTTCTCATTAAACGCAGCTATATACAAAAGGCAAATTTATCGGCTGACCTTTAGTGGCTCGACAGAAAAGCTTCCATATTGGTCAAATTTGTGTGCCAGCATTGCAGCCCCAACCCAACTGAGGCTTTTCAAGGGTTCGGAACCATAGTCGTCTAACACATCACCGTTCGCTTTTGCAATTTTCTTCCCTATGTTTACCAGCACCTACTGGCCAGCAATCAAGCCGGCGCTCTAAAGAATATCAAAGAATTCTAAAACCACCAACGAAAGTACACATGCAATTCAAGAAATTCAACTATATTATAGTTATAGTTATCTACCTCTCCAAAAAATGTGATTTTCCAGCCAGGCTGCTTCAAGTTTCCCTGGATCAACCTGCTCTTCCCAGCCCCACGTTGCACTGATCCAACATGCAGCCGTAGCACATCAGGAAGCCGATCTGAAAGCCGGCTGCATCGACTTGCTCAGCCTGCTGGCACATCTAAACTATTCCAAAATCATGTAACATTGTAACCATAGTATGTTAATACCCCACATTACCCTCCCTTATATCCTCTCTTTGTGGTTCTTATTGTCTTATCATTTATGCAAAGCCACTAACCTTAACATATTGGGTTCCAGTGATCAATTGGGACACAATTCACTCTCTAACCAACTGGTATTTAAGGTGTTTGGAGGATCAAACTCAGGGTATGACATGGTATAACTCACATCCAAAATTCAAAATCTGGTGCGGTTTTTTGGGGCTAGTGCCACCAGTTGCTGATTCCTGGGTTGTCTAGGCGGCTTCGCCTCGCGTTCGGGTTCGTACGCCGCATCACTGGGGCGTCCATATTGAGAGATCCTGCTGGGCCGCAAATGACATATGTCCCCCGTTGTCCCATGATCTTTCCGGAGGTTTTCCCTAGATTTTCCGGACATTTCCTCAGAGTTCCCCGGAAATTTACGAGTTTTCTCTACGAGCACGATGTTCCCACACTTTCCTGCATTCCCCCACATGTTTCCCAGTCTTAAGCTGCTTCCAATTGATGCCGTTTGACTTTCCAAATGCTATGATCCATGGATCCATGCGGTGGTCATCTCACCTCCATGCCAGCGCCAGCAGTGCACTCAGAACGCCGAAGACCAACAGCATACCCAGAAAATAAAAACCAGCACCGCCTCAGATAATGTGTATATTAACCTCCGCGGATATGAATCATGTGATTCTTTGAACCAGCAATGTGAATCACTATGAAGGGGCTTAGTTCTTGTGCTGCGCGCTCCCCGGCCATTGGATTCAGGGTTTGGAAAGATCCATCTCTAAGTCGCCTGGAGCTAACGGTCAAGCAATAAGTCAATGGAACGATCGTTTTTTACCACCAATTGCAAGGGGTCCTGTCATCAATTAGTGAAACAAAACAGGGATGGATCCAACATGATTCAATGATTGCTGGATTAGGGTTGAAATGGTTAAATTAAGTTTGACCTGACTACTTGATGGATTCCACAAATGAGCTGATGGGAGCTGATTGTGGGAGCTGGTTGGAATCACACGACTTTGCAATCCAATTTTCTGAATGGTTCGTGAAAAAAGGTCCGAGCAAACAAAAACAAAATCTTAGAAATATATAATATACGGTATAATATGGGTTAATACGGTATATATATATACATATTAATATTAATTATATAATATGATTTAATATGTGTATTACTGTATATGCGATTTGTTCCTGATGTTCTTGTTTTTAAATGCACATGGGTGAATGAAATTTCTAGATTTTGACCCAGGGCTCTGCTGAAGGGCTCCAAGCGCAGGAAGTTTGCAAAGCCTCACTTGAGTGAGGCAACATCATACATCCAAACGGAATATCTTCGTCCAGGAGTCTAAAGCCATGGGATGCCATGGGTTTTAGCGTTGTGTTCAATACGTCAATCCGTTTCAATGAATGTTCCATGTTCAATGCGAAAGATAGTAAAGTGGATTGAGATTTCTGAGGTTTTCTCAAGTCATTTTGGAGGTTTAGAGGTGTGCTGGGCGAGCCAACCACCCTAAAAGTGGATTGTGCTGGGGGTGTGGTATCAAAGACTGGCTGATTTAATGAACCAACGGCACAAAAATTGCTACTGTATGCTACTGTAAATAACATCTCAATGTTCTAGTCCCAAAAGGATCGAGTGGTACCCAGGTCCATGGACCATCACATGCCACGTGTGTGAGTGGGCTGAAGGTGGGGTAAACCAATTTAAAAAAATACTCAATTATTCCACTTTTTGATGGAGGAATTGAATCCCTAAGCTGTTGCTACCTATTCGCTTACAATTGGTAGAATGCTGCCAGTGCTCAAATCAGGTTACCGTGATTTTCCCACTTGAAGTCCCCCTTTGTGAAACGTGGTCAGCCCGTGGCCCCCATCTGCTCAGCGGCAGTCCGCACCCGCAAAGCCAATGAGATATGCCCCGGTGGTGCGAAGCGCAGGCAGCCACCGTCCCGCCGCGGAGCTGGCTTCTAGCTTGGACCTGCGAGGAGCTGGGAAACCACTGGGTAACAAGGTGTGTTCAGAAATCATGGGAAAGATGGTGATTTAACCAAAAAAGACATGGATTTATATGGATATATGATTTATTTCAGCTCCAAATCTTATTTCCCAACCCCACCCAGCTCCCTTGAGCCTCAGGAATGGAACGCCAATCCTTGGAACCATGGGCCAGGCCCTACAGTGGCTGTATTCCACCCCGCGGTAATGAAACCATGGAATACCATGGAAACATGATATGACATTGGGATTTCTTCACTGCCATGTTGCTTGATGACCGAAGTAAATCCAGCTCCGTCCAGTCCAGTAAGTGTTTCGATATCATGTTTGCCACACTTTCCACTTTCCGTTTGATTGCTGAAGTGTGCACCACGCCAAACAAACGTGCCGAAAACATGTTGGTGTTCTGAGATGACATGAACATCTAAAACTAAATCGGCAAAAGCACCTGCTACCAATGCATAGGCTTGCAGCCCATGAAGAGTTGCAGTGATCTAGTTGCGATACTGTCCCAAACAACTGTGATAGGTTTGAGGCACCTCATCTTTTGCATCTTGCCTTGAAGATGTTCATTTACCCCTCAGACCTCCCGTTTCTCTTATAGTTGGTGCATACTTAAGAGCTTGATGGATCAATCCCTCACACATCCTCGTATAAAAATATATAAATGGTATACCAGATCAGTAACACACCAGTTGATTCACACAAGGTGGTGTCCCAAGTCCGAAGCACTCAGTTGGCAAACATAACTCCAATCGCAGGGTTATATGGTAGATGTATCCAGAGTTAAATGCCTTATAAACCAACAAACATCCTGCAAGATCAATGAGAGTCAGTCCTGGTTCACATTCAAATCAAATCGCTTCCCCAGAACATACCTCAAGTTCTCAAGTACACCTTGTTGAGTAAAGTCCATTCGATAGTATATCCCAATCATATGCCTATGACATTCCCATGTTATGTTCCTATTGTACCACCATTTTCTGAGGCTTAAATCCCTTCGTGGATCCCATCCATTCCTTCAGCCGTCCCAGGATGGCGTTGTGTCGAGTCGTGCCGAGCCGCAGAAGGAGGATGAACTTCAGGAAGGCCAAGATGTCACCAATCAGCGCCATCTCTTCTGCCCTCAGCTGAGAAAAGGTTGAGATTCAGCGTGGCTAAATCAAATGCACTGGTTTTTAAGGAAAAGCAAGTTGTGTCTGAAGTTCATCCAAATGCACTGTTTTTCCCAGATTGACCTTGAAACAATTCTGCAATGTCTGCCAACTTGAGAGGCACATCAGCCAGGTGGCTTCTGACTTTGATCTTGGTTCAAGGTCACCGGCAAATTCATCAAGAACAAATCTCTGAGTCCCAGAAATGTTGAATGGAAAAATCACATTTAAACCCCCGGTATTGGATGGGTAAAAGTCAGTATGGTTTCCAGTGGATTTTCCCTGAAACACATCCAGTGTCTTCCCTTTAAAAAAACGGCAAGGCGCTGGTCACCCACCAGCAACTTCCAGACCTTCTTGAGGGCCATGAAGGTCAAGACCTCGAAGCCGCCAGCAGCGGCTTAATTTCGTGGCTCTTGGGCTGACATCAATGTGGGTAAAACAATGTCATAAATTAAACCACCCATGACTGGGAATGGTAAGTTTCTACCACCTATATATATATATATTTATATTTATGGTGATTTGGGGGATGGGTTTGTGACATTATTTTATCCGCATGATTGGGGTACACAAACAATGAACGCTTCAAAAGGCACTCCCGTAGAGCCCAAAAAAGAACTGGGAAAGATCCGGCTGCTATACCTGTAGGACTAGCCCCAAATGTCTTGCTGAATGACTAGCTGCTAGTGACTTACAATAACAATTTGATCAACTTCCCCAGGACTAACAATTCCAATAAGTCGCACAATTGTGGACTAGTTTGATCAACTTCTGGGGAAGGGACTAGGTCCCTGCAAACATATGGAAAGTGGGATCAATTCCTTAGCCGGGAGGGACTCAAGTGTATAGTATCATCCCAGTCCATGCTGGAGATATCATCTGAAGTCCACAAACATGACCTATTACCCTCTGGTAAACTAACATAACTATGGAAAATCACCATTTTTTTGTGGGTAAATCAACTATAGATAGCCATTTTCAATAGCAAACTGTTAGTTTACCAGAGGGTAATGTGTGTGTGTATACGTTTTTAGCCATAGTTCCAGAGGAATCTTCGAACTGGCGGGCTGAATCACCACGGCAATAATACTAAAAGGGTGCAGAATTGTTTTTGGTATTTATTTTTTTTACAGTTTTGGATTTTTTTTTGGGGTTCGTGCCTCTTCAATTTTTCCATGGTTTTCTTCAATTTTTCCATGGTTTTCTTCAATGTTTCCATAGTTTTCTTCAATTGTTCCATGGTTTTCTTCAATTTTCCATGGTTTTCTTCAATTTTCCATTGTTTTCTGCAAGTTTTCCATGGTGTTCTTCAATTTTTCCATTGGTTTCTTCAATTTTTCCCGGGTTTTCTTCAATTTTTCCATGGTTTTCCAATGGTTTTCTGCAAGTTTTCCATGGTTTTCTTCAATTTTTCCATAGTGTTCTTCAATTGTTCCATGGTTTTCTTCAATTTTCCATCGTTTTCTGCAAGGTTTCTTTGGTTTTCTTCAATCAATCAATCTATATATATATATATAGATATGTATGTATGTATGTATGTACGTAGGTAGGTAGGTAGGTAGGTATGTATGCATGCATGCATGTATGTATGTATATGCCGGGTGTGGTTTAGGGTTTAGGGATACAACATGTAATTAGGTATAATTACATGATTATTTGTTGTTTATGTTGGGATGCAAGTTGTGTATAAAAACAACCACAAATATGTCATATATATATATATATGTATACGTCTGTATATCTATAAGTAAATATGTATGTGTATTTATAATATATATATATACTTATAGTTATATAATTATATAAATATATATACATTGATATGTATATACATATTAATATGTATGTATATATATATACATTTATATAAGTACATTAATATATATAAATATAAGTGTATATATAAATGCAAATATATACATATACATATACATATATATATATGTATACGTGTGTCTATATGTATATATATGTATATATATGTCTAGATATATATATATAATGTTTAACAAAATATTAATATAGTCGAATCAAACAAGTGTATTGAAAAGTGTGCAAGTTTGAATTTAAATAATTAAAAAAAGCGGGAGGGGGGGGATTGGGGGGAGGGCGCAGCGCCTCCCCGCCAAAGCAGATTGGAAACACCTATTTTACATGCAAGGTGCTGGGTTGAATGTGATACTCAAGGTGTATAGACTACACGACATGCACCCTGGAAACATGTGGAATACAGTACATGTACTTATAGATACATACTTCTTTATATATATATATACATTTATATGATTTATATGTATATACATATGAATGTATATATATATAGGTACATAAATATATATTTATATGTAAATATAAATATATAAAAATAAATATATAAATATAAATATAAATATATAAAATATCAATATGAATATGTAAATATAAATATATCAATATAATATATATTTAAGTGTATATATACATGCATAAATATAAATATATAAATATATTTACATATATATATATGTATATATATATAAATATATATATATATATAAATATATATGTAAATATATATATAGGTAAATATATATATATATATATGTATATATATGTAAATATATATATATATATGTAAATATATATATATATATGTAAATATATATATATATGTAAATATATATATATATATATTTGAATTTGAACATAAATAGTAATAATATGTAAATATATATAAAATATATATAAGTAGAAAATATAAATAATATAAATATATCTAGATATAAATATACAAGTGTGTATATAAATGCATATATATATATATACATATATATATACATATAATATATACACATATATATATATTATGATTTTAATTTAAACATAAATATATATATATGAATATAGTCGATTCAAACTAGTGTATTGAAAAATGTGCAATTTTGACATACTAAAAATACCACCAAAAGCCATGGAAAGCAAGCCAAAAGCCAAAAGCAAACAAGCAAAAAGCAAAAAAGCAAAAAATGCAAAAATAACAAAAAGCAAAAAAACAAAAAGCAAACAAGCAAAAAAGCAAAAAAGCAAAAACGCAAAAAATCAAAAAAAGCAAAAAGCAAAAAAGCACAAAAGCAAACAAGCAAAAAAGCAAACATGCAAAAAAGCAAAAAAAGCAAACAAGCAAAAAAAAACAAAAAAAAACAAACAAAAAAGCACAAAAGCAAAAACGCAAAAAAAAAAAGGAGAAAGCAAGATAAAACAAGAAACCCAAAAAAAAATCCAAAAACGTAAAAGAAAAAAAATCCAAAAAAAAATAGGCCTCCATACTAAAAATAAGCCCACTTGCCCGTTACGTATCCCATCCAACCGCGTGTATATGTACAAGCTGCAGTTACATAACAGTCAACGAGGTTGATTTCATCCATTTAATAGCTATAGCAAGGCTATAGCTATAGCAGTTATATATTCAGGTCACCATGTTCATCCATTTTCCAGAGCTATGGTACAAAACTTCAATAAGGAATCCATGGCTTTTTCACATCCATGCTAGTTTACCCGACTGAGTCATCTCATGAAAAATTTCTATCCCCATAGGTCTTCATATTTCTTCATATACCCTCTGGTACTTTAACGTAGCTATGGAAAATCACCATTTTTGATGGGAAAATCCACTATAAATGGCCATTTTCAATAGCTATGTTAAATTACCAGAGGGTATGTCACCACGATTTTTCCCATTGCCCATGTTTTTTTAAAACCCTGCCATGGCTCCGTGGCGAAGAGGGCAATGTTGCCACTCAGCAGCTGCCACGTACAGGTGACCAAGTCCTCCACGGCAAACGAATCGTGATTTTTCATGGCTATGGAACAAGAAAATAAAAATCATAGATCTAGAGGCTTAAAAATAAAGGGTTTTAACCATGTTTTGTTTTTTTGTGATTTAATGGGAACATATCAATCATTTATAGGGTATTATTGGGTCTTCACCATGATTTATAATGGTTAGTTAAACCATCATTTTATGGTCAACCTTTGATAGTCCACGAGCAGCTATGGCTATTTTCCAGTTATAAAAAACTACAGGAGTAGTTTCTACCTATCCAAGATTGGGAATGATTTTAACCATGGTTTGACCATCAAACATATGGGGATATTCGTAGTTTATCATTTTTCTACATTTACGATGTGTGGTAGAAAAAACGGTCATGATCATGATGATGATTTGTAAGCATATCTATATAATGATCATAATTATATATAATCATCATAGCGATCAGAATCCAAAGAAAACAAAGATAACATGGGTGTGTTCTTACTACTTAAAACAGGTTTTCGTCAAAGACGCGGAAATCAAATATCGTCAGACATGATCATTTTTACCCAGCCGAAGTGTCAAGAATGGGGGCTGAATCACGGTCCCATATCACCAATCTTTATACGCGTATGCCATTACAGAGTCTGTAGAAGAAACAAGAGTATGTACTTAAATTATCAATTGTAAATCAAGTACCGAAAAGTATCACAATTAATGATATTGATGATTATTAAAGATTTATAAAGTAAAACCTCAAAATTATGCACCTGAATCAAAAACAAGAGGGAATTTTATGATAAATATTGGGTCCATCCTAGAATTTATAGCCGAAAACAAATCCAACAGAGCCCTGGAGCATACCTCATGCCATGGAAGGAGCGTTTGTGAAGGGATTCTTTTCATATCTTTTCATTGGAGGTGTTGGACTTTGCGTATGCTCCAAAGAAATGCTCTGAAAGATATAATAGGTATTCGATGTATAAATATGTAATAATATGTCTATATATTATAAATAATAATAGAATCATATTATATTTAGAAATAACATGCTATCATGTGGTTGGGAAACTCAACTCGTAGCTCCAAGTGGCTCCCCATGGCTGAGGACCCAGTGGACCCTGTGGACCCAGTGGATCTCCTGATTGATACTCTGGCTTACCTGACTGCATCGGAAATGGTGAAGAAACGAGTCGTCAACCGGATATGATCCAAGAATCATCGCAAAGAGACCAATGATATCATTCAGCGTAAGTCATCGGAAATGATCCAATGATATCCAATGATCCTTCAAGAATTGAATATTGAAACTGCAATATTCAAGACTGACGTGGAAACGCTGTTCTTTTGAGTCACCGCAGGCTCCTCACAAGAGCTTTATTTGCCCCAGCGATGTCTACACTTTGCCAGCGAACACCCTGGAAAAATGGTATGGTTCCATCTCAGTGGTCACGCCCTACACTTGGGTATGTGGTCTAATCCTATGAGGGATGCCTTAAGGGGATACCCCCGTCAACATACCTCAGAATAATTATAATATATTATAATATTATTCCGGCACCCGTTGAGTTCAAAAAAATAAATTATTCTAAGAACTCATGAGTTCATATGGAAAAATGGAATAATTTCCATCAAAATGATACCGGTATAGTCTATTTCTAGCCAAACGCAAGTGATCGTAAGCAGCTGCGCGCAAACGGCCGAAAACGGTTTCCCTTCTTGCAGAGCTGGGGCACAAATTTAAACAATTTTCAACATACTCAGATAGGATCAAGAAGAGTCAGGATAGTATCTTTAAACAAATTTCCTCTCAGCAACCCACTGGCTGAACATGGTTTTAGTTGGTTTTGGGTGTTTTCCAGTTTCTGGGCTAGTTTGGTGGTTCTGGCCTTAGTGGGAATGAGTGGGAAAAGCAAAATATTTGGTTGTCACTGGTTAATATTTTTGCCAATTTCTGGATTTGTTTTGTGATTGTAGCAGCTGCCCCCTTTTGTTTTTCAGGGGTGCCAGGCATCTCCAATACCTCCAGAATAATTTCTCCCCTGGGGAAAGCCCGGAGAAAAAAAAACAACTTGGCTCTCTTCTAGAGGTTTTCCCAACTTTGCGTCCGCACCCCTATTTCTTCCATATTCCCTTCATTTCCTTCCAAAAAACTCCCGTTGGCCATAGTGGGAATGGGTGGGAAATGTGTGGGGTTTCATTTGTTTTTTTTGCAATTCTTGCCAATTTCTGGCCTAATTTGGTGATTAGCTGTCCGCTTTCGTTTTTGAGGGGTACCAGGCATCTCCAATACCCCTAGAATAATTTCCCCCCTGGGGAAAGCCCACACAATGGCACTCAACCTGGCACTCAACCTGGCCTTTTCCTAGGTATTTTCCTAACATTCCCCATTCATTGCCACCCAAAGAGCTCTCGAGAGAAAGTACCGTGAGAGAAAGGTGGTCCGGTCGACACTAGTTGTGCGTGCAAGTATGCTGCAAAAAAAGGTTGGCAGCAATTGCCCAAACTGCATGATGCCTTAAATAACTGCAATTGGCATTTCCAGCAAAAAGTTTTCAGGCAAACACCGCCAAGCTAGGAATGGCTTTTGGAAAGGCCAGGCCAAACGTAGGAAGTATAGGCTGCTTCGAGATGTTTTAAGTTACCAAAAATTATTCCAAAACCTAATTATTCCGGGGTATCTTGACGGGCTGGATCATGATTTTCAAATTCCAACATGCATAATCGTATACCTACCCCCCTCAAAAATTATTCCTTGAAAATTATTCCAAAAGAAATTATTCCATAACCTAGTTGATACCCTGGAATAATTTCTTAAGGCATGGGTCATCTAATCCTTATCCCTATTACTAAACCTCCCCTGAATAATAAAAACCACCCCAGATTATTTGTTTTGGGAAATTTCAGATTGGCCAATTTGACTTACAGTAATTGACACCCTTCAGAAAACAATTTTAAAATCAAGGATATCAAGGTCCATTTGAAGGTTCTACCCCCTAAATAATAAAAGCTAGCTAGCCCCGGGGTCTTTTTTATTAGAGTCCGTTTGTTCAAATCAAAAAATTTAGTTTTTTTATTAAGGTTTTAAATTTACTGTAATATTGAGGGAAAGCTTCGAAATCCAATTTTTGGCAATTATTTTAATTAGATTTGAAAAGGGAATTTAATTGATTTTGAAATCGGCAATTTTAGTTTTTTAATTAAGGTTTTTAAATTAATATTAGGAGCCAGCTTCTCCCCCAAATATCAAATACCCCTTAATGAATAATAAAAACTACCCCTACGTTTTATTATTTGGGGGGAGGGGGGACATTTTAATATATTTTAATATTAGGATGAAGGGATTATTCACTCGCAACTCAGATTTCATGACGGATGAATCCCTTCACCCACAGGCAATGGACCGTTTCTCATCTGCACAGTGAGTATATCTCCCTGCAGTGGAGCATCCACCCCCAAGTGGATCCATCCAATTATTGGGCTCCTCTGCCGGAGGTACGTCATGTGATCGTGGGACGGGATTAAAAGCCATTTAGGCATATGGTTAAAACATGTTATTATCCCGGATTCTTGTTGGTTGTTATTTTATAATTTATAAAACCCCACTTTGGTTGGTCAAACAAAAATGAACCTGAAACATATAGCACCCCTCCAAGACGTTAAAAGAAAATAAACTACTTATCAATTTCAAGGGTTCTTAATTTTCTTGGGCTGCTAGCCATATGAGAATCGCATTAATCCCATCCCCCTAATGATTCTTCAATACACCGCCTTCAAAATGAACAGATTCAATCTGAAACCAAGGCTTCGATTGGGGGTTAATAGGGTGCCTTTGATATTATAGTGGAAAAAAATCATGTAAACATATTTATATGCACATATGTATCATTTACGTGTGTGTATATATATATATATATAAATACAGTATCTATAGTATTCCCAGTTCAAGATGGCGGTTCAGCACTTTCCGGCGAAATCACCGCCCAGATGCCATATAGAAGAGCGCTATGACACACAGCAACGGTCCCGTCAGGCCCAACGCAATGCCCAGATTAGCTTCTGCTGCTTCCCGCTTTAGGCTGCTCAAATAGTCCTGGATTTTTTTTTGCAGAGAACGTGAGTTTTTGTCTAAGCGGCTGAAGCAACAAAAAATGCATTAACATATGGATTATTGACAAACAAACATGGAGGCTTGACAAAACTAGAGGTTTAACTAACAATAATGGAGGTTTAACCAATCAACATGGATCACACTGGAAAATGTGGGATGCCTAAAAACTGCAATTCAACTGGCGGAAATGATGGTAAACAACTGGAATTTTGGGTTATCACATTTTCAGACAAAGCCAGATCCAGTTAATAACCCCACAGGCCAACGAAGGTGAGTCTGCCACATGGGAAATCATTGCGAAGTCTGTGATACCCCAGCTCTGCCAAACAAGAAACATGTGTTTTGGCGGCTCTTTGGTATATAGTTGTTATTATTTGTATATCTATTCTGATTATTCTGTATTCTTTAAAAGCACACAGACAATGATATGTGTGTGTGTGTGTATGTATGTGTATATCCAAGTACCCCTCCGGCCCGGCACCCATCAGCCGGTTCCTCAAGCCGATCTGTGTTATTGCTCAAGATCTGCACCTCAATGACTGGGCCAGTCCGATGGCTACCGGTTAAAAACATACCTATAGTGATTCTGAATGACCAAAAGGTTTGACAATTGTGATTGAAACTTAGAGTTGCCACTATTTTTCGGCATTGGGTTTTACTATTATATGTATATATAGTACAGTACATTTTATAGTCATATAGTATACATATTATGTACTTTTGTAGTCAGTACAAATCATATCTATTTGGGGAAGGGCTGCTTTTTCTTTTTAAGTTTTGCAAACTGCAGAACGACATTCAACATTTGGGTTGGATCATCGTGGCTGCGACAAATCATGAGCCAAGCCGCTGCATCAGGATCTTGTCGGTCCTTTGACAATTGGTGTTGTCAACAAATATGGGTGATTGGTTGAATAGGAATTAGAAAAAACTTTGATACCCAAACATGGCCATTGAACATCCAGTACTATTGGTGTAACAAAGAATCATCTATAATATTCTATAATCATCTATACATGGGGGATGTTTGATTGACATACATTGCAACCAAAGGGTAACGGTTGAAAACCAAGCGTTCCGATGGAAGTCAAACTGGCCATGCCAGGAATGCCTACCCTCTAGGAGCCCCCCTAAACGGTAGTCCCTACCGGGCACCCCGGCGTCCTGCTGTAAATAAGCTGATGGCCCACGAGTTTCATGCCGCACCATTCTCTTACTTGGCTCCTTGGTGGAAAAAGAGGATGGTCATCTGCTGAATGGTCTATTGGCTCGGCAATAACTGAAGCCATGGTCACAGGTCATTTGTGCTGTCCATCTTCAAATGGTGACTTCGATTGTTTTTAGCTGTTGCATGTGTACCACAACTGGCCGCGAGGCAAAGAGGGACATCCCATAAGTAGAAGCACAGCATGACCGAATGTGACCGATATCTCTCCGCAAATTTTGGTGATCTTCATTTCAGCCAGGTGGCCGTGGGAAAATCCCAAACCTCACCATTGGCACTCCTGAGCACAAACTACGTGGGGGTTCACCACAGGTGGCTAGGTGGCTAGAATGGAGTTACAACTGGAAAAATACGACCTGCTAAAAAAACGGCTTTGTACTGGAGTAATATCCCACTTATTCTTCCCGCGGTGAAGCACCAAGGACTGTAAACTACTGATTTTCAGCTGGGATCATCACCATGCGTTCTGGCCCAGTGTCAGATGCAGGGCATGTGTTGCTGCCTCTGCAGTCGCCAGCAGCCAGCATGGCCATAGTTTCACCTCGTGGTGATGAAGGCTGGACGAAAAAACGGTGGATTGGTTTCTGAACGGGAAATCTGCAGGAAACCATTCGAGTTGCCCACTTCCTTCCCCCATGACACACACACACACACACATATATATATATATACCTTGACTCTCCAACGACCCTTAATTTTTGGGGTCTTTCAAGAAAAATGGCATTTTTTTCCGAATGTACTTTTTTTGAAATCAAGTACTGTTTTTTGCATGTTAGTGATGTTCACTCATGGAGGTACAGCTGAAACTGTGGAAATCAAATAAATGTGCCACATTGCCAACTTGCAACTCATTGTTGCAGGTGCCATTTTTGTTTTGGCTGCTTGAAGGTGCAGGAGCAAAGATTTCCAAACTATTGGTTCTCGTTTACGTGTTTGATGCCATGGTTTCGATCTTGCTTGCTTTGGGTTTTGGACGCACTTTGCTCTTTCATTATTGCACGCATGAGGGTAGGTCTCAACACTCAGTTGCGGACACGCGGGTGAATTGCTCAATTTTGGTGACAACTTGTCGTTGGAAGATTTGCCCATACAACGCAAACATGCAAAGGCCTTTTTTCTTCAAACGTACCTTTTTTTGCTGAGGGCCGTCCGGACGGCGTCCGAAAGTACGGAAAAATGCGTCCAAAGTACGGAAATATCCGTCCGGCTTGGACCCGTCCGAACCAAAAGGATTTTTTTCCAAAAAACGCACCTTTTTTTTCACGTCCGTCCGTCCATCCGTCAAAACTGTTTCAGCAGCTGGCACCAGAAGATCAGGGCGAGTGGATGTGCTCAAACCCCGTGTATATTTTCGCATAAGTGTCGCAATGTGCAAATGTTTGCCCCCGCAGCTCATTATCAAAAGCAGGCGAAGGTTTTATATTTCGACACGAATTGTGGATCCAAAGCTTTTCAGCCATGAAGTTTTAGTTATGCGCCTGGGTCTGAATGATGTGTGAGGGTGCCTGATCCAACATTACACAGGACAAGAACAAAACGCTCACATGATTTAGCTTAGTAATGCTTAGTGTATATAGCCAGCACCTGCTTGGAAGATAAAAGGCCTTTTTTGCATGAAACGACCCCAAAAAGTATCAAACGTACCCAAAAAAGAGGTGTTTTGCAAACGACCCCAAAAACGAAGGGTAGTGGAGACTCCAGGTATATACATATGTATTAATATAAGAGTTTCCTGTAAATGTTCCCTTCAACATCCTTCAACCAATCCATTGAACTAAGGCAATCGGATGTTGGTTTCAGCGGTGGGACTCATTTAGGATTTTGGTGGATTCGCTGGATATCACCCCCAAAGATGTGTGTTTTACCCGTGGAAAGCATTGGACACATGTTTTGGTTTATTTCAGATGTGGTTTGACAACAGTGACTACTGGGCCATGCAAGTATGGACTGCATAATAGTTCTATGCATATAAAATTATGTGTATTACACATTCTTATCATGTTCGCGAGGTAAGCCGCTTCGCGGTGGTCAAAATCATCGGCAGAACTGATCAAGGATGGTGAAAACCTTTGGGCCCAAGTGAAGATCGCACACAAATTCTCATGCTACAAGCACCGTACTTAAGTCACATCAGGCGGGAAAAGTCACATCATCCCCAAGGCACAGCGGCATACAGCGGCGATACAGAAAAGTCACATCAGGGAGTGGAAAGTCACATCAGGGAAGAAAAATCACCATGGCACAGGCTGTTTCATCTATAATAATACATATAGCTAAAAGTGGCCGAAGCACTGAAAGGTTCATATGTGTAGAGAATCCTAATGGAATGATTGGAACACAGCCGATACCCATATAACCTCCTCAGATTCAAATCCTACTGGTACAGCGGCCATTTGGCACATACAATCATATATAATCATATAATCTGTGAAGGAAAATACCATGGCACAGCATGTTTACATGTGCACGTTATATAGACAGAAAGTAGCCAAAGTATTGCGCACAGCGAAAGAATCTCATCAAATCTATCACCCAGAGGAGTTGCATTTTTTTCTCAGCGCCCCTGGTCTACTTCGGCTAGTAATACGACTTAAACGCTAGTGCTAGTAAATAATGTTGGCATACGTAATATCGAATAATCATTCTGTCCACAATAAGGATCCCCCAATTATAGGTTTGTGTTCACCAACCCAACTGTAGACTGTAGTGACTGTAGATACAGTATCAGTATATCTACCATTAATCCAAAAGTTGGCCTAGTTACAGCACAGGATAGATATTTATACAGCCACCAGTTAACGAACTGCGGCACCACCTTGAACCAATGACCACCAAATCATCATTGATGATATACCCATGATCCCCATTTGCGTAAAAATCATGCGCGAAATGCCCGTAGTCCTCATAGTTTGTTGGTTTTTCATAGCCATGATTTCCTGGTAAAAAACCACCAGCCAGCTAGTTCATCCATTCATAACCCCTTAAAAACATATATCCATCAACTGTCCATTGATCCCTTCCGTTCATATTAAACATCCCTCATAGAATGGGGGCTGTTCTATACGAACGGGGAACGGGACTAGTGTCAACTTACCAGTCTTTATATATAGTAATTTTATGTAATTTTTGATGGTTAAACCATGAATCCTCCGAATACTATCCTGATAAACTTATATGAATCTCCTATTTTCATGTTTCAGCCATGCGAATCCTCATCAAAGTCCATACAAATCCCATTAGGAAAAAAAAAACTGATGTTTGGAGCTGGGTGACCATCACGCACAAGCCCAACTGCCACTTTTTGGGCCTAGGCTTGGTCAGTTTCACCCACCAAAAATAGTGGATATAGTGGGGTTGAACAAACCAAATTATGGGGCTTTTACCCACAGGTGGCTATTGAAAACAATGGGGAAATGATGCTAATCGAGTGGATGCAATGGATGGAACGGAGTAGCCAGTTTTCAAAGAGATTCAAGGAATAGGAGGTGAGGAGTCTAGCGCTGTCAAGCTTTCAACAAGGAGAACATTTACTGGGATATACAACCATCAATATGATGCAATTTGCCCAAAAATTAAGGGAGACTCCAAAATGTTGCAAGTTCCTTGGAACGAAAGATCTGGTCCAAGAATCTGGGAATACCAAATTAAAATTCTGGATGGTCGTTGAAAAGACCTGGACTAAGTGATTCAGATACCTCGGAAGATCCCAGGAAAGGGACCATTGGATGCAATAGATCCCAATCGCATTGGCTTAGGATTATTGGATTGACCAGATTTGGCTGGAATACAAACACATCAAAACATGGCTCTAGTTTCCAACCATCATCCACGATCACCTTGCGGCTCTAACGGTCGCCCATTCAGCCAACAAAAACGTTGCTCCAACATCGTGATCTCAAGCCAAACCCAGGGGCCCCGATATATGAAGACCTGAAACTTTGCAAATGAACGAAACGGTGGGCTGTTCCCACCTTGAGCCAAACAATGGCTGCAATGCCTGGCGGAACTCCCTGACAGCTCGATGGTGGGATGTAAATTCATGCAACTCCACAGCAAAAAACAAATTACTTTACTTCGTGTGATCCCCACCATGACATTTATACATTTTGTTACTGGCAAATCTTCTGGCATTCTATCTGACATATTTTCTGGCATTCTATCTGGCATATCTTCTGGCATTCTACCTGGCATATCTTCTGGCAGATGTTCTGGCATATCTTCTGGCAGATGTTCTGGCATATCTTCTGGCATATCTTCTGGCATATGTTCTGGCATATGTTCTGGCATATCTTCTGGCATTCTATCTGGCATATCTTCTGGCATATTATCTGGCAAATCTTCTGGCATTCCATCTGGCATTCTATCTAGCATATCGTCTGGCATATTATCTGGCAAATCTGCTGGCATTCTATCTGGCAAACATTCTGGCACTTTATCTGGCATATCTTCTGGCATTCTATCTGACATTCTATCTGGCATTCTATCTGGCATTCCTTCTGGCATTCTATCTGGCATATCTTCTAACATTCTATCTGGCATATCTTCTGGCACTCTATGTGGCATATCTTTTGGCGTGGATACTCGCGGTTGATGTCCGGCAGGGAACACTGGGCGTGGATGGTCGTGGTTGAGGTCCGGCAGGGAACACTGGGCGGGGATACTCGCGGTTGAGGTCCGGCAGGGAACACTGGGCGTGGATGGTCGTGGTTGAGATCCGGCAGGGAACACTGGGCGGGGATGGTCGTGGTTGAGGTCCGGCAGGGAACGCTGGGCGTGGATGGTCGTGGTTGAGGTCCGGCAGGGAACACTGGGCGTGGATGGTCGTGGTTGAGGTCCGACAGAGAACACTGTGGATCGCGAGTCGCAGTTGAGCAGGAGGACAAGGAGGACAACGAGAGGAGGAGGAGGACAACGAGAGGAGGAGGAGAGGAGAGGAGGAGGAGGAGGACCAGGGAACTGACATAAAATCTAACAACCCTCACCTGGCAGGTGGGGAACAAAGACCTGAGTCGGTCTCAATTCATTAAGATGTGTATATTTCAAATGACCCATATGTACCAATTAGTCATCCTAATCATTGTACGCACTGGCATGTGTTCTATATATATATATATATACATACGTATTATACATACCCCGATTGTTAAACCAACAGTTTCGCAATGACGTTTGTTTTTGTATATAGTAGAGCTAATTATTCTCAATATGATTCAATATGAATCTACCCCTTGTAGTTTAACAGTTCGCTATGGAAAATTACACTATTTTGGACACGTGAATCATCGAACTTCGCTTCCATAGCAACCTGTTACTAAATGGTATAGTTTTCATTTTTGTTGGTGAACCTCCACTAATCACCAATACAATCCCATCAAATCACCACAAAATCCCATCAAATCACCCAAAAATGCCATCAAACCACATTAAAATCTGCAGTGCGAACGGAGCTGCTCCGGTTCCGCTTCCGCCCCACCTGGTGAACTCCCAAGCTGCCGCTGCTCGCGGCCTTCCAGCCGCTCCACGGCTGCCTGAAGTGGGGAACTGACAATGTTGGGTTGTATGAAGATGGGGAATAGTATAACAATGTCAACAGTTAACAATGATTGCTGACAGTATGGAATAGTTAACGGTGTTGACATAACAATAATGAACAGTGTTTGAAGGTTGGGCAGTGATTGTGAATTAACATCGGAAAACAAACCGTGTGTGAAATTAATAATTGTTTGTTTAGTATAATAAGGAAAGTATGAATATAGTGATTGTAAAAAGTGTTGTTGAAGAAGTTTAATAGTATTGTGATTAGTGTTGGACGCCGATTACTATGAGGATGCGCTATTGTGACAAATGTTTCCAAAATTATTTTGGATCTGTGGAATTGATTGAGGGGCGCACTATTGTGTGAAGTTTTTTTGGGGTAATAAGTGTTTTCACTTTTAAAAATAGTTTTTTTTTCAGATTTTTCATGTTATTTTCATACTTTATGCTTTCTTATTTTTCAACATTTTTGAAATATTTGATGAATATGTGTTTGTTGTCTGAAGAAACAATTTTTAAAGGGGGTAGTCCATGTGCAATATTGATCCTCAATAATATGTTTGTCGTGGTGGTCCTCTATTGTGTCCAGCTGCTGCCTGAGGTGACAAATTTTCCCATGTCCTTTGCTAAAGCTTTTTTCTTTTACTTTCTGGAATTCTCAGGAATGTCCAATTTCCCAAAATATATGATGCCTTATGAAAACCCAATAATAAAAAAAAAAACAGCAGCCAAACATTTTTTCAAGGGGGTAGTGCATGAGCAACCCTGATCCTCAATAGTATGTTTGTTGTGGGGGTCCACTATTGTGTCCAGCTGCCTGAGGTGAGAAAAAAATCATACATTCCTTTTGCCCTTTCCTTTGCTAAAACTTGTTTCTTTTACTTAGCCCCATTCTTCTTGGAATCAAAACCAAAAGGTTTTTCCAAAGGGTGAACGTCAGCCAACCAAAAAAATCCATGAATGACCATGATCTTCAATAGTATGTTTGTTGTGTGGGTCCTCTATTATGTCCAGCTGTTTTGTTTTTGAAATGTTATCTCCTTTCCTTTGCTATAGCTTTTGTCTCTTACTTAGTTCAATTCTCCTTGCATCCTCACCATGATTTCTATGGTGTTTCTATGGGATTTTGATTAAACAATTCTATGGAAATTCTATGTACTTTCTATGGTGTTTCTATGATATTCTATAGTGTTTCTAAAGGTGTGTCTATGGTAGTTCTGTGGGATTCCTATGGGGTTTCAAAAGGATGTCTATGGGATTCCCTTTGGATTCCTATGGGGTTTCTGTGGTATTTCTATGATAATTCTATGGGATTTCTGTGGGATGTCCATTATATTTCTTTTGGATTTCTATGATATTTCTATGAGATTACTATGGGATTAAAAAAAAAAACAATGGTATTTCTCTGAAATTTCTGGAGGATTTCTTTGGGAATTCTATGGGATGTCCATGAGGTTTCTTTGGAATTTCTATGGTGGTTCTATGATATTTCTTTGGGACTACTATTGGATTTCTACGGGATGTCGATGGCATTTCTATGGGATTCCTATGGGGTTTGAAAAGGATGTCTATGGGATTCCCATTGGGTTCCTATGGGATTTCTGAAGGGATGCTATGGGAATTCTATGGTATTCTTATGGGATTTCCATTGGATTCCTATCGGATTTCTATGGAATTTCTATGATGTTTCTATGGGATTCCTATGGGATTCCTATGGGATTCCTATTGGATTTCCATGATGTTTCTATGATATTTCTATGGGATTACTATGGGATGTCAATTGAAAGTAAGTTGACATCAATTGAAAATCAATGAAAGTAAGTTGAAATCAACTGAGAATCAATTGAACGTAGTTGAAATCAAAAGTAAATTGAAAATCAATTGAAAGTAATATGAAAGTCAATTGAAAGTAATTTGACATCAATTGAAAGTAAATTGAAATCAATTGAAAGTAAATTGAAAGCAATTGAAATCAATTACAATCAATTGAAAGTCAATTGAAATAAAATTGAAATCAATTGAAATCAATTGAAAGTAAATTGAAATCAATTGAAATCAATTGAAATCAATTGAAAGTAAATTGAAATCAATTGAAATCAATTGATCAACATTTTATTCAGGACCTGGCACTTAAAGAAATCCACATTAAAGTGGATCCAAAAATTGTTTTGGGGGGGGCTACACTAATCAGCATCCAACATTATTCATAGAGTGATTGTTGAACAATATTAGTAGTTGACAGTGATGTTGACAGTATTCAAATATATTAATAGTTAACAGTGTAAATATATCAATAATTAATAGTGAAAAATAGTGATGCACTGCAAAACATATCATAAATTGACATAGTACAAACTGACAGGTTCCCACAGTCAAGCATATTCATTTGATAACGTTTGTTAAATACTGAGAAAGCAACTCAATTATATAATCATAATTAATATTTAAACTGACAGATTTATAATGAGCGTCAAGCGGCGAGGAACTGTCAAGTTAGGACAACCAGAAAACATTGGGATTATAGTGGTTTTATGGCATCATGGGAATATAATGGATGCACATGGATATACAATGGGAATATAATGGCGATGACAATAACTTTTGTTATACTCCCATCTTGAAATATTTTCTAAGGACTATATGATGAATATGTCATAGAGTCACTGGTAGATAATATAAAATATATTCCCAACATTGAATATAGAATGGATAATGTATCTTATGGTTATCCCCGTATTATATAACCAGTAATATATTCCCATAGTTCCCGATATGAATTATATGGGGATATATTCAGTTAATAGAGTCGGATTTAATGAATATATTTATATAGTGGATATACAAAGCGAAACATCGTGAATCCCACTATAATCCCATCATCAAATAACGCACATGGATATATAATGGAGATTATAGTGGATTTATCAATCATGGTCGGTAATATACTAGATATATAATGGGAATACAATAGGCATAAATCCAAATAATCGGGTAAAACCAATCGCAAACCATACCCAATAGTTAGATGCTTATTCTTGGGTATACCTCTATTGGATCTATTTGGTGTGATGTATAATGTGAAATGAGCCAAAATGCTTGGTGAATGGGATGGTTTGATGATTGTTGAGTTTACCATCAACTGGGTAACTTGGGTGGTCTAAAAGAATAGGTCTCCTTTGATGATCGCGTTCGTTTCTGCTCATGAAAAAAACTGATATAATCACGCTGATATAAAAAGGATTGCAAACATCAAGTCCAAGTGCCAAAACATGAGAAAATGGATGAAAATGGGATTGTTCTTGCGACCATTCAGCTCAAATGCACCGAAGGCAAAACCCTTAAAAACAAACATTCAACAAAAATAACATAAACTTCGCCCAGTTGAGATCTATTTACCATTTTAATGTGGCTATATCGTTGTAGCGGCCCTTCAACAATAACAATGGCTCACCACTATTTCAATACGATTTTGCCCAACTCTCCAGCTTAAAGTTGAACAGTGACCAAAAAATACCACGATTATGGTGTATACAATTCCCATTCAAAACTGTTTAAACCCATGTTCTTCTATAGTAAAACCATCATTCTTGAGGATCCAACCCCATCAAACCCTGATGTTTCATGGTTTTCGATAGTTCAACAGCTGATTTTTCAAGGGTATTTCACCACTCCACCCGCAACGCCCGCGTCCATCGCGGGCGTCCCCACGATGACTTTCCGCGCCAAGGCATCGGGCACGGAGCGCCTCTCGCTGAGACGTTGGAAGAAGTCCAGCCGCAGGCCGGACAAATGCCTCGGCATCCACTGGACTGTGATGTATATCTGATGTATATCTGATGATATTCTGGCTACTTATACTCTAGATACATCAAGATATGATATTTGCTTATATCATACATTTATAGATACACAATGATATACATAGTATATAAATATATATATATGCTGCTTCTATGCTGTATGATATTGTATAATTATATGTGTGGGATAACACTCAATATCTACATCTAATACCTAATCGGACAGCTACGTATAACAAAATTGAAAAAGTGGATTGTATCAGCTGGCAATTAAGAGTATGGTAATTGGAGTATGTTGTTAGATTTACTGGCCCAAGAGATATGCCAGTTGTAAACATGTCTTTGCGGCAACTCGACTATATCTGGAGATTTCAATCCTACAGAGTTTATGGATGGAGGCTCAACCCCCAAACCCAGTCCGGAGGCCCCCTGCTGTGTTTGGGTAGCATCCCGGCCGCACAAAGCATCCACGGGGCGAGCCTACAAGGGGCTGACCCGTGGAGAGGACTTGCAGAAAGCCGGTGTTCATCCGGCATTGGGTACATGCCGCACATGATATACATGTTTGAACCACCAATTGGAATATTTCCCCTGGCAACTGCTGCCATGAGCTCCTGCCAGCTTGCAATTTACAGCGGCAAAGTCCTTTATTTGGCAAGCTCCGCCAAACTAGTAGTATGTTACATTTGTTTGCGATATGTTTTCTTCGAAGATTGTGTTTTTGGCTGTTTGTAAGGAGTGTTTTAAGCTCTTTGTCCGGGGGAGACTTTCCATAGGATCATAGGCAAATGAGCAAATGTATGCATATGTCCGTGTCTCACCCATCTTGAATAATAAAATCCTGTTCTTACCATTAAGAAAATAAGTCACAGGTTTCCCGGTGAAAATATTCTCCTTCACCCTTCACCATTTGACAAGTATTCAAAAACCCCTCTGTTCTTCAATTGTACTTTCTGGTTTGCATCACCAACAAAACATAAAGGATAATGATAATCGCCAATATATATATATATATATATAAAATCATATATACATATGTATGTATGTATGTATGTATGTATGTATGTGTGTATGTATGTGTGTATGTATGTATGTATGTATGTATGTATGTATGTATGTATGTATGTATGTATGTATGTATGTATGTATGTATGTGTGTATGTATGTGTGTATGTATGTGTGTATGTATGTGTGTATGTATGTAAATGTATGCAAATGTATGTAAATATATGTAAATGTATGTAAATGTATGTAAATGTATGTAAATGTATGTAAATGTATGTAAATGTATGTAAATGTATGTAAATGTATGTATGTATGTATGCATGCATGGATGCATGCATGGATGTATGTATGCATGCATTGCATTGTATTGTATTGTGTTGTGTTGTGTTGTGTTGCATTGTATTGCATTGCATTGCATTGTATTGTATGTATTGTGTGTATTGTATGTATTGTATGTATTGTATGTATTGTATGTGTTGCATGTATTGTATGATATTGTATGATATTGTATGTAATGTAATGTAATGTTATGTTATATTATGTTATGTATGTATGCATAATATTATATATACTGTGTATGTGTATATATATATATGTTATTAACCCTCTATAATCACCAACCATCAGGGGGGTTGAATGCTCACCTAACTGGAAAGCCAGGTCCAACATTCTTTCCATCCGAGCCTGACTGGATAACCAAATCACTTCAGATAAGCGAGACAGCAGGCCGAAAATGGGCCAGTCCTCAGTGCTGGATTTGAAGTTAGAATGTTTGGCAATGGTTGGCATCTGGGTTAGTTCACGCCGTACAGATCTGATGATTATGATGCTGCAACCGAGATCTACTTGATTGCATCATGTTACAGCCGAACTTCATAATGTGTGAACTAACCCAGATAATAATAGATGGTCTGATTTGATGAACTAACATGATTATGATCGATTCTACCCATGATTATGATGAACTAACATCATGGTCTGATTTGTTCTTTTATCTCAGTGTGACTGCGATACTTCCAGCTCATGGATCCCAACTCCCCAGTTTTTCATCCAGCAACAGCTGGACCACCCTGGGCTGCCCTGTGGATGAAACATGAAACAACATGATAGAGGCCCGCTTCAGCAACACGTTCCCAGTTGACTAACACCAGTAGGAATTTAAACTTGGAAGTCTCAGGATTTTTTGGGGCCCCATTCAATCAACTAAGATAACTAAGATGTATATCCTGGGTTGACAAATTATATAACATTAAAATATAATTGTATAATATGTTTATACACCTTTCTTACATTTCCGCTAGCTACAGCAGCAGCATGCTGCAGCCATGTAGCCAATGACATAAAGTCCCAAAAGCTCCGTTCCAGCTTCTGCAAGCGATCAAAGGCCACCCACAGCATCCCATAACCTGCACAGCTGGTGGTGGTAACTCAGGTGCCCTAAAACATCAGATCTTACGGAGATCTTACATTCCGTTCCTCCAGTTTATGATATTTATGGCGACCTAACCCACTGGCTGATTATTCATGATATACTTCTGAAACGTATTCATTGGAGTTGTCAATTGCACGCGGACCACGCCAGTTGAATGAAAGAACCATCATCTCATCTTTTTTTCTGGGGTTGAAGTTTGAACCGTATATGTGATACATCTGGGTGTGTCTGAAACGACCGCACCTCCAACAAATCGTTCTTTTCATAGTTTCCCTCTTCAAATATTTGCGGCCATCCCCCGTTCTTGCACGAACCCATTCTACCTTTGATATCCTTTGATGATTCCCGTATATACCCGTTATATACCCATTTCATACCCATCATATACTCATGTATAACCATTACATATACCCATCCACCACATGCTTTGTGTTATATCCTCGGATATGTTGCTTAAATCACCAGCCCTCGCCACTTCAGTCAAGCATCGCTCGCCCGGAGTCAGGAAACTCATCGCGAAAAAGTTGCTGGCCACCTGCAGGAATCTAAGCCGCTAGGGTCCCTCCGGTCATTGGGATACTATAGGCCCTATAATTAATTGTGTCATTGGATTGGTTTAAGGGAAAATTTACGGGATACCGCCATATTTAATGGTAAAAACCATGGTTTTCTGTAGATTTTCCCCTAAACCAATCCAATTCATAACAGCTTGCTATGAAAGCCATGGCCCATTTAGATCTGTTTAGTTCGATGTTACACAAGGGCAATTTTCCATAGGCATGTGAGTTGGCTCCAGAGTTTCTGCATTTTTGTTGCCCATTTCTGGTGGGTTTACCAATGGGGAAATGACCAATCACCCACAGGAAAATGATGAATTCAGATTGTAGCAACCACCCCAAAGATAGAAGTTGGTGAAATCGTACAACAAAATCGTGCTTTTCATTGCGCAATTCAGTCAGTGTTTTGGGTTCATAAAATTGGTCATTGTTGCCAGGCTCGAGTGTTGGTTGTCGAGTCCGGGTCAACTTGCTGTGCTTCACCAAAATGGACCAATGTTTAATTTAGTGCCAGTTGGTCAATCAGATTAATCTATAGTTATGTTGCAATATATATATATATATATATCATAATTACCAGTCCGTATGTGGTTTTGTAAGGCCTGAAGCCTGAAAAATGTTGACCCATGCCTGCTGTTGGCATTTTATGGCACTGTGATTCCTAAATCGGGTACCTGGAAATTGGAATCATTGCGGAGGAATCTCCATGATTCCATTCTTGTTGATCAAGTCTGATCAGCCAGAATTTAACTGTCCCTTTCTGAAGTTCAGAATCATAAAAAAAACCACGGTCCCACGGTTGATGACAAAGGAGTTTGATTCATAGGTGAAGTTCTCATGCACCTGGCCCAGTTCGCAGGGATTCTCGACCTGGCGTGAGGCCAGATCAAATCTGTCAGATTTATACAGATTTGACCGACGAATATTGGCTAAAACGGCTAAAACCCAACAATCCAACATGAAACCAACAAAAAAAAAAATAATATATATATATATACTCTCGGAGAGTATCATCTACACAACTTAACCATGCATGTCTTGGTGCTCAGGGTTGGAACCCAGCCAACCCTACCGGCCCTAGCATGATGGGCTCTTCTCTTTAGTCATCTCAAGTTTTATCGGCGAGAATCTCTGTCTGTGTTGGTTGAATCCCTGTTTTGCTGGCGTCATCCTATGCTGCTTGAATCCGCATTAACTATCGACTGTGAGATCACAATTCATTAAACCCGAAGCGTGTTGGTCACGCTGAATTTCTTGAATGCCAGTTTTGTTGGTTACAGTTACATTCCATTTTTTCATATGCACGTAACATATACGGATGTGTTTGTCTTATTTTGGGCTTCAACCCCCCGAAAAACTATTGTCAGTGTCATTGGGGATCATCATTTGCCACAAAGCCATCGACTCGGCCTGAGCTTTGCTGATCTGGGACTGGGAGTTGCTGATGAGGCCTAAGCAGTCAGAATCGCTGCCGATGTCCCCAACATCTCCCCAACCCTCTTATGGGATTTACTTCCAACTGGAGGTCACCTTGCACAATGGGCTTGCAATGTAAATCCTCATAAATCCCCAGGTAGAACAGTCTTAGAACAGTTGGACACCTGGAAATTATGGGGGAAACATCATCTCTTTAATTTATCCTGGCAACACTGTTCTATCCTTAAAGGCGATCCCTCTATATTGGAATATTCGCCGTCCTTTGAGTCGCTACCACTGAACATCTTTGCCAATTGAAACCCCGATCATTCCAGGTATTGATTTGGGTCTGCCTTAAAATGGAGCACGCTATTTCCAAATCAGCTGGTTTATGAACCTTTTCCCCATCAGATTGTGCCATCAAAATTTCAGACACACCCAGAGATCATATTGTTGGCTGGGTTGGCTGGCCATATCCCATTATATCCCCATGAAACCCCATGTTTGTTGACAAAACCTCTGCTCTTGTTGGCTAAACCTCCGTTTTCGTTGGCTAAAGCCACTTTTTGCCAGTCATATTCCACGGGCCATCTGCCTACCCAACAAAACATAACAAAACCGTGCCTGGTTGCATCTGCAGAATGTTCATCCTCAGCGGCCAGGGCAACCATAAAATTGAAACCTGTTGCTTCTTTAGGGGAGTTGTGTTGTGTTGTTCCAACATGTTCCAACTAGAAAAATGAATCACAGTTCAACGCTTAGCTGTTTAGTTTCTTTCCATCTGATTCATTCTGAATACGCCAAGAAATGGGCCCTTTTTCTCAGCTGTCTTACGCCAATGCCACTGAGATTCGCTGCAATGCCACCTTGGGTGTGCCGGAAAAATGGGAAAAGCCATGGAAAACCAATGGACACCAGCCATTTAACTGATCAGACTGGGGGTGTTTTGGCTTCGCCACACGAGCTTGATCAAATCCATGTGGGGCTTTTGCCCCAAAGTGCCCCAAAGGGATGGTTTGCCCAATATGTCGGGCCAAAGCAAATCCTCCAGTCGACGAATTAAACTATGGAAACCACTGGTTTTTAAAAGGTAAGTTATTGTAAAATTATAAATGAACCATTTTGCATAAGTACCAATACTTCCAAAGACAATTGTTTAAATAGTCGTTATTGCAAGAACTTTTTTTGTGAAAGCCTTGTTTTTGTCAAAAAAATGGCGCCGAGTCCGTTGAAAAATGGTTCTTAATATTGTTTTAGGCAAAGTTCTACGGCAAAAACTAAACGTTCCACGGCAAAAAAAACTAACCTACCCCGAAAATGTCCGGTCTACACTTTGCCTACGGTTTGTCTACAGTTCTTGGGCTAGGCCTTAGGCAAGGAGTCGTTAGTGAACAAAAATTACACGTTGCTTAGCAAAAAGCATGCCTCTCCGGGAATCCATGGATTGGTTTAAGGAAACAAATGCCGGAAACGATAGATTTTCCCATTAAATATGGGGTTTTCCTGTAAATTTCCCCTAACCCAATCCATTGAGGGAAGGCTATTTAAAAGTCGGGGAATGCTACTAACCTCAGCCAGGGCGCAGTAGGACCACACGCCTGTGTCACCAAAGCAGCGTCGACTACGCATAACAGGCTCAGAAAGCGTGCTGTAGGTGACCAAGTCCTGTGCTGTTTTGTGGGTTGCATGAGCAACCTTGAGCAACAAATGTGGGAAATAACTATTTTTTAGGCAACAAAAAAGAAAAACAAGTTGTTCTCCCACTGGTATGTAACCAGGTGCCAACAAAAACCATAGGTACTTTTTCTGGGCTCCACAAGTCAGATACCGGGTATCCCATGGGATGCCCATGAGATGCCCACACCAGGGACAAGCGGTGCCCGGTCCTCGCGAACTGCCGTCCAATTCACATGCAGCTCGTCCCCACACTGGGACCTTTCGGTGCAGAGTAGATCTGGGTTTAAGCCTCAAAGGTGGAAACTTAAGGCACCAAATTGGAATATGATGCTGTGATTGGATGATTATGATGATTAGAGAAATCCCAACCATCATAACCATCTACATTGTTACATACTGATCTTGCAGTGAAGGGCCTAAAGCAAATGTTCCCCAGTAGGCCCGGTAGTTTCCTCACATGGTTGGGAAACAAAAAGAGTAAGCTACAGCAGTCCATGGCCAAGCATGGGCTTGCTACTCAGCAGGGTATCATGCTCATATGGATGCGCGCGCGCGCACACACACACACGCACGCGCACACACACACCCATATATATATATATATATATACAATTTATACATATAATCATATATACAATCCCAATATATATATATAGATATACTTAGATCCATGCATACATGGATGTATGTGCAAGATGCATGCATGTGGGTATGCATGTCTGCATGTGTGCATGTATGTGTGTATCAAATTCTGTTTAAATCAAACCATTTCTGCGCAAACCATTCACCAAACTGCTGACCCAACTGAAACTTGTTTTTGCCGGTTCAATTTCACGATGGTTCATGTAACTATCTTTTGGTGTGTCAAAAAAATAACATGTTTTCAGGCTGAATTACATAAATACACCCACCAACCTAAACTCATGCCATTTAGGGGATAAGTCCCCTAGCGTTATCCACAGTGTCGTCGTCGTGCGGTCCCCAGTGTGTTTACATCAGTTTACCCTGCCTCTGCCCAAGCGCTGAGCAAAGAAGTAACGGTGTCGCAAGCCACCTCGGTGCATTGGGATCACAATCGTCGGATATCGTAGGATACACCGGAAAAACATATGGGTTTGTCTGAAACTAGGGTATATTCCCAATGAAATAGCCATTTAAAAACGGGATAATGATCAGCAAAATCATTGGGTAAATGGGGTTTAGCCTATTTTCAGACAAACCCATATGTTAAAAATACCAAACCCAACACCATTTGGTGAAATCCAGTGATTTGATCTGATGAATTTGCCCACAAAAATGCCGTCAAGTCGCATTTCCAAGATAGATCAATATGGTAAACTCATCAACATTTCAATCACTGCCCTTATATTGTAATGTTAAACGCACCCTGAATGGCCCCAAATATGTGTAAATTCCCTACTAAACCATAGTTTCCATGGAACTTTTAGTAGTAGGGCAGTAGGGGGAAGGAATTAGAAAAAATCATTTCAATAAACAACTAGGTGGAAGAGGGCGCTTTGTTTGCAGATATTATTGGAAGGGTAAAATTGATTAGGTACCTTGACCCTAGATCTATCTTAATTTACAAATAACATTTTTAAACAAAATATGTTTATTGAAGTTTATTGATTGTTCATTCTTTTTGGCGTGAAATGCACAGCGGACAAATTGAGGGTCAAGTTGTGATGGATGTCAAAACTCAGCATGCAATATGCTTACTGTCCCCAAAAGACTCCTGCAGTTCTCTTTAAAATACCGCACGCTTCCTAGACAAACCCATTGGTTTTTTGGAAAAAAAGTTGCCCCCAAGTGCCCAGTTCCACTGGTCTACTGAAAAATGACCATTTCTCAGAGCCACATCCCACCGCCAGCTGGCGCTGCCGACGTCCTTTTTGACTCCGCTTTCCTTGTTTTCTTGTTCAAGGGGCCAGAGCTACAGCTGCCCAGCAAGCTATCCGCGACTTTTCAGCTTAGTGCTTGTTGCTGTGGCAAAAGCCATAGATGGCATCCGGTGTGATAGTCTATCAGGGATATCATCGAGAGCAACAGTTGCACAAACAAAAAAAATGATTGGATAAGAGTATCATTTCACAGGCGGATTCATCCAGTTAAATCAATATTAGGAACATATTCCAGGAATTCAGGGGATGATTCATACATATAACACTCATTCCAGTTCCATTACCCTTCAGTAAACTAACATAGATGTGGAAAAAAACACCATTTGTAGATCATTTTCCTACTGTGGATGTTTTCGAAATCTTGCACCACCTTGGATGGTTGAAACAAGTTGAAACCCTATAAATAATGGGATAATGGGAAGTTTACCACCTATCAACTGGGGATTTCTTCTCCAAGTCAACGGAGAGCTCGGCCGCCAGCGTCAAAAGGCGCGCTTTCTTTTAATGGCTCCGCGGCTCACCAGTGGGCTGAAATTCTCACAGATCTATCATAATCCAACATGGAGGAGAAAAAAAAACATTAAAAAAACGGGAAACATTGGAGATTTTTAATGACTTGAATATGGTTAAGAATGTTAAATGGGAAGCATTGGAGGTTTTCATGATGTTGTATACGATGTTTAATGGGACAAGATTGGAGGCTTCCATAGCTAACTTTACTGGTGGGTATATGGAGATATGTCAATGACTCATTGGCAATGGGAACAACTGACTGATTTATATAGGTGTGAATTCGGTGAATATTGTGTGTGCACCATGCTTTCAGAATCTTTCAGATGTCTTTTTTACAGGGTACCCATGTGTACCCCATGCACTTTCAGGCCATCTTTCTTATCAATACAGGTGATGTTTCAAAACCCCCAAAGGGATCCAAAGGGGACCTTTACCTCAACCCCATTTGTGATGAATTTACATGAAAACTAGTGACATGAATAATTACCAGCGTGGCGCTGTTTCAGCTGTCGCTGTTGAGTGGTCTTGCCGACGACAAAACAGTTCTTGAACATCCACAGGGTGATGATCGCGACAAGATCTTTGTCCTTTAAAAATATCCAGGGCCCTATTTTTTACTGCCGAAGAAGACATCTGCGTCCAGATGTCCATTAGCCTGCTGAAGGATCAAAGAGAGCCGTCGCGGCAGTGTCTATGTGGAGGATCACCACGGCTAGTAACTGATTAGTGAGCAGGTTATAACCCAATTAGAGATGGGATAACCGATTTAATTAGGGGACTTGTGGACTAGGGCTAGTCATTCACCAGTTATAATTCATCCTCCAATTAATTAATCCCCTCCCAATCAAAAGCCAGCATTCTGCACACAAGAACCCGGGTTTAGTTCAAGATCTGTTCCTTGTGAGGTGACGAATATGTCTCATTTTTTGGTGTGTGGGGTTCTACCCTCTGGTAATTTAACATTGCTATTGAAAATGGCCATTATTAATGGGTAAATCCACTATAAATGGCCATTTTCAATAGCTATGTTAAATTACCAGAGGGGTTCTACATCATTTGCGAAAATGCCTACGGGCCTACAATGGCCTCCCGTTGCATGTTGTCGCACAACAAAATGAAACTCGGCAGCGCTCGGACGGCGTAACAAGCCCGTAACCAAGCATCGCTAAAAAACACCACCGCGCTAAACACAACGCAACACAACAAAAACACATGAACATGCAGTTCAATGTACCCTCTGGTAATTTAACGTAACTATGGAAAATCACCATTTTTCATGGGAAATTTCACTATAAATGGTGATTTTCCATAGTTACGTTAAATTACCAGAGGGTAAAAGATGTATATAATTTACCAAAATTCAAAATAACCGATTGATTGAAGGGGACGCATTCACACCCGCAGATATAGATGCTGCCTGATAATTCCAAGTTTGATCCAAACGAGCAGGCCCCCAGCGGCAGTTCAGAGCTTCAGATTCATCCCAACTGCAAGGGCGTGGCTGTTGGAATACTAAAGAAACAAATCACATCTGACTGAATCTCACTGATTCTCAAAAGCAGTCCTTAATCAATCTGATTCACTGTTTTTTTTTGGTTCTATCGTGATCATCTATCGTTGATTAGAGGAGTGCTAAATCTTATCATATTTTTCAATATTTTTTCAGATACAAACCCGGTTTAACCTCCGCGTGCTCGGAGGATCTGTGCGTCTACTCGCTATCCTTCAGAATGACATCGATGTAGCGGGAGTTGTTTGGAATCACACCTCGGCTGAGTTGGAGACTGTGACAGTTGTACTACAGTTGTGACATTTGGTCAAAGAAAACAAAGTGTGGTATACGTGAAAAGCCCTTTCCATGAAGATGTTGTGACATATGATGTTCTGCTGATTGATGAAGAATCATGAAGAGTTTCCCCTAACATTCTTTGCATATTTCAAACATTCCCTTAAGCTTTATTCTTCCCTGTCGCCAAGATGGTGCCTTGGCAATAGCAAGCGTTCAAACCAAAGATTGAACATTTTGGTTCATGCTGATCTCTCAAACAAATGGTAAATGTCCACACAAAGTATCGAATCACCTGCCTGAGATGGACATATTTTTTGAACATGAGCGCATGTTATCGTTTGTTGATAATGCATTATCGTTTTCCAAGCCTCAGCTTAATTTCCCAAATTCAGAGATGTCTCGAATGTTTGTGTGTGTTTCCTCCCATGTCCCTAGGTTTTTGGGTGTTTTGTTCGCATCCAGGGGAATCCAAGGTAGTGCCAAGTTACTTTTGTGCAATGTCTCTGTGGCCTTCTTGGCCGATTCCGCATCCTTGAAAATCACCACCGCCGAGCCGCGCGTCACCCAGTGCATGTCCGCCACTTCGCCTGCTGTTTTGGACAAACGTAGACATGGGACATGCATTTTCCGCACAAAAAAATGGGAAACATTAAAACAACAACGCGAAATTAAAGATGAGAAATTCATAGTAACATGTCTTCTGCTACTACTTTCCTCAACACAGCGAAATCAAGATGATGCCATGGATAGAATCCCTTCCCCCGTTCATATTTCAAAGATCCCCCACAAACCATGGTGGATGGTGGGTTATAAAAACGCGGGTGTATAATATTAGTGGGATGGGACATTCTTTTTTAAAAGGTTTCCTCACTAAAACGTGGACCATGAATATAGAACAAAAACATAAAAATTAAGAAATGAAGAGAAACATATCTGACCAAATAGGGACGCATTCATTGGACAAAAAAGAATACGAATCTGAAACTATCAAAAATTATCAGACATGATCTGCACCATATCTTTTAACTTGGTTGATAGCCCCACCGAACAAGTTCGATATATCCATAATAAATCCTGATTGTTGTACTCAAAACCAACTTTGCTAACAAACTGGGGCCCCTTCGGCATCAGAGCCGGTCATCCCTGAAAACATGGGGATTTCAACTGTTTGAGTCTCCAGATCAGTGGATTTGATTCAAGTCTGGCCTGCCGCGGACATATGACTTTGCAGCTGTTCATCGGTGGTGCCAAAGTCAAATCCACGCACAAAAACACGGCCTGAACCTGCAGCCGGACTGCGAAATGTATATTAGTGAATATATTATGCAAAGTTGCATTAATCAACAAATAGAATAATATTCCCGGACATGGTTCAAGGGACATCAAACCCGCATCATCCCGCCTTCAGTCGGCAGCTCTGACTAATTCTGACTACATGTTGAATCTAGTTCGTATGGTTAGGCACACACGCCATGGCCATGGCGATCACCTATGATCCTATGCAAAAATCACTGATTGATTACCCTCTGGTAAATAAACATAGACCCTGAAAATTACCTATTTTTAATGGAAACTAATCTTCCAACCCCTATCTGGCAGGGTCTATGTTAATTTACCAGAGGGTAGATGGGTAATGTCCCCACATAAATGGCAAACAAATGAATTCAAGTATCAGTAATTATGTACATCAATAGGGGACATTAACTATGGCTATACAGCATATCAACTGGCATACGACGTAATATAAAACCTATCCAACTGCGTCAAACTACATCCAACTACTCAATCGAGGCTTACCCGGGTATCAACCAGCTACAGAACATTGGGGTTGGCAGCCCCAAATCCACCAGATTAATGCCAACCCCCGCATTAAATACATTTAAATACATCATTAGTACCAAATAAGTGTTTTAATCCCCTACATCCACCATGGTTTCTGGGGGTTGTTTAGTATGAACGGAGGAATTCAATTACTGAAACACTGCATAATACTTAAACAAAATATTTTACTTAAACATTTATTATAAAACATAATATGATATGATATGATATCATAATTCAAGTATATACTGAAACATCACTATCATCATATTCCCTACTGAAATCTTCAAGGCCCTTCAACCACCGCGAGTCTGGCCTGGAGGATCTTCCTTCCTCCCTTTGCTGCCCTTGCCTTTGCCCTTGCCCCAGTAGCGGGCTAGGTTGGCAAACCAGAACTCGGTGCGAAGCCGCCAGCGATACCAGGATGGAGGGCACCTATAAATACAGAAATAAATAGAAGTATAAATATAATTAATATATAAATACGAATATTTATCTCTCTCTCTCTCTCTTACATATATGTATATTTGTAAAAATAATAGATATATATATATATATATATTATAATTCCAATCAACCATAGTTAACTGAAAAATACTAGTAGTATCTACTGGCCCATAATTAACGCAAAAGAACTTGTGGCAAAATGAATGCAGAGTCTCCGGTTTTGAGGGTCGACTGGCAAGGGCTGGATATCATATCAGAGATGGGTAGTAATATCTCCCAATGGATTGGTTCCAACAAAAAACCTGCAGGAAACCTGGTTTTAAATGGTTTTAATAACCCAACTGATTCTGGTAATGCATCGAGTGCCCCCCAGAAAATGCTACAGGTTAGATGACCTGCAGATCTACTTGACTGAACAGGCTCAACTTGGGGGTGGGTTGCTGTACCTCCTGTGGATTGCTGTAAGATGACGACATTAGGAGGCTCCCCACCAAAAAAAAACATGTGAAATTGACAAAAGCCGGTTTGAAAAGTGGGACATATCACAGAAGTAGTTATCAGAGTTAAACAACTGTTCCAATTTTATCAAGTTCTCAGAGTTAAATATTCTCCAATTCTATCAAATAATTGTTCCAATTATATCAATCACATATATATATGTATACATATATATGTATTATATTATATTATATTATATTATATTAGATTAGATTATATTTTATATTATATTATTATGTATATCAAATCATTATGAAATCGACCCAATGTACTTGCAGAATCAAGTGAAACGATCTCTGAACAGCAAGAAGAGACCAACTGGACAATCATGACACATCTGCAAAACACAGGGAATTATTATGAAACACTTTCCATCCATGAATTATTATGGAATTCCTCCACTCGCCACTCACCTATTATGATGATTTATGATGGATATAGTCTGATATAGTAATTCCATTGAAAACACCAGGAATTATGAAACATCACAGGTCAGTGGAACCTATTTATGATGGATATAGTAATTCCATTGAAAACACCGGGAATTATGAAAAATCAGAGCTCAGAACCCAAAGCTACCCTCGGCCTCAGGATCTCCGTCGTGCCAAGAATCCATGGCTCCAGGCATTCCCTGGTGAAAAGCCGAGCGGCCAAAACCGGGAAAAAAAACACACATTGGGCATGCAACTCTATACTATAATATTACCCACAGACACTGTGTGTTGCCCAAACCCAGAATAGCGTAAATTACAAGGATTTTTTGTTCACACTATACATCTCATATAAATTCTCCCACCCCCGTTAAACTTCTACATTCATTGAAGATCTTCAATATGAAGATCTTCAATAAGGGTTTAATTCTCCCACCCCCATTAAACTTCTACATTCATTGAAGATCTTCAATAAGGGTTTAATTCTCCCACCCCCGTTAAACTCTTACATTCACTGAAGATCTTCAATATGAAGATCTTCAATAAGGGTTTAATTCTCCCACCCCCATTAAACTTCTACATTCATTGAAGATCTTCAATAAGGGTTTAATTCTCCCACCCCCGTTAAGCTTCTACATTCATTGAAGATCTTCAATAAGGGTTTAATTCTCCCACCCCCGTTAAACTTCTACATTCATTGAAGATCTTCAAGAAGGGTTTAATTCTCCCACCCCCGTTAAACTTCTACATTCATTGAAGATCTTCAATAAGGGTTTACTTCTCCCACCCCCGTTAAACTTCTACATTCATTGAAGATCTCCAATAAGGGTTTAATTCTCCCACCCCCGTTAAACTTCTACATTCATTGAAGATCTTCAATAAGGGTTTAATTCTCCCACCCCCGTTAAACTTCTACATTCATTGAAGATCTTCAATAAGGGTTTAATTCTCCCACCCCTTTTAAACTTCTACATTCATTGAAGATCTTCAATAAGGGTTTAATTCTCCCACCCCCATTAAACTTCTACATTCATTGAAGATCTTCAATAAGGGTTTAATTCTCCCACCCCCGTTAAACTTCTACATTCATTGAAGATCTTCAATAAGGGTTTAATTCTCCCACCCCTGTTAAACTTCTACATTCATTGAAGATCTCCAATAAGGGTTTAATTCTTCCACCCCCGTTAAACTTCTACATTCATTGAAGATCTTCAATAGAAGATCTCAATAAGGGTTTAATCTCCCACCCCCGTTAAACTTCTACATTCATTGAAGACTCGATCGGGGTTAAATTCTCCCACCCCCCTTTTAAACTCTTACAGTTCCATTGAAGATCTTCAATAAGGGTTTAATCCGTCCCAAACTCCGTTAAACCCTTACATCCATTGAAGATCTCATCATATCATCATCATCATCATCTTCATCATCATCATCATCATCAACATGCCGGGAACGTCCCTGTAAATCTCCGGGCAACACAAGGCGTCTGGCCGTAATATTATGGTAATTATAGAAATTGATAGTGTGATGTGTTCACTCAAAGTTAAGACTCAAAGATATAATTTATAATAATTCGTTGCATGCGCCTGTACACTGGGGTCGGACATACTGAAGAAATAGATGATGAAACTGCCGTAAACAAAAGGAAGGAGTAATGCGTAACAATGACAGAAAATCCAACCCACGTATCCCAAACGATTCCCTGTGACCTTGCTTGTGTTTTCTGCTAAGCGGCCTTTAGAAAGAGGTCAGTTAAGGAAAACGTAGAAAGAGGTCAGTTACGGAAACGAGCCAAAAAGTGGCCTACCAGTGACACGCAAGTGACACGCAAACAGCCAATCCTTAAGTGAACCTCCAAGGCGTAAGTGACCTTTTCAGGGTCCTAAGTGACCTCGTTTCATCCCACCTCGAAACCCCAGTGACACGCAAGTGACATGCAAGTGACACGCAAGTGACATGCAAGTGACACGCAAGTGACACGCAGAAATCATGTGATCAGCCAGGCAAAGAGGTCACTTATAAGGATTCATGAAAAGAGGTCACTTAGATCAATAAATATTATATTCTGACCGTAAGTCACTTCTTTCTTATCTTTCCATAAGTGGCTACAAAACAAGGGCACTTTGAATCAGCTGGTCATATTAATGTCATATTATATCATCATATATCTGAGCAGAATGAAAGGCCACAAAACTGGGGTGGCTGTCGTACATTGTTCCGTGGCAGGTCAGGGTTTCAGGGAACATCTGCCGGTACATTGTTCCGTCCCTGCGCGTTGGTCAAAAGCGCAACAACTCCACTGAGCACAGCTCCAACGAATCTTTGGTGATTCATTTTGACATCTAAAAAACCTCAATGATTCATGAAGTTCACTATTAACCATTATTAACCATTATTAACCACTATTAATATAGATTATCCCATTATTAACCATTATTAACCACCCTCAAATATTGAGTTCTTTGTTGAAAAGTCAGCCAAGGCCCCGAAAGTTCCGTGAGCAGCTGCGCCTTCATCCTTCTCTCGAAGAATCCATTGCCATCTTCTTTGATCATGACATCCTGACCGTTTCAAGCATCAAATATTTGACCATTCGGAATAGAAGACTTGAAACAAAACCATGGGAGCTCATACCAGTACTGCTATGAAAATACGGCACATGCATTCAGGTTTATATGGGTATACATATATATATACTGAATCGGTGAAAGAAAGCATGCATGAGACAACTATGTATGTATGTATGTATGTATGTATGTATGTATGTAAATGTATGTAAATGTATGTAAATGTATGTAAATGTATGTAAATGTACGTAAATGTATGTAAATGTACGTAAATGTATGTAAATGTATGTAAATGTATGTAAATGTATGTAAATGTATGTAAATGTATGTAAATGTATGTAAATGTATGTAAATGTATGTAAATGTATGTAAATGTATGTATGTAAATGTATGTATGTAAATGTATGTAAATGTATGTATGTAAATGAATGTATGTATGCATGCATGCATGCATGTATGTATGTATGTATACATATCACATATCCATTAATTTGGTTTGGGACAGCCACAGGTTGAAACTGGGATGCCCATTTCCCAGCACGGATTTTAAGGAAGGCAGCCTCCAACATATGAATCCTCACAATTGAAGGTCGAAACAAGTTGCCCGCAACACCTCGATCTTAGAGCTAAATTGAGGGATTCAAAAGAAAAAACGGTAAAAATACAATCTTCCTCCCTTGTGACCATAGCAACCCTGAGAAAAGTGGCAAATCAAATCTTGACATTCTCCAAGGCTCAACGAAGCGGCTGTTGCCTGTCCAAAGCTGCATGTCCACATGTACCAATGAAGAGACAAAATAGACCCTACTTGGAGACTTGAAATCATTTGAAAGCTTCAAGGTGTTTCATCACTGAATCTGAACCCCCCATATCAACTGCACCAAAATTGGGATGCCCAAAATCCCACCCCCCCATTCATATTAAAGACCCTAATTCTATGGTCCAAATCTGCGTTTTCATCCCCTATATCCACCATCATCCACCATTGTTTCTGGGAAGTGTTTAATATGTGGGAAAGGAATAAGAGGAATCATATTCAACATATTATCATCATGAAAAGCATATGCATTTATCATAAATCATGTAAAAAAAAAACATAACATCATGTTGATTTCCCCATTTTGGGCGAAGAATATAGAACATTGTAACATAGGCATGTTACTATCAATCTCTCATCTTACATGTCACGTTCATGTCCCAATATTTCAGTGGATTGAAGGGAAAATCCAGATCAATGGATTGGTTTCTCCGGGAAAATCTTAACCAGAAACCATGGCGATTTTTCCCATGCTTTTCTGTTTTTATTGTCCCTTAAACCATGGTTTTCCCAGTTGTTCCCCATGAAATCGCACACCTGGGATCGTGCTACGGTTCAAGGTGTTGATGGCTTGCTGGGCTTCCGCGGGCGTGCTGTAGGTCACAATGGCTGAACCTTTACTACACCATTGCACCTTTACCTGGGAAGTGGTGAGCTGGTGAAAAGGGAGAAACACAAGCAGCAAAATTATGAGAATACATACGTGTATATATATATATGTGTGTGTATGTATATATATATATTATTGAAATATGTGTATCTGATATATGTGTACCTGTATATTTATATATATATATAGGTAAATGTATATTTATATGTAACTATGTGTTTATATATGTTTGAATGCTGTGTTAATATCATGGGCATCTATATAAGTATACACATATACATAGAATCACATACGTATGTATAAATAGTGGGTGTAGTTGAATATCATTTATATATTAGATACCCTCTGGTTACTTAACATAGCTGTGGAAAATGACCCATTTATAGATGATTTATGATTGTTTATCTATCTTAAAATGGTGATTTTCCGTAGCTACGTTAAAGAACCAGAGGATGTCCAAGGCACCTGGGAGATCCCACATGATCCCACGAAGCACCAAAACAGCAACGGCATCTGCTAAAATTGTGGTTGGCCATTAGTGGTGGTTAATGGTGGTTAATGGTGGTTAATCTATTGGCTTGATCTATGTTGTGTATACTGATGTATACTGGCTGGGAGGGAACAAAAAAACCTATATCAAGGTGTATCTGTAGATATCTACGGCTAAATTAATCTAAATTGAAGTCATTCACCAACCTGAAATGTTGAGTCATTTTGGGACACTTACCCGACTTACCCGCACTAACCAACGTTTACAGTGATGTCCCTAATGGTATTCACCCGGAAATGTTGATCTTTCCCAAAATGACCTACAGGCAAGCTTTTTTCCCAGCAAACAAACCGCACAAATCAAACATTTCTTATCAAACATCAAAAGAAACTACAAGTTAAGAGCACATCATAAGACCCCTTTTAAAGAGCATCGCAAAGCCGTGCTGAAAAGCCGTAAGCTTGAAAGCCGGGGCCATCGGTGCCACAGTATTACTGGGATGATCAGCCCACCAATAATTAGTTACAAAGAGGGACAGCCGCAGGGACCGGGATTTGAAGCCGTGTTTTGCTACAAATCTGGTTGCTTCAATCCAAGGTCTTCGTTCGGATTTCGTCAGCCGGGACCGGATTTGTTTGTCTCCTTTCTGTGGTTGAAATCCTGCATATTTAGGGAATCTTTGGCCAGTTCACATGGCACACCTTACGCTTAGATACAGTCGATTTTCTACAGCAGGCTAGGAAGAAATGCTAAACCGAATATGCCTTGCACATGCCTTGCAAACTAACCCATGTGACAACAATCACCAACCAGTTTGCCCGATTGAAATCCCGTTTGTCGCAAGTAAAAAATACGATTTTTGCCCCGCAACATCCCACCTGCTGATTCAAATATCATTCTGGGTCGAACAGCTCCAATAATCACTTGAACTTGTTTAAAGGCTTTTGAAGGTAAAGTCTTCAACCAAGGGTCATTTGGGTTTGTCTCAACATAAGTACCCCAAAATCCATCAGATTCCCATATCTTTATGATTGTATGGATATTATATATGCATATAGGTAAATAGATAGATAAATAGATAGATAGATTAGATAGATAGATAGATGGATAGATAGATAGATGGATCGATAGATAGATAGATAGATGGATCGATAGATAGATATACAGACAAATAGATAGGTAAATGGATTGATGCATGGATGGATAGAAGATGCCTATCTATCTATCTATCTATCTATCTATCTATCTATCTATCTATCTATCCCATCAAATATGCCGTAATCATGGAGAGGTTTCCTTTTCCCCAAAAAAAACACCCCTCCAGCGTCGTGATTCTCCGAGATGTCGCGCCAGGTCACAATTTGCCCTGCTTGTGAGCAATGCGACTCAAGCCTGGATGCAAAAAATGATGCAACATGACCTTACCAGGAAAATAACTGCAAACCAGAACTGCAAACATGAACTTTTTCTACAAATATAGCTAAACCATCTATGACTCTATGATTTTGAATGGGCCATCTATACCATGGCTATGTTGAATAACCAGAGGGTATAATATAAATGATCTAAAACACGTCAAAACCACAAACATCAGATCTGACATTGATGTTCCCATGTTTCTTTTGTATACCAACAGCTTGGATTATATAAGTTAAGGGTTCCGGATCACTAGCAGTACGATCAACCATCATACAGCATCCATCCCTAGTTTCATTTAGGATTACCTTTCATGGTGCTTGGCTATATCTGCACTTGCAATATTTTAGTGCCTAATCATTTCTGGTACTTGCATCAGCTATACCCTCCAGTAGACTATCAGAATTATTAGTGGGTAAATCAACTAGACATGCCATGTCAATTGGACCGAATGCCTGGCATCGAATTCCAATCTATGGGTTGCCCTCTGGTAATTTAACAGTTTGCTATTGAAAATGGGCCATTTATAGTTGATTCACCCATTAAAAATGGTGATTTTCCATAGTTTTTTGTATGTTTACCAGAAGGTAAATGGCCAGTTTGAAAACCGAACGGAAGGTTAAAGATAAAAAAAACATGGAAATAATCTAACAGCATTTCTCTATTTATCTCACACATTTCCAAGAACTTGTTGAACAAAGTGCAGCAAACCTCCATATCTGGTTGCAAAACCACTGGTTTCCTGTAATAATCTTCCCTTGAACCCAACCAATCATAATATCTCATATCTATATATGTATTATATCTATATGAATATATAGAGAGAGGAAACATACATATCAATTGATATATATATATAGTTATTACTATTATGATGATTATGATTATTATTATGATTATTATTATTATTACTCTATTTATATTATCTATATATTATCTATATTATATCTGCCCCCATGCATCCCCAAGTGGTTTCATCCCATTCCGAGGCGCTGCTCGTCCGTGGTGCCGAAGTCAAAGCCCCGCACGAAGACACGGCAGCGGCTGGATTGCCTCGTACGTCCGGCTCGACACGGCTCGCTCTGACGGCAGCGTTTCTATATGAAAATAGTTGTTTAATAGTACCATAATTAAATATAGAAATCATGGTACTATGATAATTACCATAATTAATATTAATGGTTTATAGTACTATAATAATTTCTATTATTAATAGTTGTTTAATAGTTATTAATAATCTATTATAGTACCATAATTATAGTAATTTAATTATAGAAATATTATACTGTACCATATTTTCTACTGTACATATAAACGTAGTTTTCATATAGACATATAATATATTATAGAAATATAATGTAGTTTTAATTATTATAAAACTGTAATGTACATATAATTATAGAAATATTATAGTTTTTAATAATCTATTATAGTACCATATGAAAAAAAATAATAGGGCAGTATTCTAGTACTATAATGTTTAATAATTGTATAATCTAAAATCAAAATTGATATAGTGAAAAAAAATACTATAATTGGGATTTTTGTTGGGATTGTAATGATTAAATGGGGAATATACAATGATGATTTAATGCTGTAAAAAATAGGGATTCTAATGAATAATTATGATTTAACGGGATTATTAATGATGATTTAATGGGATTTAATCATGGTTTCATCATGATTTCATGGGGATTGATGCAAACCTGACAGACAGTTTCTGGCTGTTTTTTTTCGTGGTTTCATGGGATTTGTTCAATGATTTTACAATGATGTTTAATCATGGACCCTGGGGGGGTAAGGGGGGGTAAGTAGCTTATCATATAGAGGTTTATTAGGGGCTTCTGTGTAAGGCCCGTATTAGAAGCTTAATAAAATCTTAATAAGCGCTTATTAGAAGCTTAATAGATGCTTATCCGTTAAGCTCTGAACAAGGCCTGGTTAAGTCTTCAGCCAAGGAGCCTAGGACCAAGGTATGGGAGAGTCTGCGGGGGGGAAGGGCCTGGGGAGGGTCTGTGAAGGTTTGGGTGAGGATCGGAGGGTGGTTGGGGGGATGTTGGGGGTTGGGGGGGGGTTTTGGTGGATTTTGGGAGATTTTTTTTTGGGGGGGGTAGGCAAATTAGGTTGGGAAAGAGGCTTGTCCAAGGCTTATCCAAAGCTTATCCAAGGCTTATCCTTTAAGCCCTGGATAAGCCCTTAATAAACCCTTATCAGTCTTCAACCAACCCTGAACAAACCTTGGATAAGGATCTCTTGTTTCATTCTTGGTTGGACCAGGGAATAAAGACAGTTTTCCCTGGCGTTGGGGATATCTGATAAGCTCTTATTAGGCTCCTATATGATAAGCTACTTAACCGCCCCTTACCCCCACCCAGGGTTCCATGATTTAATGGAGGTCTTGGTTGTTTATATTTTTGCTGTGTGTTGCTTTTTATAGCGTTCTATGCATCTGTTCTACGGTAAGCATCCAAGGGGGATCAATCTATTAGCCTACGGGTTGACAATCAAGAAAAATGAGCTTTCATCAACTGGAAAACTCATAAGCATCATCCTAATCCCATGCTATATCCCATGACATGATAAACGTTTATCATAACATAATACTATAAACATAAACTCATCATAGACATAATCCTAATAATTATCATGTTTACCCTCTGGTGAACTAACATAACTATGGAAAATCACCATTTTTAATGGGTAAACCCACTATACATGGCAATTTTCAATAGCTATGTTAGTTTACCAGAGGGTAATTATAATGTTTATCATACATCCCTGACTGCGCTGAACGTGGAACTCACACCCAGTGGCGGATCATCGTCCAGCTTCACTTCCTAAGCGGATCAAGGTAAATGTCACGATGCAGCCGTGGCACGAAATGAGGATCTCATAAAACAAAGGGTTAACCATCCATCCATTTCAACCATTTATCGGTCTATCCATGGTTAGATAGATGGATGGATAGATGTTGAAATGTTGAAACCACCTTCTTTTCTGTCTTTTTGCTTGAGGTTTAAACATTCAAAACACATGTTTTTTGTCGCAGGGATTTGTACGCATGCAAACAGCAAACAGAGCTCATTTGTCAGCTAAAAGCGGGTGAACAAAAACAAACCGCTCCACCGTAGATAGGAGCGCCATTGGTGCCTAATATTACTATTTTATATATATATATATATATTTACATATATATTTACATATATATATATTGTATATATGATGTGTATAGTGTATATATATATATATATATTATACATATATACATATATAATAATATATATATATGCCATATTGTTTCCCGCCTGGTTCAGCCCAGGCGCTACAAAGCGGCTGTTCCCCGGGATGATGCTTCGATCCAGTTTCACGGCGGCTTCCGCGGCCGCAGGGGCACTGAAGGTTACAATGGCGGCGCCTCTCTCCAGCGCCATCCAGGAGGTTCACCGTGGCTTAATAAGGATTCTACTGGTTGGTGGTTAATGGTGGTTAATGGTGGTTAATAATGGTTAATAATGGTTCATAATGGTTAATAATGGTGAATTATGGCTGGTTGGTGGTTGACCTATCCCTCTGAACAATGATGGAGTGAGTTCGTCACTTGGGATGATGACATTCCCAATATCTGGAAAAAATAAAATTCATGTTCCAAACCACCAACCAGTAGATCTTATGGGATATTTGATGATGATACCCTCTGGTAATCACACGCTGGATGGAAAATGTCCTAGAAATATGGAGGCTTGAATCATCTATCCATGGTGGATCTTCAATTGCCACATTTGAGCACCCTCCGGTAGTGAAAGTTTGAATAAGGAAAATGAGGAATATTCTTTTCAAAATGTGTTCAGGTACACAAGCCAAATATGCACATTTGGATTTGCATTTTGGGGTTTGAGGTGGAAAAAAGAACTACATCACCTTCAGACTGATGCCCTAGTGATACCCATCTATATAAATCCACTTCATTAACCATCATTAATGTTCCAACGTTCCAGCCGGTCGGCCGCAGGCCTTTGCCCCAAAGTTCCACCGAGCTCACTGGGCCCGCCTGGGCCAGGTGGATCTCTGTTTAAGATGTGTATTAACAACATGAATAAAAACATGGGATTCAATGGTGATTCAATGGTGATTCAATGGTGATTTAATGGGATTTAATGGGATTCAATGGGATTTAATGGTGATTTAATGGGATTTAATGGGATTCAATGGGATTTAATGGTGATTTAATGGGATTTAATGGGATTCAATGGGATTTAATGGTGATTTAATGGGATTTAATGGGATTCAATGGGATTTAATGTGATTTAATGGGATTTAATGGGATTTAATGGGATTCAATGGTGATTTAATGGGATTTAATGGGATTTAATGGGATTCAATGGTGATTTAATGGGATTTAATGGGATTTAATGGGATTCAATGGTGATTTAATGGGATTTAATGGGATTTAATGGGATTCAATGGTGATTTAATGGGATTTAATGGGATTTAATGGGATTCAATGGTGATTTAATGGGATTTAATGGGATTTAATGGGATTCAATGGTGATTTAATGGGATTTAATGGGATTCAATGGGATTCAATGGTGATTTAATGGGATTTAATGGGATTCAATGGGATTTAATGGGATTCAATGGGATTCAATGGTGATTTAATGGGATTTAATGGGATTTAATGGGATTCAATGGGATTCAATGGTGATTTAATGGGATTTAATGGGATTCAATGGGATTCAATGGTGATTTAATGGGATTTAATGGGATTTAATGGGATTCAATGGGATTCAATGGTGATTTAATGGGATTTAATGGGATTCAATGGGATTCAATGGTGATTTAATGGGATTTAATCGGATTCAATGGGATTCAATGGTGATTTAATGGGATTTAATGGGATTTAATGGGATTTAATGGGATTTAATGGGATTTAATGGGATTTGATGGTGATTTAATGGGATTTAATGGGATTTAATGGGATTTAATGGGATTTAATGGGATTTAATGGGATTTGATGGGATTTAATGAGATTTAATGGGATTTAATGAGATTTAATGGGATTTAATGAGATTTAATGGGATTTAATGGGATATATGATGGTATACCCTCTGGTAATGACTAACAGTTTGCTATTGAACATGGCCATTTAGTTCGTGGATTTACCCATTGAACATGGTGATTTTCCAGAGCTATGTTAAATTACCAGAGGGTATCACAATAATTGAATATGAAACCATTAATGGTTGAAGAAGTTAATATGTATGTTATACATGAATGCTGAATATGAAATAAATATCAACATACAAATAGATATAAATAGCACTAATGCTGTCATGTTGTTATAATATATGATATTCTATATGTCTGTATGTTGTTCTGACCCTGCGATGATGCAATGAGTTCTTCAACATGCTATACATGATATTTGTATGTTATATACTATATGTTGTATGTTATCGTATGTTTATATGTATGCGTGCATTATGCCTCTGCGTTTAAATTATCTATTATATAAATCGTCTTTTACAATATCCACAAGCAGCGCTGGCAAATGGTGAACAAACAAACATGTTGCAGGCCAGTTTGTGTCGGGTTTCCCAAGAAACCTTGCAGGAATGGAAGGCTTGTTAGGGCTTAGGACCACTAGGCACTTGCAAATTGGGAGCAGAACTCCTCTCAGTGGATGGTCGTCCAGTTGCCTTCAAAAATAGGTCAGGCGTGTTCTCAGAAGGTGAAGGGAGAACAACATAAGCCAAGGTGATAAACCACAATTTGTGACGCGGGACAAATTCTGTATATACAGATATATATATATATACAGAATATATGTAATATATTTAATGAGAATGCAAAACAGGGCATGCTTCATGAATATTTGGCAGTGCATTTGTCCCAATGATTTCAACAAATCAATATGTATTCTCCTCTTTCCACCATCCTGAGTTTTCCAGTTTTTCGCGGCTGTTTTCAGCGAAGGCCAATCCTGGTAGGGGCCCACTTCCAATGCAGAATGTTGGGGTCTGACACCATGTAGCACCCCCAAAATCAGTGAAATACTTAGAAACTTGGACACATATATGGAGCAAATATCTACACAACATGCCCGTGAACAAAAACAAACACAACTTTCTGTGTTTTTTCAGAGCCGCCATTAAGAACTCCAGACATAAAATTTCTACTTGTACTGCCAATGTTACGAAGTGTTCTGCTCACCTGTCAGCCTGTCACCCCGCACCTGTTGAAAATGAGCCCTGATGGCATCTTCTTCTGTGCCATAGTCGAAGCCCCGTACAAAGACTCGATCGGCCATTGCCTTCGGGGATTATCGGTTAACCATCAAGTGCTTCTCGCTGAGATGCACATCCCCTGAAGATATCCCGATTCTTGATTGTTAACGTTGGTTAACATATGACATGTCTAGCATCTCAAAGAATACAACCTCCATTTATACTATATATATAATTATATATAACATGAATAAATAATATCTAAAAAAAATATACGTGTATATATATATATATATATGTTGGGAACTTAGCATTCCCTGGAAGATATCAGCATGGCTGCCATGGCTCTTTCAAATCTGACCTTTCCGTCACCACCAGGACCATCCTTCACTACACTACCCCCTACTTTACATTTGCCTGGGGGGGAATCCTTCGGTTAAACCATCCAACCCCGCGCCACATTTGGTTACTGTAATGGCATACCAAGTTTGGTCGGTTAACTCCCCTATCATTCTTAGTGTAAGACAGCGTAAGGCGTAAGTATCTTGATTAAACCCCTATCTTGGAAGGCTGTTGAAACACCCCCATCCTATCACCCGTTTCCCACCACCCATGCCGACCCTGACCGTGAAGCTGTCAAAACAGCCCGCTCTTCCGCTCTGCTTGAGCCGTGAACGCTGCCGAGATTGTCAAATATGGATTTCCCCCCACAAAGGCTGGCACTATCCAGGCACCAAAGTTTTTGTATTTGATTGCAATCACAAACATGGGGATCTGAACCAAGTCAGCAACATGTTTTGGATGCATCGAGGGCAAATCCTGATTGATGCCCAGCAGCTTGGGAACGGTGGGGAAAACTATAAGTGGACCTCCCCAAATCTTTCCAGAAATGGATGAACATACCATACCACGAAAAGCTATCGTCCGAGTCACAAAATGAAGAACATTTCTTCATGTCACGTATCTCTTGGAGAGAATGATCAATGATTAATCATATCACCAATAGTTGTCTGATGTGAACAAATCGGTCATTTACATTCCCCAAAATTTCCGATTAAATAAGATAGGGTAATTCCAAAAATCGGACATCTACAAAGCCCAATTGTCCTTTCCAATTGACCATGATGTTGCTAGGACATTTGGATAGGACAATGGTGCCCTGTTAATGGTCGTGGTCAACCCATGGTCAACCCATGGTCAACCCATGGTCAACCCACCAGCCTTGCCATGGTGCTCTGGCTTCCGCTCAACATGGCCAGGCGATCATGGGAGAAACCATGGTTATAAGTGGTCAACCATGGTCAACCCAGCGGCTAAAGTGATCTTTTAATAGTTTGGGAGGGAATACTGTAGTATAGATAGATATAGATAGAATTATGTGATATTATGTTATCATATTATTATCATATTATTATGTTATATTAATTATATTATATTGATGATACTGTCCGCAAATGGCAAACTGGGTTGGGGTGGGTTGCGGTTCTATCAACATTGGCCACGAATGATTCACCGCGTGAATTGATCGGCCAAGGCTTAGCCAAGCCATGGGCACCTGAAGGGCCAACAGAGCCGAGTCAGCGAGGAAGGAAGGCACCTGAAGAGTTGAGGAATTGCATGGGTTTATACAGCGAAGAATCACATGGCTTAGGGTCCCAATGGGTCCCAAAACATGTTTAAAAAATGGTCCCAAAACTTGATAAGAAATACATGCTCTGCAAAAAAACGAATGTGGACAGGAATGATAGGATGTTCAAAATGGGAGGAACTCGAACGTCTGTTTTATGAATTGTGAGCAAGGACCCAAATACTAATCCAAATACCCAAGAAGTTTTGAGATCATTTGCAAGCATCATAGTAGGGATTTGCTGTCAATAAGCCACCGGCAAAATGGAGTTCAGATATGGACTGTGGTGAGACTATGTGAGACTTGTGTTGAGGAGCTTCATGCGGCCTGCCACCCTCTGCCACCAGATTTTCCACTGCGCAAAGCTTCCAAAGAGTCGCCAAACGCAAAGCCTCAAATTCAATCTTCTCTACTGTCCAGTGGATTGCTGCGTAAATTCAGCCGTAGAAAAAATAAACATGTTTGGGACATCTTGCGACATTTGCACAAATTGGCAGGTCGTATCCACTGGCTGAATCTGCACATGATCTTGTGCATATGCACGGGCCGTGCGATCGCAAGTGCGTCTGGTGTAGCCGCACTGGCGCGTAGCTTCTCTCTCTGGAGAAGCACTGACATAAGGAGCGAGTGCCATTTGGCAGCTCGCCGTAAAGAATGAGCTGTTTCTTGCACTGGCGCGAATTGTTGACTCACTGTCTCATTGGAAGGCATATAACACCCGACGAAAGACCATGAAAGACCTCATGAGTATCCAACACAGAACTTACATCTTAACTTAACTTAAGAGCGAACATGAAACATCTTGAAACACGATAAACAATGATAAACATATATTAACATCTCTTGCTCTGCTGGATCATGTTGGATAGGGGAAAAAAAACGATGAAGAACTCGACCCAATGCCTTCGATACACACAGCACAGAGCTCACTTCTCTTTCTGTGGCCTCAACAGGCGCGTCGCACGAGTGATCCGCAAACAGGTCCTGTAACGTGGCAATGGAAAACCAAGAAAATCCTGATTTGTAGATGATTGTTCCACTAAAATCATGCACACTTCCATTCAGCTGACAATTTCAAAGAGCCAACCATGTTTGACATTAGACTGTTACTTTTTGTGTTGCTGTCAAGGTGCTATTTTTTGCTCATGGATTCCGAGCCATCCCATTCAGCCGGTGGCGGCTCTTTGAGGTATTTGTCCTTGGCGAATCTTGGCGACAGGATACTTCAAAGCTCCCTGGGGATGGAAAAAGATAGGGAGGACTGGAGGACCACAAAAAAATCCACTTTTATCGATCAATTCCACTCCACAGACTCCACAGCCGCTGGAGTCTAAGCAGTCAAGAAACGCATAGGTGTAGCAAGTGCTGCGAGGGAATGTCCACGCTGCCCATCCGGCCCTTCAGGCTCCGACACACCTGGACGTCTCTCTCTCTCTCTCTCTCTAGGCCCAATACTTGCATCCATGCACTCATGTCATTCCAAAGCCCAACAAGAAACGATCACCAATCAGTTTCCAACTACTTTCTGAAAGGAGCCCCATTTTTGCGAAGATTACTGATTCCATTGAAATGGCGAACCAGTAAAATCTCTCCCATTCCGACCGAAAAAAATGTGGCTTTGGGTTGGGTATCGGTATACCCCAACTGAACTTGGGCAAACTATTGTGACATTGGATGTATCACATTATCTCATCATTATCTCATGGAAAAAGTATCTTTCCATTTCTGTACCATTTCCATCAGTATCTGAAACATCATGTGTATAGACATATAAATACATACAATCATCTATTATATTATAATATACGTGTGTAGTATTGAACAAATACAATGAGTATGCAGTATACATACACGGATAGCCCAGTTAGGGGACTTTCTAACTAGGGTTAATTGGGTTTAGGGTGATTGCACGTATACATACTTAATGCGATCTAAGTATGTATACCGTGATTTCTTCCAGTTATAGCCTCCGCAACTTAAATTTAGCGGAAAAACAAAGGTCCTCATGTAAAAATTCATTGATGATTGTCCTATTACCCTCTGGTTGTTTCACATAGCTATGGACAATGGCCCATTCACAAATGATGATGATTTACCATATTTACCTATTAAAAACAATGATGATCCATAGCTATTAAATAGTTCGAGGATAACACCTTCATTTCTAGAATATTTTCCCACTAAAACCTCCATTTTTTCGATGACCGCTCGCCATGCAAAGTACCGCTCCCGGCCGCGATCTCCGGCCATCTCCGACCTCGGCCAGCAAGGGCCGCGCTTCCCCGAAGCGTCGGGCGATGAAGAGCTCGAAGGCGCGCCTGGGAGTAATGTATGGTGATCAATATGGTGTAATAGATGGTGATTATTAATGATTCAATCAACAATTAAATATGTAATCTGTAATATGGTGATGGATATGGCAATTATTGATATTCATTGTAATGTGTCTGGATGTATATGGTGATTAATATCAGTAATCTATGGTGATTAATGTCAGCAATAATATAATGAACAGTAACGTATGGTGATTGATTTATGGCGTATATGGGATGAATATTGATATTTATTGTTATATATGATTATTCATCAATGGTAACTTAATATAATATATGTTTTTTATTTGATGAATTATCATATTGTTTCATATCTGTATATTATCCAAGTAATTAAAAACTGTTATACCATTGTTATAATTATATTAATTCATGTTAACCATTGATATCTGGCATACCATTATTAGACAATTACTAACATTGATTAATTGGGATAGTTATAGCAATAACACATGGATGAACTATCCTAGCTATATACAGCTATGCATGTGGGGGCACTGGGGTCGTAATTTACGTCAACTTTAAGCATCATTATATTCCTATGTTAGTAAGTGGTTACGACTGCAACACAACTTGTAGCTGAACACAACTGGACTACCCTCTGGTAATTTAACATAGCTATTGAAATGGCCCATTTATAGTGAGTTTTCCCATTAAAAATGGTGATTTTCCATAGCTATGTTAGTTTACCAGAGGGTAACCCCTTGCTACTCATTGCTATCGGCCGTGGAAACGGGGCCCACTCAATTCGTAGCTCCGTAACTTGCTGGAATCTGGAGACCCATATATGCCATAGCTCCCTCCTAACCACTGGAAAGGCTAAAAATCCCCCCACAATTAATACCATGACTATCTCCACATAGTTATTCACCATTGTATCCCCGAAAATCACCAAATAAAATATTACCCGTCAGGTCATAAATATGACCCTCCGGTAATCAGCTCCATGGCTTGAGAATCCACCATTCATGGATGACCAGCTCCCAGGTCACCTCCATTTACTGAGGATTTTCCGGCCAGCCACGTTTCATGACCTTTTTAAGGGCTAAATGGATGATAAACCATGATATATTAGATCATTATTACAGTAATCATTATCTACGTGTATATACTGATGATAAACCATATGTTAGATCATTGATATACCATTATTGATTAGATTATTAGATCATTATCTCCCATTAATGTTGCTACTTCTATCCAGTTCGACCTGGAAAACCCATGAAAATACAAGGTGGCTTGAAAAAACCATCGATCTGCAAACGTTTACAGGACGTAACTGGGGAAAAAGGCCACATAAAGAATGCTAAATGGATAAAAACATAGAACATATAGAACTGAATGAGGATATATTGGATATACACCTATTGAATATGTCATGAAATGGGTGTGGGTAAAAATTGGGCACAAAACCGGATGGTTAATACAAAAAATAGACTAGAATCTCTGGTCTCTGGGTTTAAAATTTTGACTCATAGCCGCTACGATGAGGATACGAGAGGTCCTGCATCCAGAAAATCATGGGATTCAACGGATTGGTTTCTGCGGGAAAATCTTAACCGGAAACCATGGTTTTTACCATGTTTTTACCATGAAATATATGGGTTTCCTGCGGTTTCCTGTAAATTTTCCCATCATCCAATTCTATGATGGGATGGTGAAAACCACTTATCAACTATCAACTGGAGGATTTTGCAACCATCCACAGTATCACCCCAAAAAATCACCAGTAAATATCCCATTGAATCACCAGTAAATCCCATTCATATTTACCATTAAAATCATTAACTCACTATAATCCCATTAAATCACTATAATTCCATTAAAGTCATTAAAATCCCATCATAATCCCACCATAATGCCATTAAAATCCCAGTAAATCTCATGCTATGGTGAATCTGTCCCACCTATGGGCGTCATAGGTCTTCGCCAGCGTCTGTGACGACGATTGGCGCCGTGCTCGCACCTCCCAGACCTGGCGAAAATCGAGGGCATTCCCATGGGATTTCATAGGAAACCATAGGAAAACCATGGGAAACCATGGGAAAATGGTTGTTTAACCGAGAAAAAATGCGATTTAATGGGAATTCGGCAAATTCCTTTGGGTTTTTGATTGTTTCTTGCAGCTATTGAGTGACTTGTTTTCTGGTTTTGTCTTTGTTCTTTTATTGTGAATGTGTGTTTTTGTTGGACTGGGCATGTTTGGATTTTTGGGTTCTTGAGGATTCGTTTTGGGATAAGACTCTGCTGGAGGATTAGATTGCCCAAAGAAGGGATGACATGTTTACTTTGAACAAAGATGTGGTTTCCCCGGATTTGCCTCACCCAACAAAAATAAACCAACGAACTAGTCCCTCTTGTCGATTCCCAAAGTAGTGGATTTCCCAAAGGGGAACATATTCACCAAATTATCTTGATCAAATCCAAGATTATAGTTGATTCCCCCAACTAGAAACAATCATTTAGTTCGATATTTTTCCTATAGTGTATTTTCCCATTATAACTACAGTATAATCCCATTTTTTATACCCGAGGGTAGACTCCCATTAAATACCTGAGGGTAAACTAACGTCGATGTGGAAAAATAACCACGCTATTTGATGCTATTTGTAGATATGTTCTGAACGGGAAACCATGGGTTTTCATTGGTTTTCCATGGTTTTCCACATTTTTCTATCATATACCCTGGCGTAAATCCCAACAAATCCCATCAAAATCCAGCAAACATCCACATGTGGTGATATTTCACCACCATTTTAAACCTATTTGGTTACAATTGTTCCATCATTTTTTTTTGGATGAAACTCCATCATTTTGTCCCATGAAATCCTTATGAATTCCTGGGTTCCTGGCTCTCAACGTTCGATGTTCTCCCACCTTGGTGGCTGACTTCCGCCCTTTGAGCACCAGATTTCCCACCGGTCTGGCCACGTAGCTCTTGTGGAGGTCATCAGCCTTGGCCCAATTGTAAACTAACAGTTTGCTATTGAAAATGGCCCATTTATAGTGGATTTACCCATTAAAAATTGTCATGTTCCATAGTTATGGGCCATTTATAGTTGATGATGCTAGTAAAATTAGTGTTTTTTTTTCAATAGGTATGTTAGATTGTTAGTCTAGCAGGGGGTATCCCACAAAACAGGGATATCAACTACTTGAGTGGGATAAGCCACCAAGTAGGGAAACATTGAACCCAACTTCTATCACTATTGCAGGTATATTTTACCAACTATCTTTTGGGGGTGTTAATATGGTCAACATGGTAAACCCAATGCCAAACAAATACAAATACCATGTGGGGATGGTTGGAATCCCACCCATCTATCGTGTTAAAATGAGATGGTTTATTTTTGGGTCTATCACATTGGGAACAATAATTATCACAATAATAATAATAGATATCTAAAAAAATGGGTGCAAGGTCTACTGAGTCCACTGATTTCATTTTATTTTTGGGTAATTATCATCTTTCACGTGTTGTAACTGTTACAGTAGTGATCCCAGGAAATCAAAAGAACCATGGGGATCACATTTCGGAAATGTGGCAGTTGTCTTTTTCGTTGAAGGGGTTGCGTTAACATGATTTTCCTCAACATGTTATAACATGGCTAGGGTTGTTAAAAAAAGGTAGGATTGAATTTTCTGAAGTATGCCAATTTCAAAGTTATGGTGCGTTTGTGTCTCAATGCATCTTGATTATCTATATACTATAGAGGCCTTGGAGGCATGTCATGGGACTGCATGCTCTATGGGGGATGATAATTGAATTGGGTAATCGGTGAAAGGAGTGCCCTGCTAAAAGGCACGCACTCTGTACCTTGTGGCATGGATTGACATTCGGTTTTGACATCCATATCATCTCATCTCATACCCATAACCTCTACTTTAACTCATAGCTCTTAGTCGTTGAGCTCATCAATCAAAACAAACAAAGCTCAACTGCTCAACACCTAGAATAATATCATATAATATATATATATATATATATATAATTATCAAATTCCCCAGTCCCAATCAGAACAACCTTCCCGGGGTTACCCCCAGCCCCATCCCTCCCAGGTGGGGCCTCCTCTAGGCTCTCGTCGGAGACCAGACAGCAGGTGGCAAAGTGCGAGTTCAAACTCTTCAGCCGCGCTGCCACATTCACCGAGTCTCCCAGGACCCCGTACCTTTTTTGGCATCGCGGAGCGCGTGGCGTGGCAATCTGAGGAAGGCTTGGCTTTAAGATGCTTTAAGGTAGGCTTAAAATTGGCAAAACATTGCAAAATTATCGCCTTTTCAGGAATTATTGCCGGCGGCACGGCATTTTTTTCTGCCTCCGAACAGTCTTTGTATTGTTGTAATTTTGCAATTTTTCCAATGTTTTTGCATGTGTTTGCCGGTTTGGAAACGGCGAAAAAATCCAACGAAACGGCGAAAAAATCCGACGAACCGGCGAACAAAAACTGGAATCGGCGAAAATTTAGGCAACCGGCGATAATTATTGCTGTTTCGGATTTCGAGCGATAATTTTGCACAGATGGATTATCCAGGTATAGCTTTATATAGATATAGAGTAAAATTGGTGGGGTAATGTTAAGTACGTCTTTAAATCTACCCTTTCAGGGAACACATCTTTTGATTTTTTTCATAAAGAGGTTTGTCCCAAAAAAAATATCCAAGACATTCCAAGACAAGATCAGGTATGGATATATGCTTGCAATATCGGTTTTCTGATAACTATGAAATCATAGAAACTTAAACAGGCTTCCAAAATTTGGGCCATTGGTGGATATTCAACACATGGGGAACCAGCTGATATTTGGATGTCCTGTTGAACATGCAAGGTCTTATCACTTTTATCAAGAGGGCCAAGTGTGCACGGTGTTTTTACTTACGATTTTCCCTGATCAGTACCCTCTGGTAAACTAACATAGCTATTGAAAATTGGCCATTTATAGTGGATTTAGCCATTAAAAATGGTGATTTTCCATAGTTTTTTGTATGTTTACCAGAGGGTATTTCCACCTGAACCATGGCAAAAAGTAGTGAAAAAGGGCTGAAAATTGGTCGGTACCCCAAGATCTGATGGTTGATCAGTGGATAATCATTGTCACTTGGCCATGGGTGGTTTCATGGTGATCGTCAAAATAGCTGGCTTACATTGATGCTCATGCCCCCCAAAATGGTATCATTAGTTTTAACCAATCCCTTATTTAGTTCATCCAAAATGTTCCCTTTATACAACCATATGAAACGATTACAATACATAATAAGGATTGAAAACTAATGACAATTACTATTTTTACAGTGATATTCCAAATTAATCTAATGGTGATTTGATATTTAACCATGTATATATATCACCCATTATTTACAATTGACATTCCCATTATACTTTAACAATTATATTAATACTACAGTATCATCATCATTAATCTCCATTAAACCATGATCTTCCCATGTTGTGATCATTTTGCGGCATCCAGCCCTCACGGCATGCTGGAGGCACTTGATCCTGGTCTGGGAGCCAATGTTCCCCACCAGCACCTGATGCCAGCGGCGAGCTTAGACAAGAGGCCCCCGGCAAAATAGAAACACATAGAAATATCAGTTCCAACCTGAATTCGCACACATTTTATTCAAGATTTCTGTCTCTCTCTATTCTCTCTGTATTCTCTCTCTCCCTCTCTCTCTCTCTCTTTCTATTCCTTCTAATGTTGACCTACGATTTATCAAACTACCCTGAATAGTGCTAAAAAAACTCCCAAACTAAATAATAAAACTACCCTAAATAGTGCTAAATTTTTTTGGCCCTAAATCCAGATTTGCCCAGATGGGGCTGACCAAAACCTTTATTCAAAAATGATAGCTGGAAATTGTCAAAAATGATGGATGCTCTTTCTATTCAAAACCTTTACTTAAACTTATCCAAAATCAACTCCAAATCAACTCATCAAGGGTACTCCCCATGAGGTGCCTTAGCACCAATTAGAGTTTGACCCTGAATAAAGCTACTGAGCTTCCCCCTCCCGCTGATCAAGAAATACTAAATCAATACTAAATCAATACTAAATCAATACCAAATCAATACCAAATCCATGAAATGAATACTAAATCAATTTTAAATCCATGAAATGAGTACTAAACCAATACTAAATCCATGAGATGAATACTAAATCAATACTAAATCCATGACATGAATACTAAATCAATACTAAATCCATGACATGAATACTAAATCAATACTAAATCCATGACATGAATACTAAATCAATATAAATCAATACTAAATCCATGACATGAGTACTAGATCAATACTAAAACAATTGCTGGATTCCTTTTTTTTTGAAATTGCATTTTATGTATTCGTTTTCAATTGTGGTAATTGAAAACCTTTACATACAAACAAGTTTGATGGTGGCTTTAAGTCTATTTAGGGTCAAAGAGGGGGGGGGGCCTATTTATAAATCAGAGGTGGACATTATAAATTATATATATATATATTTCTTTGTTTATTGCAATGTAATATTACTGTATATACATATTTATTTATATATGCTGTGAACGAATAAAAAGAAATCGGCGAAACGCCTCACGTCGTGCAAAACGTCCTGTCACCCGAAACATCTCTGGCCTTGCCCGAATGCACGCCGCAGCGCATCCGCACACCCAAGCGATCAGCACGCTCTAAAACATCCTTTGTGGGCGCTCGGTGGTTGAGCCACCCAACTGGTACTTTTAAGCATGAAAATATGATCAACACTGAGATTTACTGTAACCAAAATACATGGGAATTAATATGGGGATATTTCACCGTTATCGATTGAGTTCTTTATTGACCTGATGGTTCTGCCACCCATCTGAAGAATATCATACATGGTCAGTTGGGATCATCATCCGGATGGGTTGCTGTTGAAGAAACATGGCCATCATGGAGCAATGATAAAACTGGTGGGGCCTGCCTCTATCAAATATAGGTGTATATATATATACCTATACCAATATATATACATTATATAATCGATACCTCCATACCGTGAACTTATGGACATCCAACTACCTCAGCTACGCAATCAAAGATTAGTATGGAAATTGCATGCACGTTGGCCCACTTTGGCTCCGCCAATCTCGCCTAGCACTGGGAAAAATCCAATGTTTGCTCATGAAAATCAGGAAGCACACTTTGCTTGATCCATGTTGTTCCTCAGTCATTCCTGACTCATTTACTATTCTCATGTAGTTGGGACAATTCTAGCTCCGTGGCTTTCCATTGTTGACTGGGATTCTCTGGGATTATGGATACAGCCATAGCCGCTATAGCTCGGAACGGCTTCTTCCCAACCACCAGATAGTAACAAAAATAGTTTATATTAGTTTTTATAGTTTTGGGAAAAAAAAAACATGAAAACATCATGACTTTTAGTATGTTAATAGTTTATAAACTATATTTAGCCACGTTAACTAATATGTTTAGCCACCTTTGCCTAGGACGGAAAAGTCCTCTCCCCTGGGTGCTTCCGACAGTGGCTGACTCCACGGCATGTTCTTCGTGGTCCACGACTTCGTTCGGGGCGTTGAAGACTGCCAGGACCTGGCACCCGGTGCCACCGGTGCACTTGGCACCGGGGATCCAAAATGATGGATTTTTGGGGATATGATGGAGGAAGATGGATGATTAACCAGGATTATGGAGAGTTTATGGATAATACCATAATAACATCCAAAATTGCGATTTATTTTGGGCTTTATGGGGATTTCATGGTATGATCTTGATTATTTGGAGGATTTACAATCATGAAGGATAATTCATGGTGATGCCTTATTCTTAACGGGGATTTGTGGGTATATTGTGACCATAAACATAAGAATATAACGTTGGAGGATTTGTGGGTAAAACAATGGAGGTTCAACCAACCAATTGGGGATGAAGAATCGCCAAGTTGGCAGACACAACTCCAATAATCATTTGAGTTATGGTATATATCGAACTAGTTAACGAGGCTTCAAATGGCAATAGCTCAAATAGCCGAAATTAACCAAATGTTTATCGAAATTTGCCAAGATTGATTGATCAAACAGTTGATAAACAAACTTATAAGTGGGGGGTACCGCCTTGTGGTGATCCAAAATGATGTAACTTTCTGTTGGAGAATGTATGCCTTCTTCGTGCCAAAATGTAAGATTTACCTAGTTTGAAGGATGTGGACAGTGGTGTTAAGGATCCTGAAGCTTTGACACAGTATTGACAAAGATCACGGGCTAAGAATATTCAAACATTGAGTGTAAACAAAATCATACCCAAATATCCCCAAAAAAGCCAACAATAAATTTCAATATCAAATAATATCATTGAATGACTAAACATCCACAAAACATCCGCAAAACAAATTCCAGGGCCGGCCTCATCGCCCACGAACTCTAGCAGGGTGCCAACTTGAGCTTCAATGGCATTGGACACCTGAGCAAAAGATTGGGGATTTTCATCAACTTCTGGGGAACATTTGGGAATTTAACCATGAACATGTGGCATGTTCATAGGGATTTAACATGATTTAACAATCAAATATGATGAACATGATGAACATTGGGATTTGATACAATCAACATCAATCAACTGATGGGGAATATGGATGAATATGGGGATATCCCCGATCTTTGTAGATCTTGATATACTGGTTATTGCTTGAGCCACTCCCTGCAAAACATGATCCCCACAGGCCGCCACAATGCCATTTGTAGCGTTGAACATGCAACAGGATTGAAACTACCAACCTCTCCCTCTCTCTCCATCGCCTTCGAGAAACTACCAACCACGTCTCGTATTTGTGTCAATGGTTTGAAAACCCCTACCCTCCGGTAAACTAACATAACTATGGAAAATCACCATTTTCAATGGGTAAATCCACTATAAATTGTAATTTTCAATAGGAAATCCTCTGAAGTTTCCCGTACCCATCTGGGAGTGAGTGGTGTGAGACAGCAGCGTATGTCAACAGGGTGTCCTGCGACTCAATCATTCACTATTTCTGGCTGCATGGTGCTTGGGTGCAAACAATAATTGGTGGTTGTTGCAGGTGTACGTACCTACAGCATGAAGGATCATCAGTAAGAAAACCAAGGCATATAAAAGGCCTACTCTCAAATCATATTCTAATGATGTCTATATGATTGTGTCATATTGCAAAGTCATCTTGCAATAGAATTGCGCTCTGGTATTATTTTAAGATAGCTACCGTACACAGCCCATTTATAGATGTTTTAGTGATTGATCATTATGATAAATATCAGAGCTATTGTTGAATTACCAGAAGGCACACATTGCCCCATAATCATACGTATATTCTAGGCGAAGCGTTTTGCTTCGCTAACCTGCTGCAAAGTTCGCTGGAGCTTGGGATGATTTCAGTGCGGCAAGCGCAGTGAGGCCTCGATCAATCTTATCTAGATTGTTACCCATTCTACCCCCATCATATATCAAAAATAAGAGGATTAAATAGTTGGTTACTGTATGTTACTGTAAGTAAGAATTTTTGATGCATAAATCATCATTACAACCATTATAATTAAAATTGTATCCACAGACATATTCCATCAACATCCATTATTGGTTAGAACCTGACACCACCAATCCATCCCATTAAAACATATTAAATCATATTATTAGAACACATTAAAACATATTAAATCCATTACAATCACCATAAATATCCCATAAATCATACCTAAAACATCCAGTTTTTTCTCCCCCAGATGATGTATAGTAACGTTACTCAGCCCAGGCACTTCACCATGGACCAAACTGAGTAAAGTTAAGACCTCTTTGGGACTCCGATCTCGACACATCCTGGTGGCTTCATAGATCAGATTGAGAAAAACTGCACCTTGAAAGAAATATAGAAAATACTATGAAAATACTATGAAGTTGGAAAACAATAGAATATCTACTAGACACTATGAAGATCTATGAAGTTTTTTTTTCTCTCTCTCACAACTTGAAGGCTTGGAGTGAACTAGAAAAAGGTCACTCTGGCGTCACCAAGTTTCTCCCTGAAACCGTCAATGTCACCTGAGCCAGGGCAGATTCACGTTCAACACCATGGCACCATGGAATGATCATCACCCTGGCTGCGAACCACCTGCTAAGCGGCTTCAACAGGATACCCCATGGTCAAACATGATTTCCACTAGCAAAACCCATATCCAGGGATACACACGCTTATAAGATACACTAAGTACTTGCTTGAATTTATATATAATTTGCACACACACACACACATATATATATATATATATACTGTATATAGTATATATATATATATATTTATGATATACCATGTTCCAATCTACTATGGAGCATGTTTTGGAGTATGTTCCGATCTACTTTGTCTTCTTTCATCTTCTTTCCATCTTTGTGTGAGCTTGGTGTATTGTGAATTCTGATTGACCCCGGACGAAGGGCCGGGTCACAGAACAAAATGCTGACCTCATTCTCGTGAAAGCCAACGGTGGCCTGAACCACAACGGAAAACCCAGATCTGGGGGACATGGAAGCGCACCTAACATGGAAACTTTGGATCTACTGCATGGGTAGGAAATTCAACTGTACATTTAGCTAAAGTAGCGTTGACTTCCTAAGGTCAGTACACACCTGGAGGGTGTGAACTATGACAGAACTTTCGGTCTCAAGACGAGGACATTGGATTTCAATATATTTCAATCTCTAGCAGGTACAGGTTAGCTGTATAACCAGGCTCAAAGTGGGGGCATCAGGTTCAAGCAGTGACTCCTCTCTGCTTTGCAGCAAAATTCGAGGAGCGCCTCTACCCCGGATCTATACCTCGGCCCCAGGTACGGATGTGTCGTGGCTCACCCCAGGTGAGGTACTTGGACATCAGCATGTTCACTCAGTAAGGATGATCCCTAGAAGTTGAATGGAAACCCCATAAATCATGATAAACCGTCGTAAATCATGATAAACCTGGTAACCGAAAATGGTCAAATTTGTCAAATCGTGTCAAATCATGAGAACATCAGTGCTAATTTGAAAACACTGTTCTGAAATGTTCTGAAGATGGTTTTTCCAAGGAAACCCACGTTTTTTCTTTGACGAATTCCGAGTTGTCATGACCTTTGCACCAAATTCTGGTAAAATCCATCAACCAGGAGCAGTTGGACCAGTTACAAGGACTTCAGCAGATATGGCGGGACATATTTGGCCCAGGACCGCAGGGCAGCTCGCATGGTGGACAAGGACAAGCGCAAGTCCTGGCGCTGCGACTGGAACAGGTTTTCCGGGGACGGACATGTGTTCAGAGGATTGTAGGATTTTACATGATTTTACCACTTTGGGAATTGTAGCAATGGAATTTTCTACGCATTTTTTGGATCCACTGGACATTGGCCTGTTGGGATTTTACTAAAATGGACATTGACAATTGTTGGGGCTTGATGATGTTTGACGCAATGGAAATTGACAATCTCGATGGTTTTACCAAGGCTAATGGGGATTAACATGGGTTAACCTCAACATACCTCAACAATGGTGGGGGCAGAATAATGGAGGCATATGTTTTTTTTCTTTGGCAATTGGTCGTGGTATGCTGTTTTGGACGTTGGCAAAGTGCCACCTGGTGCTGGTGTTGGGGTTGTCGGTTGCAAGAACGTCGACAAATGATAGGTGGATCTTGGAAATCCTGATGGGGTCCGAAGTTTTGACAACCCTCTATCCCTTTTGCCACCCTGATCTAAAGTCAGCCAAGACACGGCCAGTTCTTTCACATCATCCTCTTTCCTGGGCTCAAAACTTCAGTGGTTTTGGGTGCTTTTGGGGGTCCTGTAGGAGTTTCTGTGGAGCTCCGAGCCGAAAAAGTAGCCCCATCTTTTTTCAAGGTGAATTTAGTGAATTTGGATCAATTTAAGGATTATTTCCAGCACTGCTCAATTTCTTCCCCCACACACTTGGATTTTCCGAGGCGAAGGGCTTGCTCTCGCAGGCCCACTGGCCACTGCGCTTGCTGTAGCGGAGCAGTCTGCGACAGGTGCTGCGCTTCTTTCCACTGTGCTGCAGGTCCTGACGCAAGAAGTGAGCAGCCCTGGGGACTAGAAGCCAGTTGTAAGTGGGGATAGCCTGCTTGGGAGACTTAGATAGACTTAGTGGTCAGGATTAGGGTTAACCAGTTACTCAGTGTGATGATCCTCCAACTTGTGATGAAAACATTGGGGCCAACTCGTCGAACATAAATCGCGTTTGTGACATTGACCTGGTCCGAATGCCTTTTCAATCACCAAGGAATAAAATGCCGGGAGGGATATTCTCTTTCTCCTGGTGCCTGGAGAATCTATGGTCTATGGTTGAAACATGGTGAAACCATCATGCAATGTAATTATGTTTCCTTGTGAGGTGTCGCATGCAGAAGCGTTGAGCATCCCTGTCTGGCCGAGCCTTGAGCATGTTGCTGGCAGGCTGAAAATTGGTCATTCGAACTGCTTCCAGAGAGCGTAGAGAGGCCATGTCATCCAAGATGTTCCACAAGGGGTGCAGCATTCTGGTGTTCACCTCCCATAGGAAACATGGGAGGTCATAGGCTCCACAACAGAATCCAATCTTGATCCTAGCAGCAATGCTTTAGTCCCATGCAAATGTGTCAACTTATATACTTATGAAACACCATGAAATTCATGAACTTTGCAGACATTGGTGAAACATGTGAAACATGGAATATCTTTGAGGGATTAACATGGATTAACATCAATTTGCAATCATTTACATCCATTACTCCCAGCGATGTTGGCCTCAAAACCAGGATTGGGTGACTTGGCCCAGTCGATGCGCCTTGTTGAGGGCGTGCATGAAGGCCAGGGCAAAGATGACCATCAGCACCACTACGATCAAGGTGTAGACCTAAAAAAAGCATTACACACATGGTTTAAAAAAAACTGAACAGCAAAAAAAAACACAAAACTTCCAGAATTGGTTTCAGCTGGCAAATCTACAAGCTTTACCATATGCCATCCTATGGCCTGTTCCTACATTTGATAGTTTCAAAAACATTTAACAAAACAGCATTTCCTGCCGGTTTTCTAAAACCAATCGCTATGAAGTCAGATGAGCGCTGAGACTCGAAGTCGAATTCTCAAATTCCAATGTCAGAAGGTTTGCTGTTCCAATTCCATGTTGATTGAGGAAATTGAGCTCCTAGCCAAATCTGCTTGCGCATCCTCCCGCACGGACTCATGGATATTCATCAGCGCCACGCTGGTGACGGTGCCTATGAAGGGAGCCGCTTTTTGGCGGTGCCATTGGTTCAGCATCGACACCGGGGAGGTGTACGGAAGGGATCGGGGGCGCTGAAACATTGGCGTGTATATATATATATATATATTGGATGATGAATGGCAATATAAATACACATATTATATCTATATACCATAGGGCCATAGGGTCCATGAACATATCACGGCCTGTGCAGTCCTCGTTGGGGTAGCACACCTGAGCCAAGCAAGAAACATGCCAATCTGCCCGATGAGATTTGTCGTGTGTGGCCCAGAGGTCGTTATAATTTATTATGTTTTACCCAGATTGAGGGATTATATCCCATGAAACCCCTATTCATCACCATGAAATCCCATGAAATCACCATGAATTCCCATGAAATCCATTGAAATCCCATGAAGTCCCTATGAAGTCCCTGTGGACCACCATGAAGAATCACCATTAAAATTTGACCCATTCTCTCTCCGACAGATCCGAGGCGCCAGTTGCAGCTCGTGCGGCTGGTGCTCTTCCGTCAGGGCCACCTCTTTGGCCACCTGCATCGCTGATTTCTATGGGGATTATCCTGATGAAATCACGATCTTTTCAGCTGGTGATTCTGGGATTCCATTGAAAATATGGTGATTTCTATGGGGGATGTTGTGGGATTTCATGATTTTCATGGAATTCTGGCTTTGTTATGGCCATGATATAAAATGGAATCTATCACTAGGGATTTCAGATTTCACGTAGCACCTAGAAGACAGAATTTGTTATGGGAGTTCATGGGGATGTAATGAGATGTAAATGCCATGAATGGGATATCATGAAAATTATCGCACTATTATATAGATATAATGGGATATAGTGGGATATTGTGAGATATGATAGGATCAAATTATATATATATATATAATAAGATATAGTGGGATATTGCCTATCATAATGGGGATCCAACGGGAATATCATGGGGCGGGGTTTTCTCATAACCAATGACGATTGACAATGGAGGCCTTATTATTCGGCCCACGTTAAACATGGGGATATCATAGAGATATCATGGGGGTGTAACCGTGTAACCTACCATGATGGGGAGGCGAACTTAATGGGAGATAACTTGAGATAACTTATGATCTGAGTCTGTCTGAACAAGAGGGTGCCCAAAAAATATGGCAATCCTAATGGGAAAGACTATGATTAGGCAACTAATCACAACACATCATACACAATTGGAGTAGCCGAATTATTTTCAGGAAAACAACAGCATGCTGAATCAAAGGAACCTTTTTTGCACGAACAGTTGGAAAAAAACAAAATCATGGAAAAAAACACATGATGATCATATATGATTATAGTCATACCAAATGGTCCCAACACTTCCAAAAGATTACTGTTTAAAGGAAGTACTTCTCTTCATTGTTAGATTCCTCAATTCTGCGAATCTCCCGGGCTTCATCTGACCTCCAACCAGCTTGGAGAAGGATTCGAACATTCGCAGGATGTCTCTGTCCAGTACCTTAGCGACATCTGGAAAGCCAAATGGTTCAACACATGTGAGAAACATGTTGCCAAAAATAGATGTAAAACAGCTGGATAGTTCATGTATATCCCCGGTTGTCCAAGGTTTAACCAGTCAAGATAGTCAAGTGTGGTGAGTAAGCCGTGGTAGGCCCCATCAAGTGAACTTTTGAACCTCTCAGGTCTCACCCCCAGCACCCATGTTTTTTTTTGGGGGGGGAGAACATCTGCAGGAAAACATAAACATGTGTCTATAGCACATTGCTTCCCTCAAGCCAATCCCATGACCCATCTGGCTGAATTATGACTAATTCACAAACAAGAAATAAACTGCTGATGTGGGGGGGTCGTCCGAAAATTCTCAGCCAGAAGCATCCACAGTCTGTTGCTTCATCCCCTATGGGGGGTCAGCGACCCATCATAGTATATTGCCATTGGCGTATTGTGGGTGGTTAAATCGCCATTTATAACCATATCTATGAACTAAGGTTGAGTTGTCAGCAAGTCCCCATTCAGTCGGGTTATCCATTTACATATGGTTGCTAATCCACTTACTAGCTTTATCATTCTTAAATGGGATCATTTATAAATGGGATAACCACACTGAAACTGATCTCCATTAGGATTATCATGTAGTATGGCATCACTGAAACTTAACGGATTTACTCAGCATCTCACGGTGGTTACGAAGGAAATCGAAGGAACGTGCCGCGGGATGATCCTGATCGCACTCCACCAAGATACACCTGATGGATGCCGGCCATCTTCGCCACATGTGGCGAAGCTTTAACGAAATCGTCCACAGCATGGCAAAGAGCAGCGCAGGACCTTGGGGTTCAAAAACACGAGATGTCAGGCGCAAAATGGCGAACTAAATCACCAACACACACACACACACATAGTATCACATAGTATCTTTTAACAGTAACGTTACAATGTTGGTAAAAATAATAAACCATCCCCAATTTCACCTTGTTCATAGTAGCTATAAACCATTCCACCATTAGTCACTGGTGGCTTAAAAATGACGTCCAATCCACAGCCACTGGCGGTGCCTCTCAGCGAAATGTGTGTTGTGTTACTCCCATAGAATACTATGGAATACTATAGAACACTAGATATATGTACCATTCACCCAAAAGTTGTTGGAGTTATCTTTAAAAACAGCTATATAAATGCTATATAATTATATAAATTAATATATACAATAGACATGATAAAAAACATGTTAACGAGCTTGGGCACCATCTTCCGCCCTGCATGCCACTGCGATCAGCGAACAACTTATGTCAACCCGGATTTGATTCAAGCCCCTGTGCTGTTGATCATGGGTGGGCACCATTTAAGTAGAAAATAATTCGACAATTATTGCTTATTTTTTGTTTCCTTGGGGTAATTCAATCATTCAATCAATCACTAATCAATCAATCAATCAATCAATCAATCAATCCAAATTCTCGGGGTTGACCAATCCAGGGTTTATCAATCCTCTTCTTACTCTTCCAACCAGGTCAACTTTTGATTTCCAGCCGGAGCAGCCCGCTGTGCTCCATGGAAGTGGCCAAGTGGTCTAAATGAGCCAGGTGCTGATAGTCACCATGGTCCTGTCGCTCATCCCCGCGGCAAAAATCGCTGTGTATCTATAGATAATGGGGGTGACAAATGAACTACCAACATATTGGATCATATCATATTTGATCATCCTTAGTATATTACAGTTACAGTAATGGGATGTAATGGGGATTATAAACATGAGCTTACAAGTGGAGAGCAGCAACTTGTCTAGCTTCCTTTCCATATCTTGTAAGCCGCTTCATTTCTTAGATCCAAGGACGAAGGGACATGCACTGGGTTGCCTTCCACCCAGCTCCCCCAAAAATCGGCCAACTGGAATTCATCTCTCCATGTCATATGCTAGTAAGTATATTAAGTATATATAATACTATAACATAAATCTCATATAATTACATGTAATTATATATATATATACTATTGTATATACTGTATCATTTGCAGCATATAAAAATGAAGGAAAATTATTGATTTTCCCGGAATGCACTGGAAATCTCTGGAAATTCTCGGACTTCGTGTCCCGGGATGTCCCGGGCCCTCCTCGACCGAAGCATCGAGGAGGATCACGATTCCCATGACGCCCAGCACGATCAAACAGACTTTCACCACCACTGGACCACTCACCTGGTGGAGACCACACCACGGGTGGCATGACTTAAGATGGCATCTTAGCATCATGATATTAATGATTGTAGGTAATAGCTGTGATGATCATGATCATGATCATGATCATGATCATGATCATGAATGATCATCACCATCATCATCACCATGATGTTCGATGTCTGGTTGGACATCATCATTGAATCATCCCCAATAGGCTTAAACATGGTTGAACATATTCACGCACAAAATTCAAACTAGACCACCTATCCGCAAATGGATCCAATAATAAACTCTCTGTAACCCTATCTTTAAACGTGGTGTCGAACCCGGGATATTGCTGAACCCCTGGTTGACCATGGAAGTCTGGCATATCACCATGATGTTTCTAGCTAGTCATCTAGAAATAGATCATGTTCATCCATTTTCCGCATCTATGGTAGTATATGGTACATTTACATAGATTTACCCTAGTTTACCCCACCATTTTCATCATCTATGGTAGTTTATCATAGTTTACCGGTGAACCTTTCAGGCTTTGCCCCTTTTAACGGATCCCCAAGGGAAGTTGCTGGACGCCTTCTGCACCAAGGAGAAGGACGCCTTGACGCGCTGCACGTCCTCTTGACACTTCGTCAAGGCGCGCTTGCCCTCCGGCCTGGCAAAACATGGTGTGAGGAAAATTTACAGTAATCAAAGATGAGTGTACATCTATACCATATTGTACGTACATTTTAAATATTTAATATATAATATCTCTCTCTCTCTATCTCTCTCCATCGCCTTCTCGAAGATACATATACTGGTTGGATTCTATATATAATAAAGCAATTAAGATGTTGGATGCCTGTAGTGTACTGTTTGTTCACCTTTGACTATAAAGATGTTTAATGATTGAAACCTATTCAAATCTCAGTCAGATGGAACTGGGAACATGGATTAAGATTAAAAGTAAATCATGTTCGTAGCCCTGGGATGGTTGTAATTATCTTTTTCTTTCCCAGCAGAGAACATCGAGTTTGGAAAAGACGGCTTCAAAACATCCAAAAATTGGGTTACCACATGCTACCTCATAAATCTATATAAATCTTATGTCACAAATTTTCATAAATTACCTTGCCAGCCTACATCGCCGTGTCCGCACCCGTCCCGCCTCACGTTGAACTCATCGATGATGGAAGCGAACGTGCCATCACAGTCCGTCGGATGTAGGTCCCAGGATGGAGCGAAATGGGACCTGCGAAGTGGGGATGAGACCCATCGCCTGGTGATGCGCAAAAAAAATCCGGTAAACATAGCAATTGAAAATCATCTACAAATTGGAGTTTTAATAGGAACATCATCTCTCTCTCTCTCTCTCTCCGTGGGTGATTTCAATTGCAACGGTTGATTATCTGAGAGTATATTGAACAAAATCCCAATGTCCCAATTGTTGAAGATAAAACATTAGTATCAAACTATTCAGTGCATCCTCTTGGATCATCTAGCTGACTGACCATTTTTGTATGCGAATTTTCTGGCAATTCACCAACTTCTCATGGGCCGTGAAGTCTCCGGTGAAGATGCCAGCTCGCCATTCACCGGAGATGCAGCATCCCCTTCAAACCTTTTGTTTTAGCGGGATGTAAACAGTTTACAAATCTATTTGGCAACTAATTTTTCACCAGTCGGATTTTCCAGATTCAAATTTTGAGCTAAAAAATCAATGAAAATCCAACCTTTTTGTGGATATATCTGACCTTATGGATGGTTCTGCTTTGGTTTTTGCACAACTTGCGGTAACCTAAAAAATCATCCTATACCTCCAAGGCGTTGCCAGGCGGCAGTCGAGACAGCGCCGCCGGTTTCAGGCTCATCATGGTTCCATACCTTCAGCGTGGCGGCACCGTCGCTGGTGGGCCCCGGCTTGAAGCCCCATGGCGCCCATGGATTCCCCCGGGTTTTCACACGAAAATGGCTGGGATGTTGCTATGGATGTTGCTATGGATGTTGCTATGGATGTTCATCCCAAAAATCTCCAAACGTTGTTTTGATATGTTTGATATGCTGGGATCCCCCATTGACGGGATGGTACCCGAGCCATTTTAAGGGGACCATATACCCCTGAAAATGGCGCTGCAAGTCGCCGGGTGAATGGGGTTCGTTCCCTAAGGCCTACGAAATGACCCGCCGGACTTAGCAGTGGATCTCTTCATCTGGAGGATGCGGATCATGAAGAATAAACCATGAACATGATGTATCCCGTTTTTGGTGGCTAAAACAAGGCAAAACCCATCGATGAATGTAACATTGCAGGATTTCAATCTGTTCTTTACTAGACTGACGGCGAAACCGCGGCGAAACCTATCCTTAACCTCACCCACCTTGTAAGTACAATGTAGACAAAAACGACATAGATGTGCAATGTTTGGAAATGTCTAGGGCCTCAACGTACCCACCAAACATATGCAAAAACCAAACATAAAAAATATAAAAGTGAAAACAAATTTATCTTTATGGTATTGCGATGCACCAATTTTTGAAAATTGGTATAGAATGGCTACACGGAGGGTCGAGGTGCCTTCTTCTAATTCAAGTTTTCTACACAGTATCGTCCATGTTTTTATCCATCCAGTTTGTGCGCTTTCCACATCATTCCAAGGTTTTCAGGTATTTTCGATCGACCTGACTGCATGGTGTCAAAATATCCAATGATATTGTGTATATATGAGCCGGCGTCAAAATCAATTGCTTACGCCTGGTACAAAAGTATAAGTTATCGTTTTTGGATGTTTTTTTGGGGGGCCCTATCGCTTTACAGTGTTTTGTTCAAATCAACACTAAATAATGCAAAAATGAAGCGGAATTGGCGCTATCTAAGCACATTCCTAGACTCTTTATGACTCTTTCCTAAGCAAGGAATTTTATTACAATCTCAACTCCGAACTACAAAGACAGTAATTAATTAAGGTCAATGGTTCCCAAAGGTTCTTCGATCACTAACTCTATGAAAACGAAAAAAGGTTCACCTCGCCCTTGTCCCTGTTTGATTAAGCAATGGCGTCAGAAAAGCGCCACACTTCCCCGCTCAAAAGCTTTAGAAATTGAAGATGGTCCATTAAAGAAGCGTTTGTAGCTATGAAGAAGTGCATTAGGCTCCCCAAGTCTCAGAACAATCTGATGGTCTAGTGATGTCTAGAGTCTAGTGTTGAGAACCTGTTCACTTTTTCGTTGAACCCTTCTTCTTGTTGGGATCAAATGAGTCTATCCCTCTTCGGGGATCCTTTTTGCAACAAAAGTTTATCACTAGGTTATCGCTAAGATTATCGCTAAATTAGATCACTTTGATGATCAAGAAAGGAAAAGAAAGAGGAACGTGGAACAAGAAGGACAATTGAAAAAAAAAGGAAAAAGGAAGGAACAAGAAAAGGAAACGAAGGAAGAAGAAATTACAAATCAAACAAAAAACAAAAAATGAAATAAATGGGATTCAGAATTGGATTCAAATTCAATTTTGGTATACTTCAGAATTCAATGGCATTTCGTTTTAAAAGGAAAATAAAAGAAAAAGGAAGGAAAAAAGAAGAAAAGGAAACAAAGGAAACCAAAATCCGAATTAAACTAGAGCACATAAACGGAATTCAGAATTATATAGATTTAAAACAATTGTTTGATTTGATTCAGAATTCGGTCGCATTTAGTTGAGTTTAATTCTACTGACTTGGGACTTGGAAGAAAAAACTGCATGCAGAAAGCAACGGTTCAATCACCTTGGGCAACGCATGATATGGCAACTGCAAGAAACGTGGGCACTGCATGTTGAATTTGCTTCATCAAGTTTGCCCATCGCGTGAAGGCACACAACAATATTTGCTTGGTTTACACCAAGTTTAATGCATTCTCATATGGTTACAAATTCTATTTTTTGGGGGGGGCGGCCTATCGCTTTACATGGTTTGGTGCACTTTCTCAACGCAACTGGACCCTCCCTTACTAAAGTAGTCTACGCTTATTTTGACCGTATCTCATACATACAGTAATTATATGTATATACCAGTGTTTAGTCACTAGTCCCATGATATGCGGGAAACCCCAGGATTTCCATGGGTCATGTTTTTCTTCTCCGGTTTCCCCGGTGTTTTTTTCGACATATTCTATAGGCTATTGATAGTCATCTCCTACTTTCGAAACTGCCGCGGCCGGGCATTCTCTGGCATCTCCCATGATATTCCCATGATTTCCCATAGTTTCCACGATTTTCCACACTCTTTTCCTCCGTTGTTCAAGGGAAATCCCTGGGCAAATTCACGTCAAGGCGCTGCCGGCTGGCAAAGGCGGCGGCGCCGTGGGAGGAGGCCATGGTGACGTTGGAGCGGAAGACCTTCGACTTGGACATCCCCACCTGGCGAATGGAGAAGGGGAAAATCCATGGGAAAATCTTCACCGGAAACCCATGGTTTTGACCAAGATGGGGGGAAACCGGTTTCAACAAAACTCCCAAGAAAATCAATCCATCAGTGGATCTGGGATGATGGGATGGGATGACATCAATGGGATAGCAGTTGTTTGTTCAATATAAATTAGTAATGGCAAGTAGCCTCTGGTAATCAAACATGGCGTTTTGGAAAATTTCAACTACTACCACACACACGCACACACACACATCTACATCTACACATATATATATATATATAATCAATCGATATCAATGGGATTTGTAACTATTAGTTTAACTAGATATGAAATGCCTATGAATTATCAGAAACTATACCTTTCTGCATGTGGAATATCACTGATATCAACTGATAGCTACTGATAGGGGGGATGATTGTTCTCACTCGAACATGTTTTTTCCCTTTAATTATGATATTAATTGCACATTGGGTGGGGGGAATGTTGGGGGCATGATGGCAAAAAATAACCTCCAGTATGAGGCAAGAAACATGAATAAAAATTATATGCGACGCAACGAGTAGTGGTATAATAATGATGTATAATCGGATACATATATATATATAATTATATCTATATATATTATATATATTATATATATATTATATATATAATATGATTTTTTTGGTGTAGGGACTGGGAGATGGTGATGGGGGGGATGATGATGGGAAAAATTGGGTGATTGCAGAATAAGTTGGTGAGTTCATTGGGGACTATGGGATACATCACATTTTTTGGGGATCCAGTTGCAAAAAATGGGGATGCAATGCAGATATCGCGGGGATAGGTAGCAAACGATATGATCTCTAGATTCTAGATATGTCTGAAAATAGGGTGTACCCCAAAATTGTCAAGGAAAAATGGTTCCTGTGTAATCCATTTCAATGGGGGTCACCGACAAACCCGAATGGGAGGAGGCGTGATGCCAGGGAAGCAAATCAACTTCGAGATGGGATGGGGATGATGAAATATGAATCAAAAACATTTAAAAAAACAACTCGGCGATTGGAAGCCCGACAAATTAAGGATTCAAGAGTGCATTCCGCATATTGACTCATATTTACTGCGTGCGACAACCCGAGAATTTCAAAAAAAAGGAACATGGCACATGGGGAAGATTATCCATGAAGCGAACCGATTGAAACCGGAATGCATTAGGAGATACCATCCGTTATCTAATCAAACGCAATGGAAAATGCATGCTCTTAGTCTTATGCAAATCATTGCTGAAGAGAGAGGATTTCAGCAATTTTCAATTGGGATGTTTGTGAGTGCGCCTGATTTACTATCCATTTAGCTACCATTTTTATGTTACCATTCAATTCCGGGATGGGCAAATCAAGCCATCCCATCCAATACTCCAAACGAAAAATGAATCGCATATGACATATGATAATCATATGATACAATTGGTACAAGATCTAACCTTTAGATACCTTTAGGAGATACCCTCCAGTAAATTAACATAGACCCTGCCAGATAGGGGTTGAAAGACTAGTTTCCACTATAAATTGGTCAGTTCCAGGGTCTATGTTAATTTACCAGAGGGTACTACTAATGTATATTGATGTTGCGTTTTGCCTTTATAATTCTTGCTATTCCCCAAAGTCAGGGATTTTTCTCCGTAACCCAGCGGCCTTTCGCTCTGGAAACTCCAGGCGCATCGCCTAGGGTTGTTTTTGTCGAGCGGACGTCAAGCCATATCCCACAGAGAATAGGCTTCGGTTCAAGGAAAATGCCCGGAAAAGCATAGGAAAACCTATAATATCCTATAATATGGGGGCTGAAGCAATGGTTTGTGGTTGAAATTTTCCCTTGAATCAATCCATCTACCGAAGAATATCAATGGACATTTACCCTCCTGTCAAGTAACATGGCTGTGGAAAACCTACCATTTGGACATCATGTCCCGAACGGAAAACCATGGCTATTCCACATCTAGTTTACCCTGCCGTACCCTGGCAGCCAAATGTTCAACCCTCCCGCGACCATGATGGCCATGCCCAGCGACCATGAAAAAGAAATTCATCTGTTCGGTGCTCAGCTGTCCCTTCTTTCCCTGCGAATCAGTCTGGAAACTTTGTGGAAAACTCTGGGCTTTGGAGATGAATCAAAAACGAAAGCCAGGACATGATTCCATGATATTCCATGTATGTGTGGGGGATGCACATCAATAGATCCCATCTATTTAGTGTGAACAGAAAAGTGCCAGACCTTTGATCCATAGCCATTTGACATGTGAACTGTCTGGGTAACTAGGTGCCGCGGGGTTGCTGGATTTTGCGACAAGTCCCAATAGCACAGGATAGCACAGGTATAGCTACCTCACACCATGAGCAAAATATGTTGCTTCGTTGATGATTGGGTTCTCATCATTCGGCCCTTGTACTTACGTATATATAAATATATATATATAGGGAGAAAGAGAGAGAGAGAGAGAGACAAAGAGAGAGAGATATGCAGCATGCACATATCTGTGTATGCATATGTATGTACCTAGTGTGATATAGTTTGATACCATAAGTTTACAAAATATGTACATACAATATCAAACTATATCAAAATCTAAAAATGTTTATAGTTGCGGTTTCAAGCATCCAAAATCGGTTGGGATCATCGCCCCATATCGCCCCGGCCTCATCTAAGTCTTGGAAGACCCGCCACAACCTGCGCAGCTGAACGGCATGGAACACCCATCCAAGGTTGCCCCAGATTTGGGGGTATTTGGTAAGTACTAGGCTGTTAGTATTACTTCAGATTCTTTCCCAACTGGACTTATCCAAATGGAAAATCATGCCATACATCGTGCTTCACCGCAGGAATAGTCCGGAATAGTGGGCTGTAGCCCCAGTTATAACCGGACTAGCCCTACTTACCCTACTGATAACCTCTGGCAGTCACTAATATATAACATAGCTATGGAAAATCACGATCTTTAAGTTCGGTCAATCAACTATAAATGGGCATTTTCATGCATTTTCAATAGCAAACTGTTAAATTTACCCATTAATACTATTACTTGATTTCCCCATCAAAAATGGTGATTTTCAATAGTTATGTTAGTTTACCAGAGGGTAACTGGGGTTGTAACCCACATGGCGCCTCTTGTGATACAGCTGTTGTGCCAGGCCGTGGTGCGGTCGCAGGAAATTGCGCCACACGATGCCGTGCAGTGTCCGAAGCAGCCTGGGGTCATTGGTCGGCGCCAGAAATGCGGGGAGGGTACCCAAAAAGGAGATGTGGTGGTCAAATATGTTGACGATGTTGGGGGTGTTGATGGACATAGAACTGGTTTTTGAAAGGGCAAACACGTTCTTTGGCGTTGTTTTTTTTGGGGGCGCATGGCCTTTAGTGGCCGAGATGATGGAGATGATGCTTGTTTAGAGCTGGTTCAATGGTGGTTAATACCTTTTGGACCATCGGAATGGGTGTGCGATGAACATCCACAACTACCAAATATGAATGCTCAACCAATCCTGAATCCTGAAACTATTGGAAGCCAGTTTTTCGTTTTGAAAAATCACCAACTCAACTCAATTGGATTGTTACACTTTCGAGACCTTATACTGAAGTATAGTGGGTTCTTTTCCAAGAATTGAAGACATGTCACCTGTGCATGGCCCCTCCCCACAAGGTGAGGCCCCCGAGGTGAAGTAAAAAAAACCATTCTGAGGCAGACGAGTCGCTGAACGATGCGGAACAGTCTGGCGAACTTCAAAATATCCAAGAGACGATCAGAGCGACCAGTGAACCTCGATTTGGAAATACATCCGATGGATGAGAAAGGTGCGAAAACTGCGGAAAATGCTGGAAATTCCCTTTGGAAATCGTGAGTTTGTTCATTCAATTCCCATTGATGTTCAATAATCCTAGGTATTGTTCAGTCAAGTTCCATTGATCATTGTTGAATTTCTATGAAATAATATATATATATATATAATTCTTATCTATTGTGTAATGTTCTTGGCAAACCTTCAGAAAAATCTGGAACTAACACTTGGAGTACAAAACGAATGCGATCCTACGACATTTGCTGATCCAGCTCAGAAATCCAACGTATTAAATCGGATGTTGTTTTTGGCGTTTTGTTTTCAATCATTTCGTATTTTAGTCTCTTATTGTTCTCTACCTGCCAGGTGAGGGTTGTTAGATTTTATGTCAGTTGCCTCCTCCTCCTGCCGCCTCCTGCCTCCTGCCTCCTCCTCGTCCTCCTTGTCGTCCTTGTCGTCGTCGTCCTCGTCGTCCTCCTCGTCGTCCTCCTCGTCGTCCTCCTCGTCCAACTGCGACCCGCGATCCAGTGTTCTCTGCCGGACCTCAACCACGACCATCCACGCCCAGTGTTCCCTGCCGGACCTCAACCACAACCATCCACGCCCAGTGTTCCCTGCCGGACCTCAACCACGACCATCCACGCCCAGTGTTCCCTGCCGGACCTCAACCACGACCGTCCACGCCCAGTGTTCCCTGCCGGACCTCAACTGCGAGTATCCACGCCAAGTGTTCCCTGCCGGACCTCAACTGCGAGTATCCACGCCAAGTGTTCCCTGCCGGACCTCATGTAGGACTGTCAGATAGACTGCCAGATAGAATGCCAGATAGAATGCCAGATAGAATGTCAGATAGGATGCCAGATAGAATGCCAGATAGAATGCCAGAAAGAATGCCAGAAAGAATGCCAGATAGAATGCCAGATAGAAGATAGTGCAGATAGAATGAGATGCCAGATAGAATGCCAGATAGTCAGATAGCCAGAAATAATGCCAGAAAGAATGCCAGATAGAATGCCAGATAGACTGTCAGATAGAATGCCAGAATATATGTCAGAATAATGCCAGATAGAATGCCAGATAGAATGCCAAATATATGTCAGATAGAATGCCAAAATATATGTCAGATATAAAATGCCAGATAGAATGCCAGAATATATGCCAGAATATATGTCAGATAGAATGCCAGAATATATGTCAGAATAAATGACAGGTAGAATGCCAGAATATATGCAGATGAAATGTCAGAAAATATGTCAGATAGAATGCCAGATAGACTGCCAGATAGAATGCCAGGTGGAATGTCAGGATATATGCCAGAATATATGCCAGAATATATGTCAGATAGGATGTCAGAATATACTAAATATATGTCCAAATATACGTCCTGACATGTCATGGTGGGGATCACACGAAGTAGAGTAATTTTTTGTTGGTGAATTCGAGGTAATTTAAATATGGGATATGGTGCGAAGGAGTTCTAAAATTCATACATGTTTGGCCAGGTCTTCCTGCAATCTTTGATATACCTACAATCTTTGCCCCTGTCTTATTAATATCTAGACGTGTTTGTTGAGCTTCCTCATCCATCATTTGCAACTTAGGAACCAAATAATTGTAATGTGCAACTTGTTTCTTGCAATTGCCCCCTTTGGGATCTAAACCAAGCTCAGGGAATAGGACGAATGGGACGCACTAAGCAAATCCAATAGATAGGCAACTGTTGCAAGCGGCAGCAATTCACTTGAATAGTTATTGGAGTATCCATTATTTAGCTGGACATAGGATATTGACATGTATACACACACACATATATATATGTAACCTTAGCATGCTCAACTCAATGAAGGCTGACTTCCGGAAAACCAACGGATCTATATATGTATATATAGAGAGAGAGAGAGCTACATGATTTCATATAGTTTATAATCATATACACGGAAAGATAAATATCGAAATCTCATGCACTATCCGCCACTCTAACTACTCTATGCACCACCAGAAGCCGCCACGGCACCCGGTGGCGTCGTCGCGAAAATCCACGGGTTGCGCCGTGGTCGCACCGCTGATCTGGGATGGAAAGAGATGCGCCTGGACCAAGGTGTCTCCCGCCAGCGAGACCATGGCCATGACGTCCAGAAAGACACGGCCGGAACGCATGTAGCCGTTCACGAAGAAGCAACTCAACATGCCTGGGAAGTGGTTGAGGGAGGGATTTATAAATATACAATTGTCTTCTTCCCCACTTGGGCAACTTTACATGCCTAGATGGTTGGATTAATAGTTACTTGTTGGTCATAAGTCAAGATTGTAGTTGTTGTCGTTGATGTTGTTGTTGTTGTTGTTGTTGTTGTCGTTGTCGTTGTCGTTGTCGTTGTTGTTGTTGTTGTTGTGGTTGTCGTCGTCGTCGTCGTCGTCGTTGATGTTGTTGTGGTTGTTGTGGTTGTTGTGGTTGTTGTGGTTGTTGTGGTTGTTGTGGTTGTTGCGGTTGTTGTGGTTGTTGGTGGTTGTTGTGGTTGTTGTGGTTGTTGTGGCTGTTGTGGTTGCTGTTGTTGTTGTTGTTGTGGTTGTTGTTGTTGTGGTTGTTGCGGTTGTTGCGGTTGTTGTGGTTGTTGTGGTTGTTGTTGTTGTCGTTGTAGTTGTTGTTGTTGTTGTTGCTGTTGCTGTTGCTGTTGCTGTTGTTGCTGTTGCTGTTGCTGTTGCTGTTGGTGTTGTTGTTGTTCTTGTTCTTGTTGTTGTTGTTGTTGTTAATTATTGTTACTACATATATATATATATATATGTGTGTGTGCTATGTTTTTGAGCCTAGTTGCGAACTAAGCAACTCAACATGCCTGGGTTTAATGAATGTTGAGCAATGAATCTATTTAGGTTAGATTTTAAAGTTGGAAAGAACAAGAACAAATTGGGGGAGCAAATGGTTGGATATATATATATATATATTATACATAGTTAGTTAGTTTCGGTAAGGTTTGTAAATATAGATGCTATTGTTATCTATTGTTTGTTATGTTGTGTCGCCTAGTTGCCAAAGCCTCTCAACATGACTGGGAAGTGTCTGGATTTAATCGAACTTGGAGGATTATTCAAGATGAACATCATGGAGCCATGGAAGGATCTCTTGGGAAGCAACTAGACTTAACTAGACTCAGTCGGAAGCTCCAAAATAAAAAGGGGTTGGTAAAGGGCATCCCAGTCTCCAAGGCTTGTAAAACCTATGAATTGTAGAAATTGGTAGAATGAGGCTTGGAAAATCTCAACACCACCCCGAACCTCAATTACAGCGTATCCTCATCTCCAAGATGCATTCGAGCGCGAAAAAACCCAGCACCACAGTGTTGAGAATGGCCACGACGGGTGTATATTCCGTACTAAGGCCGAAGACCAGCAAAATGTTGGGCGCAAAGAGGGTGTAGATGGTCAGGATCGCGAAGGTGATGGCAAAAATGTCCTGGGTGCCAAAATGGCGGGCACTGGATGACTCACAGTATCAGTTCCAACTATACAGAGTACAAGCACAGCACAACCTCGTTGTAATAGTGCTCAGACTTGCTGTAGCATGCTGCAATAAGAATCTTGAATCTAGAAACCATTTACAGACCTATCATCAATTTGTGGATCTGGGAATCAGGACCAACATGTTGTGCCCAGCGTCCGAACGAACCATGGAATTCAAAAAGTTCAAGCAGGTCCACCGAGTGAAGCGATATCCTCAGGCGATTGAGCACGGCTATCGATCATGGGAGTCCCTGTGGTGGATTACAATGAGCCCGACTAAAGCAGCAGGTTTCAAAGGGGATCACTCCAAGAGGGTCAAAGAATCATGACAAGGAAACAAAAGGAAATATTGTATCAGATGGTTCCTGTGTAGTGGGCTTCCTGTCAGGGAAACTCTTCACCCCCTATATAATTGGATGTGATCGATTCTAAAACGGAGTCGAAACTCGTTACCAGAGTGTGGAGGCAACAAAAAGCCACAGGAGTCACTGGCCCACCTTGCGCCCCCTGAACTTCTGATATCTTCTCACAATTGGATGCGACATACCAGGAGGGTATCATACCCACGTAGCAACCGCTTCGCGTAGCACAATGCCAAACTGCTGAGTCAGCTTGCCCAAACTTCAGTAATTTTCTTGACTTGTGAAGATGTATTCGTGGTCATGAGATGGGGTTTGCTGATGCAGCCATCTACTTACATCCCAGCTGCGCACCAACTAGTTGACAACCAAGCTTACCAGCTTACCTCTTCCGCCTCTTCCTGATATGTTTTCAATCATAAACTGCTGTGTTCAAATGATCCAGGAAATCCAAAGGCTCATGTGCAGCGGGACATATTCACGTACAAAGAGGGAACATCCTCTCGGGAAACTAGATTAAATCTGGTTGGGTATGGTCATTAGCTTTTTGGACAAATATGACGAGGTCCTTCATCCTGCTCCGAGCATCGATCTACAACTAGCCTGTTTTGGAATTCCCCAAATCCAATCGATGCATTAAAATCCTGGAAGCTATCGTATGTGGATAGCAATTAATTTCTGTACACAGCATGAAATGATGGAGTCGATCTTTAGATACATGTTTGCATGTGCGGGTTCGTGCATGTGTCAATTGCCATTACCCAGATCATCAAACCACAGGCTTTACAGAAGCGGTTTGGGTTGTGCCAAGCATCTGCGACTGCTAAAGCTGCCAGCCTCTCGATTCCAACAGCCCACCAGCATGTGGCTTAAAAATCATCACATCTTTCGCCACCCCTGGAAATGTAGAAAATCTATGAAAATCTATGAAAACCTATGAAAATCTTATCTACCCCTGAAAATCATCACACCTTTCCCCTGGCAATCATCACATCTAAATCAACTTTTGCCAGTTGCTGGGCATGGAATGTAGTAACCCCAGTCCCTAGCCCTGGTAATGAAACGCGCAGCAACCATCAGCAATCTTCCAGTTCGCTTGACAGTCTCGACGCTTCCAATCCCAAAGCATTCCATAGCCACGACACATTTCATATCATTTCAGCACGTAAAGAAAGGTGGTCCAGGTAGTCTAGGCATCTGACTCTGAGGAGGAAAACAGTTTCTTACATTTGTTCTTATGTCTAGCATCTGAGTCATCCATTCAGCAAGAGACGCACCTTTCCAATATTCAATTCCGAGATTTTAGGTGGATCACAGGAAAAGAATGGGAAATCAATTAAAACATGATAGCTGCAAAGAGCTGACATGAACAAAATACTTGGCATACACACAGCAAATCAAACGGCCGCACTTTTTCCGCAACGCATATCTTTGAAATGTTCCAGCCTCTTTCTGGGCTTTCATGCCATGCTTTCAGGCAAGAGTGGCCGTCCTTCAACTCCGGTAGAAAAGTAACATATTCTGGAAAAGACGCTGCTGAATGCTGCCAACGTTTTCCTGTGTCTTCTTGGTAGGCAAACAACAAGGAGAACAAAAGCGCAAATGCTGACCAGTACGAAGCCCTGAATGCCCAGGAACTGAGCAACCTCTTTCACATCGCTGAAGAATAAGCTGAATGACCAGTCGGCCATTTCCCAACACGAGTGACCAAGAGTGACTAAAAGGTCAAAGACATGGACATAGTCAAGAAAATCTCGCAACGTGGACATGGGTTTGGCACGTCTACAATAATGACTCTTGGGTAGCTGATGGGCCGATGCAGCTAAAAAACGGTGCTCGGGTTGGTTTGCCTAAATATTGATTTCACAATCCGACACACCCAAACCTCAAGTTCCTTATTTCAAGTAATGCCACCAGGCATTTCATTAAATTTGCCACTACGTACTGACATCCACTCCATCACCGACCATACAAATACACATGCGTCTGCTCACAGGAATCAGTGGGGTCACCGCTATAAATTTGTTTCTCCCCAAGCCCTTGGATTGTCTCGAGAGCACAATGCAGAAACCAAAGGTGATCATAGTTCCTGAGGACTTGCTGCTGAAGCTCTTACAGTTGTATGACGTGTTCTGCTCAGTTCTTCAAACTTTGTCCCTGCGAGTACTTAATAGGTTGGACCTGTTGAGGGAAAATATCACAAATGAGACCTTCAACGTGTTGCTATGGCCAACAATTGCCATCTTCTTGGGCCAACACACCATTCCTGTTACCATTCCGATGGGTGGTAAACCCAACAAGTCTTACACGGTTGATCTGCCTGGTTGCCCTTGATCATCTGTGGGTCATCAGCATCCTGAGATGACAAGTGAAGTCTTTCAGGTGGATCATTTGTCATGTTTTTGTCAGATTCCTTAGAATTGATGCATGGGAAATTTATCCAGCATACCTGTTTTTTCAAAATTTCTACATGTTCTCAGCGAATCCATTGGCAAATAAATAGGTTTGCACATTCCGCGACCATTCAACTGGCAGCCGTGGTTTCCCAGCTTTCCCATGGTTTCCCCACATCGCAGCTTCGATAGTGGGGCCGAGTCACAAAAGCCTGGAAGAGGCATCGCATCAACTTCCGCAGATCTTTCAATCGGGTCCTGAGTCGTGCAGGTTTTTTTGTAGTTACCCCATGGATCCGTACATGGGGTAAATTGGCCAATGGCCATGGTAAAAATTCTATGTTGGGGTTCCCCAAATCATAATCTGTAGGAAACAGATTAAGCCATCAGATTTAAGGCAGGAAACAATAGAACACATATTTATTTCTAGTAGAAAGGAATGCGCGAAGAAAACTGCCAAAGGTCTAATTCTGAAGGTCTCACCGTTGTCCAACTGTACGCCGTTTTATACCAACGGCACGGAGTGAGCTGTGAGTTCAAGATGTCATTTGCATCCCTCTTGTGAGTCCGCTAGCAACATGTTAGCCCAACTGGTGCATCACCAAGTCGGACCTGTGCTTATCAAAGTGTGGCAAACCAACAGTTCACCTGACAACAACCAAGGACGAACAAGAACCCCATTGAAAACGTGGGTTTCCAAGGGTTGTTTCAACTAGAATATCTAGAACAATTCAAACTGATAAATGGATATAAATGCATAGTAGGCAAATTTGCCGCTAGGCCGTTGTTGCTGTTTGAATTCCATGTTTTGCCATTGTTTTGTTTGTTTGTTGGTTGGCTCAATAAAGATCAATAAAAAATTAGTATATATAAAAAACCACCGCACAAACGTATAGATAGATATAGACATACATATATATATATATATAGATAGATTAGATTAGATTAGATAGATAGATAGTCGTCCGATTCCTAACCTCCTAAGCCACCACCACCTACCCCCACAGCAGTGCATCTGAATGCATCTGAATGGCTGATTGACTTGTTCCCCCCAGTCCATGGTGCCTGTCTCCGTGTTTTCATCTCCGGGTTTCATTTCCTCAGGCACCAGCGGTGCACTTGGAGGGACTTAGGGCCCGAATAGAGAGAAAAAGAGAGAGTTGGGAAGTTTGGTGAATTTATCACTAGTGGCATGTTGCAAGCTTCACGCAATCACCAGCCAAAACAAGTCATTCATTTGTTCCCATTGACCTTTCCGGGAAAGGGAAAAAAACAACAATTATCTTCCCAGCCACGAGCAGTCGCTCACAACCACCCTACTACCTCAAACGCTCTTTACCATCAAAAAAATGACAATCCGCTATTGGAAATCGCCATGTTTGGCATGTTATATGCAGTTTCAGTGCGCATGAGCTCTCAGAACACTATATCAATATCTATCCCAATTTAGCTCCATACCACGTCCATGTAACTCCATCTAAAGCCTCACGCATCCATACGAGTACCAATCCAAATATATGTCATAGAGAATCATTATTATCATTATTATGTAATAAAAATTAATCCAAAATTATGCATATATATATACACATAATTATATACATATATATGTATATATATATATATGTAAAAGCCCGCGTGAGCAGCGTTTAAAAACCATCTATCACCTTCTATCATCCGCTATTCTGGGTGATAGAGATTGCATGGGCTTCCCAGAATGCATGCTGATATTCTGGAAAAATATGAGTTCGTCAGTTGGGATGATGACATTCCCAAGTGAGTGGAAAGTCATAATCCAAATGTTCCAAACCACCAACCAGTATTATATATTCTGATAATCAATCAGCCAGGATTTTGGTCACTGCCGCTCATGTACTTCACCCCCCTTCCACCCTCCTGGAATCCGCCCAGCTTCCGTGGGCGCTTCGGAGACCACACGAACCTTCAGGCCCGTGTCCGCCAGGGCGTTCGCGCACTCGTTGTTAATGAGATCCTGCTGGGGTTAGCCGGGGTTAGCACCGGGGGAGGTGCCTGTGGGATGTTGGCATGGGAAACAGTGGTTTTTCTGTCAAAATTGTGGGTTTCATCATGACTTTTATAACTATATACCAACAAATATGATGCTCAATGCATTGGTTGAAGGTAAAATCAAAGCATGGTTTTACTCAAGAATTGGTTTGGCTTTCCAGTTTCACTTTCGCCATGAAACAATTCTGGGGTGTTGGCGAGTCATTTTGTGGTTACTATAGATGATTTATGGATGGCTTCTGGCGCTCTGCCCTAGATAGATCTGGGCAAATTGTGCTGTATCATTCGCGCAGTTGAAACCATTACTGGTTGGTGGTTTCAACCCCTCTGAAAAATATTAGTCAGTTGGGATGATTATTCCCAATATATATATATACATATATATATATATGGAAATAATCCAAATATTCCAAACCACCAACCAGCCGTTATTTCTTGGGATGATCTCCCGTGTTAAACTTGGTCAGGCGGTGAAGTCGCACGAATTCACATCAACTATAGCACCAGAGAAACAACCAGTGTAATCATAACACATAAAATAATGCAAGAATAAATGTTGAGAAATCTCACAACATTTCTCAAACAAACCCTAAAGCCATGTTCTTAAATGGGACCAACCAGGCGGGGCCTGTGCGCCAAAGTGAAATGTGGATGCTATGCTCAGAGAGTCCGTGGACACACCTGGGCCGTCACTGTACAAAGGCTGAAAAGTTACGGGTTAACCATTTCCCCCGAGATATCTGGTAACAGTACATACCTATCTATACCTTGAACCTCAAAAACCTGCAATTTTGCAGGTAACCTACTTTCACTTCCAAATACCAGGTAAATGAAAAAAAACAAGGTATGGAAATCTGAAGTGTCGTGTGTGCTGCAGCATGTGGTCACAAGAAAAAGATAGAAACTGATGTTGGTTTTGTTAGCCTGCAATTGAACGATGTTCAGCCCACCCACTTCTTTTTTCTTCCATTGAGCGGACATCTTTTGAAGTTCAGACCGTCAGCATACCTGCTTCAACCCAACAAGAATGAGCAAGAACTAAAACGCGTTCAAGTGTTCTGGTCATAGTCAAGCGAATACTCACACGCCGCGATATGCAACTAGTTCTTCCTATCGTATCTTCATCCTGTTGGCAGGCAGTCACCAACGGGTTGATGGCATACCCAGCAGATGTAATGTCCTGGAGTATCTTGATCCAAGTGTGGTGCAAATGGTGTAGCTTCGGATACATCGGAAACAGATATGGGCGCCCCGCGTTGTAACAAACATGCGCCATCTTATTGTAAACACACAGAAAAGCAAAGCCCAAGTTTGCAATGTAGCTGCCCTCATTTGCATCAAGAAATGCTGCTGCAGTAAAGAGAGAGCCAAACAGCGCGTTCATGTGTCGTGCAGCATCAGCACATTCTTTCAAGTACCCCTGCTCATCATCCGGCAAAGCAGCAATAAGAGCTGGTAACCATTTGACAAAACATGTTGTTAGAGCTTCTTTGGACCATGCGCCCATTGCACCAGTTTTATCACCATAACTCATCAAATATCCCGTCAACTTCGTGATGTGAGGCTGTCTCTTCTCACCCTGACAAAATGCCCTGTAGTGAGCTGAAAGCCAAGCCCATTTCGCTTCGAGGTTTGGGGCCGGGACAAAGGTAAGACAAAGTTGGACCACAGAGGCTACGTATGCCTTTCCCACTCCAAGGTGAAAATTATGCCACAGGTCTGGCATAAAGAATGCGGCAGGGTCTGACACGTCATGATGCATGTGCTGAATGAAAGGTGGTGTAATTTCCCAAGGCAACTGTACAGCCACTGTTTGCAACCAACGAGGATCGCGTGTTTGTATCTCCTCCGCTGGGTAGTCGTCAGAAGTCCCACCCAAACATAGGTGGCACACACCCTTTGGTTTCTTGGCCTCTTTGCCTCGCTTTACACCAGTGTTGAAAGCACGAACCAGGTTGCCGGTCTTCTGTAAGTATGGCAGGTCTCCTTTGCATCCAATCACACAAATTCTGTATCTTTCACCCGTCAACGGATCCACAATACCTTCATCACTGAGGTCTCGCAAGCACTGAGCCAAAGTATCCAAGAACGCTTGGAAAACTTGTGGTGTGTTGTCATAACAACTTTTGGGCATTGTGCTCACAACAAACCGTGTAGTCAAAGTGTGTCCAGTGTAGTTGACCCGTAACTTGAAAGCTTCAGGGAGAGGCACTTTCAATCGTTTTTCCCCAAAACCATATCCCAGCGCGCTTTGCAAAGTGGTGACCATCAGTGCAGCTCTTTTCAGAGTACGCCCCTCATCCCCATGAATGAAGAAGGCAGTCGTTCTTGATAAATCAACACCCATTGCAAATATGCCAAAGTGAGGGTTCAAAGTGCCGTAGTTAGACCAAAATTGAGTCCAAACTTGTGGGGCCAGGTGCTTCTCCTCGTAATCCAACCCAGCAAGTCTATGCCACAGGCCTTTTCTCAGCAAAAACAACAGCCAGTCTCTTGGATTGATCCAAGGGATCGCAGCTCCAGCACAAACTATAGTAGAAATAGGAACACCCAACTTGGTCCCTTGGACTTCCATGGTTTTTTGAACATCTCTTTCTGAATTTTTCAATGGAATAGAAGCCCATTTTGAAACACCAGAACCACTTGCCGCCACTTCCCCCAGCTCTTCCCTCACGGCTTGCGCTGTGCGAATCTGCGAGGAGCTACTGGCCTCAGCATCGGGCTGGCACAGCTATATAATCAAACCACACATTGCAAAAATAAAACAATGGGTCGAAGATGTATATATGCTATTACGCATGTCAATCCACTTGAAATAGCCTTATCGCTTTGCACAATCTCATGCGCTCTTTTGGCACAGCGACGCCCGTAAGCACACTATAGGACATGTGCGTGCTGAAAAAATGCTGCATTAATTAGTGCAAACATACCCGCACACCATCTTTTCAGACAACTGGCGGTGGTGTTTTAAAGCTTCTGTATACAACATAGGTGAGATATGGACCTTCACAAACGTCCTCATTTTGCATTGTGTCTCCACCAAGGCGTTCATTCTTGCATCCCTGTGCGCCTGAGCAAACATTGTACATAGCACCAAACAACATCTTAAGCGCGCGTTAAAACCCAAACACCATCAACAACAAGTTGGAAAGCACTAAACGGCGACACACGCTCACGCACCCACACCTGCACGTGACATGCAGCTAAGTTGCTATAGTACTGGTTGATGAGGGCAGCTTCAAGGAAAGCTGGTCCGTGCGGATTGTTTGCTGCGTAAAGTACGACCATGTGTTCATATTTATCTCTGCTGTACTTGTATCCGTATCTTCTATGATGCCACCTTTGGTGGGCATCGTTCGTGATACCAAACTTGTATGTCATTGGTTTGTGCCTGGCATGCAAGCGTTCAAACACACTGATTGCATGCTGCAGCACACTGCCAGCACTAGAGCGGGCAGGAGGTAGTTTCGATGAAAGCTGGTCATCACCATGAATACTGTCAAACACTTCCTTGGTACGGGGTAAGTTTCTGATTGAATCATCTAGTTCAACAGTGGGGCACGAAGTGCTGTGTTTTCCTTGGTAGGTTCGCTTCGCCTTGGGTGGTCTCTCGCGTTGTGGCTCCCATGCGTAAGGGCCAAGGGCCGCCTAAGTTCCCATCCCTGGTGTGTCAAAAACAGTTTTTAGTTGCTCATAGAAAAATGCAGAAGTAACTGCTGAACCAAGTGTCAAACAATGCGCATTGTAACTTGTAACGCATATACTCAGTCAGGGGTCTGAACGATGACAAGAAAGCAAATCAACCAGTTCTTCTGTGACACTCTCATCATCTAGGGTGTTCCCAGTCGCCATGGCGCTGGGAGCACTGGCGCTACTGGAGTTTGACTGCATTGCTGTTGATGGTATGGATATGAGTTGGTGTGGAAGCTTGGCAAAACATTATATTATAATAACTATTATACAGTATATTATATATAGAGCGATACTTATTTATTATATCATACAATATGTATTTTGCAGACACCATGAGTTGTCATGGTCGTGGCCAAAACAAAATGTCCAAACATAAGATGTGATTTAAGACTTTGTCCGGCCATCTATTTCTGTCAGCTACTTGTTGGCCAGCCAAAGTGGCTGAACATGAAACCCTTGACATCCCTTCAGGGTTTGGCCACACAGCTTGGCTGAACTTGAGGACCCAGCTCCTTCACCAATGTTCTTGGCCAATTGCTTGGCTGTTGGGCCAGGACCTGGCATGACCGGACGGTTTGGCCGAGTTTGATGAGCCAATCAAACTAGTTGCTGGGTACAACACTGGATAGGTATATATGCATATATGCCAATGTACATACACATGTGACTATATTCATACAGGGTGCAATATCATTTTGGTAGATGTGGTTGTGGTTGGAGTCTATTTCAACAGCAAACGTATTGCGGTACTTATATAGCCTTTTTCTTTTCCAGATCATCCGCTTAGCTTTCAACTTGCCAGGCACTAATTGTGCACAAACTGCCAGGAGCCACTCGATGAAAGATGGAAGGCACATTATGGAACCAGCGCCTTGAAAACACATGTTTTTTTTTGGCAAGGGCAACACTCCCCTGGAGAAACTACTTGAACTATCATGCAACCTCCATGGTTTTCGGCCCCCAACTTCACATGAAGTTTCAACGTGACCTGATTTGTGCTAAGTTCCGCAAATCAGAAATCCTAGTCATGTTTAAAAACACGACACCCAAGTTGGCTGTCAGATCCACTCAAGTTCAGGATTCTTCCTTTGGCCCGCTCTTCTTGAAGTAGCGTTTCGCATTCCTGCGCAAAACGCGAGGGTTGAAAGGATAAACAAATCAAAAATTGTTCTTGAATTGGGGGACCTGATTGCAAAATACGTACATAATGTTTGTACTCGATTACCCATTTCAACCGAGGTGATTGATGACCGATGAGGATGGCTCCTGATCTTGACTTCGTTTTGTGCAACCTTGGTGCACCTGAGTGGGATGTGAGTGATAGCTAGGGTGGTGAATCAGGTAACCTATATAAACAAAAATATGTGCCATCACTTGCATCAGTAGTTGGTGGTATTCTCCTGTTCGATCAGAAGAAAAAATCAGGAGGAAAACACACATGTGTAAGCCATGAGACTTGAAGGTAGATGTGCGCATCAGCGCTTCCGATTCCTTCTTCCACCTTAAGTAGGCAGGCATCAACATGTTATCTTAAATCATGTAGCGTGTGTGGTGGTAGTGGAGGAACTCGCTCTATCATGTCTTTGGGCAATTGGAATTGTTGAAACAAATGCAGAGATGAAACAGTTTGAAAAAATCTGAAGGGGCTGAAGTGTATTAACCGAAGGCAACTCAGCTTAATGCCTTTAGATGTATGAGGATTTTTCAGGGTTGACTTTTTTAGTGTAACTGTATAAGACTAGTGACGCAGGATTGAACTCATTCTGTTCTCCCTTCGCCATGCAATCACTGAGAAGGTTGTATTCGGCATCCAAGGTTTCAAGGTCCTTCTCAAGTGCCACAATTGACCTGAGAATGGCGGTGGCAGAGTTGGCCTCGTGCTGAAGAGACCCGGCAGCAGGGAAAGATTGTAAGGGTTAGCTAGGTATCCTACTTCTTGGCTGTTGGATCTTCCGGGTAATTCTTAGTGAGATCCGCGATGAGGCCACGAATCTTGGCACACTTTGTCAGCACGGAATCACAGAACTTTCGGAAGGTCTCTTTCGAAGAAATGGCCTCAGACATTTCAGAAACCAATTAAACACACATGCATATATATCTATTCTGGGTCAGCCCATAGAGTGGCATGAACACATGGAAGTACCATTTGACTGATCAAACATTCATCAACTGTTTGTCGAACTATTGTTTTTGAGCGTCTTCACTGGCTTCGCTGCAGGACATAGAGCCACGAGCATTCATTCTCTCTGCAACTTCAAGAACTCCAGAAATATCAGGGGCTCCCATATCTGCCACTTCTTCCTGAACATGTGAAATCACACAGGATATGATCTATATATATCGTATGGATAATAGTCATATTATTTGTCAAATTGAATTCACCAGGGGCCCAAACAGTAGACTCTTTTTGGGAAGTCAACAGGGCAGTTGTCCTCATTCAGTCGTGTAGTAGACACACGCTGCTGTTCGTTGACTTCCTCTTGCTCTCGGCTTCCGCTCTCGCGGACTTCGACGCAAAATTCATCTTCCCCTGAATATTGGTTCTTCCTGGAGGGTGCATGGTTAAAGGGTTGGTAGGATACGATATGGCTGCAGGGATGAAAATACATCTGATGCCCCAGGAATGGTTCCATATCAAAAGAACAAATGGATCGGATTGGGATGGCAACAGAGGAATGCTGCATGTGTTTGGAAACAGTCCTGATCAACCTGGAATCTCCTCGGCAAACCTTGACGGCCCCTTCAATTCGCTTCCTTACATGGATCCGGAGTAGTCTCAACTGAAACCAAAATTGAACTGATGCTGCAACACCAAACGAATATATGTTTTGGTCTTAAACACTTGTGAAATCCAATATTGCCAAAAAACGCATTCCAGTGCAAAACCTTTGCCATCTCTTCTCTGGTATACCAGCCCTCAGCAATTGTGCTTTTCTTGGCCTCCTTCTTCGTGTGGATCTGCTTGCAAACATTGACGAACTGATCCTTGGGCGGGCTGAGGATTGGGAAGTACTATGTTGTGAACGACACGTTCGAGAACTGGAATTGGACCATCGGCTACCTTCCGTTATGGGAATTCTGGCTGCAATTAGAATCTCACACAAAGTAGAAGTTGAAGACATAAATGATTTGCTTGAAATAAGATCAGTGTCGGTATTGAAATTGCATTTTTCAAAAGTCGACGCTAACTCATCTTTGTTGCCTGTTCGCCACATGTCGTGCAACCACTTCGGAACCAAGAGCTTTCCGCCCTTCTTCTCTTCGCATTGTCGTCTAAGCTTAGCTTTCAACGCGTTCCTACGTCTCAAAGCATCACTTGGGGCTGCCTTGGCATCACCCCCGGCATCCGGTTTGGCATCTGCGTGACCAGCCTTAGTAGGCCATAGGAGTGGAACCATGTAATTGGGGAACTATGTTGAACTGAAAAAGGAAAAGAAACATCGATCAGTACCAGGATATATGTTGGTCATTGTTAGCCTACTACTACTCAAATATATCAAATTATATTAAGGTTTACAGCCCAGTAGATTGCTACAAATCCATTGCTTTAGTGTTTGGGTGTATGCCAACAATACTTGTTTGGATCATGGCATTTAATTTTGTTTAGAAACTTTGTCAGTAGTCTTGAGAGCTTTCCCATCACGTGGTTCATGAGCTTCATTCCTAGGTCGTTTCTGTGATGCATCACTAGCCGGTGTCTCAGGAGATTCTCCGGCCACTTGCTTCATCAAGAGCTCAATGGCCTTGGTCGGATCCACCTGTCCTGCTTTGGCTTCGCGCAGCATCTTGGCAAGATCATCCTGAGGAGCTGGGAGAAAAACTCAATATATATATATATATATATATATATATATATATGGTGTGGGGACTTGGTGGAGAAGCGAACCATATCCCATATGTACAAACAATAAACTCTCTAGGTATGGTATAATTTAATAAAATGAATAAACCAATCGTCTAATACAGGCAAATCACTCGACCAAACGTGACAGGCTTTGGGGCGGTGTGTGGAGTGCTTGGGGCACCTGGAGTACCAGTGGCATCTGTAGTTGCAACTGACTGGGGAGACATGGGTGTGGCTTTCATAGCCCGCAACTCTTCATCAGTAGCCGGTAGAGTGTCTTCCAACTCCACCACGGGGACCACAGCAGCTGGGCGATGTCCATTCTGTGGAGTAGCCTTCAAAGGCACCCAGGTCACCGTCCGAAATCAAATATAGTCTAGAGTCTGGTAGATATTGAAACCATTGGTATTATGTTCATGCAAATGGCAACATACACACCACAACTATCACCGCATACTTCAGTAATGATTGCATATGAGGGACCACCTTCTGAACAGCAATCCCGGCTTCCCGTTCAAGTTTCTCAATCTCCTTCTCCTCGAGTTCATGCCTGGCTGCGACCTCACAACGGTGTGGGCTAGAAACACATGATACAGGAACGATTTGGAACACATGTTAATTTTAAATAGATAAGTTGGTCATTGAGGTGCTCAGCATATGAGCTAAGATGAACTAAGTACAGAACTGCTGACTGCTGGGCTTCAAGATCTGCGAGTTGCTTCTCAAGTTCCTGGATCAAAAAATGTCAAAAAGGGATACGGGTATAACTTGGCATATCTAATTCCAAAGACTATTTTGTTTGATTCTGCAATCCTAGTCTCATTTATAAAAAACATGAACATGGATACACTCAAGTACATACCATCACCCATTGGACCACCCAGGGGGTGCAGCTGAGGACGGAAAAAAAGGTCCTTCAGCTCCTGCAAATCATTCGGCAGCTCGTTCCGCATGTCAGCGATGAGAGCACTAATCCCATCGTCCAGTTCGGAGGTGGACCAGGATTTGGACATCAAAGTTTCCATTGATGGGGATTTAACTCCGTACATCACTGGGAGATGGAGACCGGGCTAGAATCTGCTAGGATCCGTTTGAGCCAACTAATCCTCAATAACAAGATGTCAGCACAAATCAAAATAATGGTGTTCCATCAAATGCCAGGATGATAATGTTGCCCCCGTAAATCAATTAAGACATATCATTTGGACGGGAATCCATGTCCTACAGTTGATTTTGATTCAAAGGGTTGGACTAGGGGGTACCCAACCGATATCCCCGTGAAGACTTTAGGGCACACACCGCTCCACCCATCCCATCCCTGCAGCTGCAACACAAGTGTTGTTCTGTCCCATAATCTTGAGGTATTGGGGGTATTTGGTGTCAAGAAAAACCAAGCTTGACATCCTGACGTGTCTATATCTTTTTGGGAAACAATTCACGCACACTCCACCCAAGAACTGTCTAGCTGTTTTCTTTTTCCCAAGTTCCAGCAGGAATCCAAATATTTGGTGAATTTGTGCATGGGTCCTGTTTGGATGTCCATGACACTGATGAATTAGCTTCCGGATACCATCAGCACTGAAAAATGCTGATTGAATTTGGTAAAATATGGATGAGTTGGGTTCCAGACCTCATAAAAGTTATCTTGAATTATGTTGGCAAGCATCAAATTTACCCATAATTTATTACGGGTAATTTACTGATTTTTACGGGTAATTTACGGATTTTTACGGGTAGGAAATTGTAGGTAGAAATTTACGCTATATATACCAGGTTTTTCTTATGATAATCCCAGGTATTTGAACTACTTTTACGGGTATTTACGGGCATTTACGGGTATTTACGCCAAATTACGCCCTAAATCTAACATAAACCATGATGGAACTTGATAGAACCTGTTTGGAATCCCGAAAAGCTATTTTTTGCAGTCTTGAAATTATCCATTAGTCACTGTTGGAACCCATGATCTTCTACAGGTGTGTCCATCTACGATCCTAGAGTCTATTGGGGATAAGGTAGCGGAACTCATCAGGTAGCATCAAGGATTTTCCACCACGTAAATACCTGCACACCTCCACGATCTTTGATTCGGACCATGAGGAGTCAGCATCGTCGCCCCACTCCATCTCGCTGAAGGCTTCCGTGGATGGAGGAACAACATCGGGTAGGATCGGGCAGCCTTCCTTCTCATGGACCAGGGATTCATAGAGATCAACCATCTTCAAACCAAAAGGTCCAGGATATTCCCTTAGCATTGTTGCAGCGCATCCCCCGAAGAAAAAAAACATGGTTTTAGTTATTGAGACTAGTAAGTATCCGTATGTGGGAGGGGTCCCAACTTGGAACTGCAAATGGAGCTTCAGCTACATACAAGATAACCAGGATAATGAGTCTGCATTGAATATGTACTTGTTTGAACAAATGTATGGTGGTATCACCCGATAAGAACAAATGGATTGGTTAAAAAATGTGGTATGGGTTGCATTGGGTCAGTGGACTCAGATTTAACTTATATAAATATAGAGAATACTGCTGCCAGCATCTACACGGAAAGTATGATGTTCAGGTTAACCAATGTTTGATAAATTTGGTATTTTCCTAGATAGGTATATATGGATGACAGCAAAGAATACCAAGCTCTCATCCTGGCCATGTGCAGAAAAACAACTAAGAACAGAACTCACTGCGTTTCAGCAAGGCATTGCCTTTGAATCTGCGCTTCCCATCTCGTCCCTGGTAGGTAGTGGTGGTTTTCTTTCTCTCACGTTCACCTTTTGGTCTCTTCGCCCAACCCACCAACCTCCCCCTCCAGAGCTTGCCAATGTGGCGGCTATTGGAGTAGCAGTAGTGGCGCTTGGGCGTAGGGCCGCCATAATGCAACATGTACCAGCTGGCTCTGAAAACCTGGGAGGAATATATAGGCGATGGGAATCCCATTATAATAGAATCTAATAAGTGTATATAAATCGATCTATTTTTTGGTGTGTACATATCCAATGGGACATCAATGTGTGAGCAAGGTTTGGGAAACATGCCATACAACAGTTATTCATCCCTTTTCAAAATTTTGACCCAATGAAGGGAAGGAGCCCGAGCAGGCACTTGTTCAATGACCCCTATGAACCAGCGCCATCTCGGGTAAAACTCCAGGACGCTATTGAATGGCTGCTCCAATGTGAAGCATCCGTTGAGAGCAATGCAAAGGAGAGCCAGCAATATTGCCCTTGGCTGGATGGCTGGAGGGCACCTGGCTGGTGTCTTAAACAATCCACCCAGAAATAGAAACAATCTCATGGTTTTATAAACCAATTTTCTTTTGTTTGTGCTTGGGTACCCTTTCATTTGAAAAAAAATAGATTTGGAATTCCTTACGTGACATGCCCCAATCTTTGACAGACCCTGACCCTGACAGTATTACATTTGGTTCATCTACTCCCAATTAACTTACACATCAAAAAACACGAGGACTACCGGGTTTGACTCCGTTTGTTTTGTGACCCATCCCCATTGCCACCAACCCAATGGCTGACTTTTACGATAACAAACAATAAAAACAAAGAGACATAAGCACCTTGACTGCTGCAGTGCGAGTAGGGGGACCCACAACATATGATTTCAACCAACAGCACTAAGGGAATGACAGGGCTATGGGAAAAGATAGTTTGAGCCATTTCTAGGAAACATATATAAGCACAAATCAAAAGATAGAATGACCATGTGTTTTCAGATGGTTTCTCCCACAGTGGAAAATAGATTCTTTATGGTTTCATGCTGAGAATCCGCCCCGCCATCAGATTGGCTTCAAACACTGATGGATAGTCAGTGCAACCAACACTGGAGCATGCTGTGCGGGCCGACGTACCCGCATTTGTTATAGTCCAGCTGGAACATTTGATTCCAATATGGCACAGAAATCCCAAAGGATCTGCGTGAAGAAGGGCCACCAATGCCAATCTTAGTGGATTGTTCATTTGTTTGAGTCGGCTTGAACATGAACTGTTTTTTGGTCGACTACTTAAAACAAATGTTCATATGTATTCCCCAAAATATATGACACACATATTCAAAACATAAACATATCTGCATATAATCATCAGTCGGTTTAAAAATGATGAAACCAAATCCTGGAAACCCCATCCCTTCATTTGTTGTGATATCCATCACATTGCGACCCTTGATGTTTTCCTTTTGGTACAGGAGATCGAAGCGGATGGCCCTCTTGCCTGACCACTGCTGTGTCTTTGTCAGCAGCGCTCGTCCAGCAAAAAACTCATAGCACTCGAAGCAGTCCTCCGCAGCCATGGTTTCAAAGGGCTGGGCTTGAATGTCAAGAGTTTTAATTCTTTTGGAATATCAATTTCACAGGACGTAAAACTATTGAACATTGAAGGCACGCATGACTGCCACCTCCCATTTGTGGAAACCTTGCCCCAGAGCAGGGTCCTCACCCTTCAGTGCGGGAATCTCCGTAAACGATGCGAGGCTGACAGCTAAGACAAACACCTCATCGAACCAGACCCCGGTGCTTGCAGGGTAGATGTTATTTGTTGGATGATATGGCCAAAAAAATCATGTTCATAATTAATGACTGCTGGTCAACTAAAATGCTACCAGGGAACTTTGGGCGCCTGTAATTTGCGAAGCCTCCATACCAAATTTGATCGCGACTTCTCATCCATAACCATGGCGATGAGGAAAAACAACCCTGGATGGGCCCTGGTGAAAATGTCACTGCTCTCCTGCCAGCCTACTGTAATGAGGACAATTTATTGTTTGAATTTAGTCCAATTTTGTTCTGAGTTATTTGAGTCATATACATTGGGTAATGTAGGTCACAAGTCTACCACCGTATGGGCCACCAAAGCTAGCTGCAGAGAGGAACACAAGAAGACTCAGGCTCTACCTTCATCTCTTTGGATCAAAGGTGTTGTTTGGAGTCCCTGTCACATACAGGTTGCAGGAATAACTTGTAAGCATGTGATGTTGGATCTTTACTTTTATTGGGATGCAGCAATTCCCATCAACCATGGATGTTTACTGCAGCAATCCAGCCAGGAACACGGTCATCCCTGAACTTATTCGCCTTGATTGCCCACTTCACGCCTCGCAAGCTCTGAGGCATTGGTCTGGCCTTGGCATTCGTTGGCACTCTGGCAGCAGGGTCGGATGTTGGACGTGGGGTATTGAGACGTCCAATTGGAAGCATAAAAGGCCTTGCCAGTGTTGTATGAGCAGTACCCCTGCATTGCGAAGAAATCAGGAAGGTTTTTGTTTTATTTTGTTTTGAGAATAGCAGGCAGCTGTTTTCTTTTCACCGCTGTCAGATTGAGGCTTGGTGTTCGACTGGTTCCAAACCTATTCCACCCAAGCTAAACGCCATGAGGTTTACCCCATGGAAACCCCCAATGATACACTCATTTCAGAATGTGTTTCCACCAACTATCAAAAACAGTGCTAACAGCATGTTAACACTCGGTGTGCGGAGACGCACAGCCACAACATAGCTGACGCTGCATGAGCTCAAGATGGCCCCTGGTTCTCAACACTTGGACAGCTTTTTGAAGAAACAATAAGCATGACTATCAAGATAAACACATAATAGATAATATCAGATATGATAAAATGATAACGGGAAAACTGATAAATGCCAGAATGGACCCAAATACAATATATAGATCAATGCAGATATGTTTGATGCTATGGTCTTAAAGTATTTACATTTGCAGTCTGGGCTGAGATGTTGACGACTGAAAAAAAATGAAATTGGAACTCCATAGCCACCGAGCAAGTTGATCACCACCTAAGGGCTCAACACCTTGGCTGCATTGAACTTAATCTTGGCCAAGAACTGTGTAAAGGATGTGGTATCCTGAGTCCGGATCTCCTGTTCGGAGTCAATCACCTTCTGGAAGTCAAGCCACTGAGCCTTGGGAACGGGCATTGAAGACGATCATAGTGCCCCTACTTTGTTTATTTTAGTATCCTATTCAAACCCCAATATCAAATAAACAAATGTTATGTCAATACAGTTCCAGGAACGAACAACTGTGCCGAGATAAAGGCAGCCACCATGCGTTTGTTCCATGTACCCTGCATTTGGGAAACCGGGGTGCGGGGTGACTCCTTGTAGGCAAAGTAGGCAACTTGGGAATTCCCAGGGATCAAGTGCCACTTCAAACCAACTGCACACCGGGACCAGTAGGGCATGATGGTGACATTGTTCAGCTTGGGCTTCTGGTCCGTGATCAGAAAGTTTTTCAAGTCTTCGAACTCCCACCCAGACAACTTCTCGAAGTCAGCACTGATAGTCTTCTGGATCTCTAGGTCCTCCAAATTGAACTCGTCAACAGGCTGAGTAGCGGATCGCCTCTGTCTCTTCCTCTTGGGTGGATCTGAGGCACCAGCATCAGCATCATCAGTGGGAGCTGGCGTGGACTTCGCCTTGGCCTTGGCACGTGCCTTGGCTGCAGTCTTGGGCTGAGCCTTGGCCTTGGCCTTCCTGGTCTTGCGGCCACGGCCAGGCCCAGCAGGCTCGGATCCCTCACCAGTCTCATCGTCAAAAAGTTTTTTGCGGGGGGTTTCAACTTTTTCACCTCCGTCATCAGTACGGGCAGCCTCCCTGCTCCCCTCAGATGCCACTGCTTCCATCTCAGCTTCAATATCCCGCTCCAGGTCAGGTTCCTCATCTGAAGGATCATTCGTGGCCAGAGGGGTTGTGGGAGGAGCGACCCGCTTCCTGCCACGAGTTGTTGCTGCCTTTGCCTTGGCTTTGCCTGCCGCTTTAGCCTTTGCACCAGGCTTAGGCTTGATTGGGTGAGCAGCCTTTGACTTGCCTTCTCCCTTCCCCAGCCCCTGCTCTCTCAGCTTGGCCTTGTCCTTCATCTCATTCTCCAAAGTCTCCTTCAAGCACAGCTGGTGACGACGTGTGAGCACCTGCAACACGCGTGGCGTTCACAAATGCATGCCATTGACAGGAAAGATGGACCCAACCTTTATTAAACACATCTTCAAGATTGTTTAACATGTTTTTCGAGTGGTTCGGGACCTCGTACTTACCAAAGTCTTTCCAAAGCTACCCTGTGCAAACACATTTCTAATTGATATAAATCACTTCTTGGGATATGACGCTTCTTGGGCTAAACCTCATGGCATTTCCAAATTCCCAACATGTTCTGGAGAGGCGGATGGGGGAAGATTGAATACAGTTACCTACCCGTGTGGAGAACCGAAGCATGTTGCTTTGATATTTATGTACTATAGCTCGACATATATATACATGGTCGTTCGCTTTCAAAACCAATATATATGTTGTATGGACATGGCCATGCCCAGCTCACAGACCTTATGGGGTTCAGGCTCATCATCTCCCCCAGTCTTGTCCGGCTTGTCATCCACGCAAGGTGAGTCACTGCGTGGTTGGGAATCTGGAACTTCTGGCACAAAGGCATCGGGCAAAGACTTTGACGCTGGGACTGCAGAAAGATCAGGAATCAAGTCAATGTCCATGGGCAAGGTGTCAGCCCAGTCAGGGCATGGTTCAGTCCCCGTAGGCTTGGAACCTAGGAGGGCAGAGTGGAGTTGATATTGGACGGTGGCAAACTGTAGCAACCCCAGGGTGACTCAACAGTTTCAAGAAGTTTAGGAACAAAACAAATAAGACACATATAGTGGAAATCACACCTACTAATTATTTTCCATGTGGTTGATGCTTGAAAATGATAAGATAGATAATTATTGTATATATATTTATTCAGATACGATGGTGTCGAAACCTACCCCTGATATTTGCTTCAATGATGTCACTTAGGATGGAAGGTTGGTTTGCTATCCGATTGCCCATGCACCTGCAGAGCTCGAAGGCACTGACTCTTGGCTTGCAGCAGTGCCATTGTTCTCGGTCTTGTTCACCCGCTGCCTCAACAACTTAAAGTAAGGAAAGCTACTGGTGGTCTCCAGTGGGTCTAAGCATAGTGTTGCATTACACCAAGTGGTGTGTAGCCTGAAGTTTGATCTGACTTTAGAAAATTGTTTTTTTTCAGCTGTCAAGATGGCAAATGCGACTGCTACATATATTAAATATTGCTAGCCTCAAAAGCTTCAAAGAAATATGTTCAAAGAATTGGCTGCTGCAGTTGATCCCCAATATATCCTCATGTCCAATCCCGGCCCCATAGCAGAACCAAGAAACAAAAGGTCCTTCTTCTTGTCAGCAATCTTTGCTCGCAAAAGCTCGATCGCACTGCACTTGCCTGGTTCCAGACTTTACAGGGCACATGTATATAGGATACAATGGGGAACACCGGGGTTACTTGCAACATCGCACCACTTGAATTTAACTGTCAACAACAAAAAATGTATAGTGTATGTCTTGTTCAGCATCAAGGTCAAGTTTTTGGGTGTATAAGGATTAGAATAACATTGAAATACTGAACATATTGTATGATAACCTGCAAGCTAGGTGCACACAGTGGCCCCATAGCATTTTGAACATGGCGGCTTAGAAGATCCGGAAGAAGAATCAGCAACTTCAGGTGCAGGATTTTCCTTGGGCAAGGTAGCAGGGTGATCAGCAGGGGCAGCTGCACCCTTGGGATCACTAGAAGGGGTCTCAGATTCTCCGGCAGCATCTGCAGGTGGGCCAGGTGGTCCAGCTGGGGCAGATGCTCCAGCAGGTACTTCAGAATCTTCTGTGCTGCCTGACGCTGGGTTCCCCAAGTTCACCACCTCGGCATCAGCCAAGGACTCGTTCAACCACTTCGTGAAGGCATCGAAATCACCTTGCATCTCCGGATCCTCGTCTGCTGCAAAGGGATCATCGGCTGGATCGGCTGGGGCTGCTGGTACTTGGGCAACTGGCACCCGGGTGGACATGTAATCTCGGATGAACTCCTGCGCAGCAAGAATAATTGGTAAAAGTCAGAGTGGCTGAAGAGCACCATCTATTTAAATCATATTGTTTTGATTCTGCAACCTGCAGCCAACATTCAAAAATGGACCATTTGAGAGCTGCAGCAAACATACATGTTGATTGTTTTAATTGGGGTGATCCCAAAGGCCGTTTATCATACAAAAATCCATCAGCTCCTCAAGAGTAGGATCCAAAGCCAGCAGCAACTCGTGAAACTCAGGGTCCTGAAGCCAGGGAAAACCCACGAAACAACATATTCAGGATTATTGTTTGGGGTTGATTAATCTTGCCAAATAGTATTTGGTTAGTCATGACCAAAATATGCAACATTTTTTGTGGTGGTCTTTTGAAACTACAGTCCTTGGTCACTTCCTTGTGGGTGGCCCTCCTCTTTATGAAGCTGAGAAACTTCTTCAGTTCAATCGCACACTGGTAAAGGTATTTTGGAGAGATTTCCTTCCCCATCTTATTGTGCAACAAGTGGATCTCAACATGAAGAGCGGGCAAATGTGGAAGGTGATAGTCAGGGGTTGCACTCAGCCTATGCAAACAAGGGATCAAGACCTCTTTGTTCAACTTGGCATTGTCACGGGTTGGCAAGGCCCAAGGCTGGTCAGGCTGCTTCAGGAACATGTTGCCAGCCAAAACCCGTCTACGGACTTCAGGGATCTGATCCCATTCTTCATTCAACCCCTGGGGTGACATTGCCTTCGAGAAAGCCATAGCTGCACAGCTTCCCTAGAAAGTTGCGTCCCACACACTGAGCCAAAAAGATACCCTGAAAGCCAGTGGTGAACATAATAACAATGATGTTTTTTTTGGGGGCAGGAACATGGAAAAAAGCTCCAAAATATTTCCAAACTTGTGAGTTCATCTAAGGATCATGGTCCAATGTGAGTTGCTACCTTCCCACACTTTGAGCGCCAGTCTGGAAAAAAAAATCATTGGGGTTCCGACTGCTGCCAGTAGTCTCCAGGGCGTGCAGGGCACGCATCATGGCCGGGGCAGGTTTTGACCCACGCTTAAGGGCATAGTCGATATGGTAAACCTCCTAAGAGTGATGAATATGATCAGAACATCTCTGCTGGAGATATGTTACTTCTATCTGAAAGGATATATTCAATGTTTTATTCACTTCAACTTATGTAAACTCAGCTCTGGACATATTTCATTGATGAAATCGAATCCATTTCATGATTTGATATCTTCAGATTCCACATGGATGGCACCTGAGCGGATCAATTGAGGCGCGGAGGGGTGTAAGAATGGTGATATATACCCAAAAAACAGGTTACCTACTTTTTCGGGGAATACCAGGTTTTTTCATGTAAACAGTGATAATACCAGGTATTAAATTCTCTACCTACAAAATAGTAGGTACACGAAGTATAAGGTATATATATGAAGGTATTGTAATATAAATGCATTGGAGGTACTGTACAAATATGGCTTTATATGGTACAGTACCTCCAACGCATCGGTACCTGAAAATCCTGAAATGGCCCCTGTGATAAAACAGTTCCCAGATGTTCTAGACTATCGAAAAAGACTTCTTAAGCTTAGATGCGTCTGGCCATACAATATGAACATACATTAAGCTGATTAATGATTCCTCATTATCCCTCATTCTTGGTAAAAGAGCGATCCACCGATTAGTCATAGGAACTAAAACCCCCAGTGTAGTATCTAAATCATGACCTTGCAGCTGATCAACATGCAACCCGCCCCCACAGCAAACCTGGTGTTGCAGGCCAAATCATTTGTTTTCATAAAATTTAGTTTCATCCAATCAGCACGGCAATGTAACCCACAATAACAGTATAGAACTTGTGAAGAACTGTGCTGCGTTTCCTCGCTTGCATATGGCATATGGCTTTCACTCCGGGTAGAAGACATTAACTCCTTTGCCCCTATCAAGACACGCAGTGTAATGGACTTTTTCATGTATGGGGTTCCATTGGTTTCTGTTTTCCAGCTACTAGTATCAGGGATTAAATTAGACCCATTTACATTTGGTTCATGGTTCATGTGTAGGTTGTATACCGGATGTTTGTAAATGCTTCGCGGTACATGGTTTATACAAATGCGATAGCCCCCCATTCATGTTTGTATATTGGTTGATGCAGCTTCTACAAGTTCGACGCCGTATCTATGCCCAATTTGGTTGGTTAAACTAGGTAGAACTTGCCCTAAACCTACGATTCAAACCTTTCTGATCTTTAGTTTCTATTCAATTGGCTATTTACAAGAAATATATATGTAAAATATTTGTGTTGGGGTGTTAAATGCACCCCAGTGTATCTTCATTGTACAGTAATCGATCATTACATTTTTCTTATACAAGTATCCACATTGCATCTCCATTGTGCCCTCGTAATTGTTAGTTACTCCTCTACTAAAATATATCGATATATGTCGGATATTCCCAAGTATAGTTATTATCTCATTATATCCATTTAAATCCTTATTATATCCCCATAGATTGACTGTTATTACAAACCTGCTATTCCAATTACTTATAACCCCGCTCCATTTACTTGTAGACTGTTAACTGGCCTGATTCTATCCCCATCTTCTTAGTGTCCTACCATTTCCATTGTATCCTACCCAAATGTTGATGGTTAATCCCTATAATTGCCCTCCGGTAATCAAATGTGGCAATGGGAATTGACCATTTATGCATGATGTTCCCATCAAAGCCTCTGCTTTTAGGGGCTTTCCCAGCCAGCGATGTTTGATTATCGGATGGTATTTCCCAACAGTTTATATAGCATCAATATATTTGTATATTTAATTGTATCCCAGGTCTTCCAAAGGACGAGTTTAACTAGGTCGTTGTATGAAAGGACGTCCTTTACCTAAAGGCCATCGAAAACCGACGACATATATATATATGATATGATATGATATGATATGATATGATATGATATTATATATATATATATTATATACACATGATCATGATCATATGGGATTGTAGGTTTATCCTGGTTTATAAGGGATTAGGGATGCCCACCAAACACCACATACACTCCACAGCCTCAGCAACAACAGCTGCTGCATCCTCCACATCAACATCAGCGGACAAGTGCGCCACCGCTCATTTGTCGCCAATTGTTCATTTCATGATCCTTTGTTTGTTGACCCTATTGAGTCTTTTCATGTGAGACTTCATGGCCAAAAGTCGAATTGGTGCCTTTTTTGCAATTGAATTTGCAAGATTCCGGCGATCAGAGAGTTGACAAATTCCTTGGCTATTCCACAGTTACATCTAGAGACATGCGCGTAATTTTTCAGTGCATGCTGCATGCGCTATGTTAAGCTGAAGCTCTCTTCGCCCACTTCATTTGATCTTCATCGATAAAAGTGTGCTCAAACCGGATATTGTATCCTCATCATGGGGCACAAAAACAGGTACGCGATATATAATATACACTTGTGCAGCCACAACAGTAATGATCTGTTGCTAGCTTGTTGGCCAAGGAACTCCTCCGTTTGCAATCTCTTAGCTGGTGATGTACCATCTGCAAGCGCGCGTGCACACACACAAGATGCCCCAAAAAATCAGCAACGTCATGTAAGCCAAGCAGCATGTATTTTGGGTCTGGATATCCAAAAAAGAAGGTCGTTCCTGCAATCAGGGGTGTTGAGAAATTTAGCCATTGATTTAAAAAATGATCCAATTTCTGTTTCAATGCAACAGCTATATACTCTGGCCTTTGTGAAAGAGCTGTCAATACACGGTGTGTTCTCAAGAAAGTCATCCCATGGGAATATATGGCATCAGCTTCGCATTCAGTCCTTAAAGAACCAAAAGATAAACAAGGGGAACAATCATGCAAACATCTGTAATGATATCAATGCCCATGCCACCGGGCAACAGGTACCGGCCCGAAGATTCCATAGCCAGAAACATTCTGTTCAGAGAGTCCCTTGGCAATGGAAAAGGGCAGGATGGAAATATATGTTGAAATATATGTTGTTTTTGGGGTGACCATCCTAAGTTGTGTCTAATGCTTCAAAGTTTCAAACAACAAGCTGAAGGTTCCAACATCTCATGGTGGGGCCATTCCATGTTGTGATGTGCCACTTCGGATTGGATCCATGCCCCAACATACCGATTGATAGGAACATCTTTTTTGACCGCAATGGCTAGGCAATCTGACAGCCACGCCAGAATGCACCTGTTGTTGTAACCCTTGGCCGTGAAGTAGGCCCCATAACTTTGGTTCCATACCTTGGCTATAATAACTTCTGAGACTGATGACATTGAATAAACAATTTCATAAATTATGTGTCACTCAAATAGGCGAGATACCATGCTCTCTCTAAAAAGAGGCTGACCACATTGTACCTTGTTTTCACTACACCACTGACGAAAATCCCGGTATGCAGTAGCCAGACGCTGTCTCAATGTCAAAGTCTCAGAGCATCCGAAGAAGCATAGGTCACAAAGTAGTAGCCTGGGAGTGTGGCAGGAACTAGGATGATATAGATATAGCTATAGATATACATATATGCATACATATATATAATATACACACATACATAAATACTAATATATAAATATTGGGAAAATTTAAATGTAAAAAACCAAGGGCAACCAGGTGACATTGCTCCACCATTGCATGTTCCCATGATTCCCAGATTCAAATTATGTAAGCTGCAGTGCTTGATGATCCCAAAGTGAAAGTTTGGCAACAGCAGGAGTGGACCTTGGGTACAATCTGCAATAACTAACATTGAAGACACATGACATAGATTTTTGGCTATATAGTAAAAACACATAATTTCTTCCTAGGCCCAATTTTAGGGGGAAAAATATCAAATCAATTCCAATCAAATGAAGGATCTAGCTGTTTCAGCGCGGATCATCCGTGCCAGAAATTGTCCATGGGAAACATGTGTTTGTTCCCACTCTGGGTCTTCAGACAAATCCCAAAAGGAATATGGGTCACCAGGTTTTTTACTGGTATCACACCTCCAGCAAAATTGGCTAAATCTCCAGGATCGGGTCAAATCCAAAAAATTCACATGCCATTCCCAATCACCTCGTAGTTCAGCGACCGAGAATTTGATGGTTTGACCACCAACATCGATCCCGTTGAAACACCGGCATAGTGACTCAACAATAGGAGCCACCAATGGCCTGAACGTAGCAGGTCCTAGGGACATGTCCTGCTCCACAGAAAACAGCAACCACCGAGACATCCGAGAGCTCTTTGGGCTCCACAACATCACATTGAGGAACACCGCTATTATTTTTTCCCCAGTTGGAGCATACTTTGCCCCGTCCCCATACAACCCCAGTGGCAAATGCTGACCATCTGGGGAAATATCTTTCCAAGGGCAATCATACCGTTTGGCATGTTCCCAAAATTTGTTCACCGCCTCATCCTCAATGATCATCCCAAGTGTTCCAAACAAATAGGTAAGGATGTCCTCTGGCAAGAACACTGGTAACTTCATTGGTTTTGTGGTGATATCATCTCCAGCCATTTTTTCCTTGACCATTGTTTCCACCATACGTGGCTCCTGGATGGGCCACCAAAAAATAATGCAAAACAATTTGATGGGGTATAAATTCTACCCGGATCCAATTTGAAAAAATATTGTTGCCCAATCAACCACTTTACACATATATTATATATTGTACACTAAGGTTTTATGGTACCCCCTCCAACGGCAGCCGCATAGCACGTCGAAAATCTCTAGCACGATTAAATCGGCTGTAGCTGCCCAGCTTGTGAATGGTAGGAGGAAGACCAATTGGTGTATCCTTAGCCCAGGGATCAGAATAAATGGGGGATATATATCACAACAGATTTCTTGGACATGTCAACCCCTTCACACTGCAAGTATCTCTGAGGCAAGCGTTGATGTCAGCCATTTTCTCCTCGATGGAGGCCTAAGCAGCTGAGTGTTGGGCAATGGAAACAGGCTAGTTTTCACAGTCTCGGAAAACAAACTTGGTACCGAACACCTGCAGCTACAGCATCCAGAACTGAAGATATTTGGTGTTGTCGAGGATTATCACCATAAACACCTGCGCAATCACAATGTCAAAGATAAGATCTTTAGAGTTCGATCAATGAAAAATACAAATGATTTATTGCATATACATTTTTTTAAACTGAGGCGCAGCATCAAAATCACCTCTATCGCATAGCGCTATGAGCTTCCACCGACTCTTCCCGGCCAGGTGCGTGGAGCACGCGGGTCTATGAAATCGGAAAGAAGGCACGGGTCAGTGCACTGAAAACGAGCAAAATTAAAATGGAAATAAGTTGATGAGAATGCTGTATTTCAAAAGCATTCTGCACAGACCCATGTTATCCCAGCTGGATCATTTTGATCAGTCTTTCGAATCTTTGGACTTGGGTTTTTTCTTACCCATGGGTGCCATCACTGAATCATACTGGCTACAAGCGCCATCACTTTCATCGAGTGCAGCTTGCATCGAATCAGGGTCCTGCAAACAAAAGTGATTTAAATAACCACACTTGGGATCTGAAGTGATAAGATGGGTTGAAAAATATTGATCATAATTCTAGATCACATAAATAGGAAAAAATATATATCCCAGGGTATATACATTATTTATATATGTGTTTTATGTCGACTGCACATTCGATCCAGGTCCTTCGTTCCAGTCTCAAGGGCAGCCTGCATCGAAGATCGAGACGATGTGAGGCTAGTCAGGGCCATGTTGAAGTCCTTCTGGAGAGCCTTCCTGATGTTAGGAGACCTCATTATTATGAAAGAAAATCATCAATCAATATATGACTGAATGGAATTAACATTTAATTTGAGGATCGCACCAGTTGGCAGATTTGGTCAACTCCACATTGCAGTTTTTGATCTTCTTGGTGACATCAGCGATTGCCTGTCAACAAGGAAAATCATATCCATGAGATTTTGATGGTTTGGTAACATATATGATTTTAGATGTTATATAACCCCCAGTTGCCTTGCGAATCTTTTTTTCAAGATCTGCAATCTTTGCTTTCTCTGGGTCTTCGCTATCATCATCATCCTTCTTTGTTTTTTTTGACTTCTTTGACTTCTTCTGTTTCTTAGTGGTCTTCTTCTTGCTAGCTTTCGACTTCTTGCCTTTCTTGCCAGTGGTTTTCTTTTTTTTCTTCTTCGGTTGGCTACTGCTGTCAGTCTCATCACTTGAAGTACTGCCATCGTTGGATCCACCATCTTTGCAGCGAAACATGTCAGTCATGAGATTCTCTTCCTCCTGTACCTCTTCGTCCTCTGTCAAGACCAAATATTGTTCCAAACCTAGATCAAAAGTTTGGCTGCTAGTGCATAGATTTCGATAATATATTTCGAAAAATGACTGGATATATTATATATATAGATCTATAATGCTCCAAAATGATCAAACTAAACTGAGCTTCCAGCCTGGAAGATTTGGATGATCACGAATCTCATTCTTCAGGTCGACAACTTCTTTTTTTCTGGCGATTACAGCATCAGCAACCACAGCATCCCCAAAATGGGTAATGAGCTGTGCACGTGTCAGCCACTTTCTGACACCACGAGAAACTCCCCGGTGACGTTTGATTACTTCTCTCCATATCAAACCCTTTTTCCAATTCCCTCCATGCTTCAAGAAATCCTCATAGAGCGTCTGTTGCTGAGCTTGGCCTTAAAGTTAAGATCAACAAATCAAAACCACCGACACTCACTTGATCAGATTTAATATATGAGGTCCAGACAGTACTTGAAGCGTTTCGACAAGTCTTTGACTTCTGCTGGCGTGTTCCGGCCTTGATGTTCACAAATGTATTGACTATAATAATGAAACTGCACTAGTGTTAAGGCCCTGGCTTCTGAGGTCCCTCCAAAATCGCATGTACAACTTGTGGGCTATCTTGGCCTTGTCTGAGATGTCATCCTGTTCAGTCTCACCCGGTTCCTCATCTCCATTCCTTTCAGTCTCCTGTTCTTCTTCTTCATCCTCGTCCTGGTCCTCATCAGGTTGCTTTCTCTTACGGCTTGCTGGTTTAGGGTTTGCCTTTGTTTTCACTTTTGCTTTGGGCTTGGCCTTTGGCATCAAAACACCTGAACCACCACCTGTCACTTTCGAACTGCCAGGCGCAGTGATAGCCATAGCGGGCCTCTTCAACACCTGAGAAGCCTTTGCCTTAGCTTTGGCCTTCTTGGGGCGTTTGGCTGGTGAGCGGTCAGCAGGGTACAGTGGCAAAGCTTTTTCATTCACAGGACTTTGTTCTGGTTCTACATCATGAGTTTTCATCTTTCTGAGCCGATTCTTTCTGATCTTGGGCATGTCTTTTGCAGACCCTGTTGGTGCTGGTGTAGGGGTCCCACAAGGAGTAGCCAAAGCTTGCTCACAAGTAGTGGCACGTTGCAAAGCAGGGTCAGTTGCCAAAGTTTCTTGACTCTCTCCAACCTTCAAAGTTTCTGCTGATTCTACTCTGTGTTGACTACTCTTCCGTCTCATTCTGAGGGCTGGAGGCGGCGTTGTAAACTCATCACGAGTTCCACCTTCCAGGGATTCAAGATTGATCTAATAGTTATATATATTCAGAGTTTCGGTCATCGATATATGCTAATAATGAACCCAGCCTGGTTCCTCTTGAGTATCCAAAGCTGCACCATCAGATGGCCTTGGCCAGATTGAATTTGGTTACTAGCTACCATGTACCCCCTATTTTTTTTGCAATTGGGATTCTGACGCATCCTTGAGAGCAAGAGCGGCCCTTTCTTTTGCTTTTTGTATTTCTGATTTCATGACCCCCCATGCGTACACTCCAAAATGGAGCTTTGAGCCATGTAATCAATCAATTTCAAACCCAATGCTGCTTGAAACGACCAACTATTCCAAAGATTTCAGTAAAAACCAGTGAAAATACCACCAAAAAACCATCAAAAACTATTGAAATTCAGGCATAAGTTTTTGGAGGCTTTTCACGGGTTTTTCACGGCCTTTTCACGGGTTTTTCACGGCCTTTTCACGGACTTTTCACGCTCTGGATTTTTTGAGAAATTGTCCAGTTTTTTCTCAGCAGTGCAAATCCATTGGGAATCCACGGATTAATTAGGAATTTATGGGTCAGCAGTCAACAAATTGAATATAATGGGAACAAAATGACAACCAGAAGCTGTTCATAAACTCACTGGCCTAGAATTTAAAGCTGGGCTTGAAACGGCCCTCATGCTGTTCCTGCACCAGAAACTCACGAACCTCTTTGAGGTCTGCATGCTTGAATTTGCAAGTCTTGACCAAAGCCTGAGAGAGCGACTGGGCTGAAAGCTGGGTCGGGCAGCAGGGTTTCTAAGATGAGGTTCCAACTTTGCTGGCTTCAATGGCTTTCACAGCCACTTCATTTTGAAACGAGTACTTGGCCTAGGAGCAGGATCTTTGAAATTAATTGTGTCGAAATAGTTCAAAATCAACTTAAGACTGCTGGATGGTTCTGTTTGAGAGGCCTGCCATATAGTCGAGATGAAGGGATGCCACTTTCTGCCCAAACCGTTTGGGGTAGACCTGCGTTTGCTTCAAAAGTGGCCCTCCTTGCCTCAGCGACAAATTGATCAATAAGTTTGTATACCTGTTGGATCGCAACCACGCAGACAGATAATATATTTATATATACATCTTGTACTGCACTATATGCTATATTGAATCCTATAGATCTATATCTTGAGGACCCTGCACTGAAAGTTTGCCGCACTTCAAGTGTTTTTTGATCACAACGCCTTTTGAAGACAACTTCAGTTTGGCTTTCAACTTCTTCGTAAGAGGTCGAAACAGCTTGGCTTTCCAACTCCTCAGGATGTGCAACAGACTTCAAATGGAATAAAGTGATAGCTGATTCCCTGAGTCCCCAGCGGCGTTCCTATGACCAGAGTCAACTTGGGGCTCTTTGCTCCAAATAATCCCATCCAACTTAGTGGCCAGATAATAAGCTGGAAAATGTTGGAAAGTCTTCCACTGGCAGTGCCAAACTGAGGATCTGACAACCTCTGCAGTCCAATTTTGATGTGTCGCCTGAAGGCCCGCTGGGCAAATTTCAGGTAGGGGCAATGGACGAACGTAGATGAAGACGGCTGTTCAATCAGCCACTCGCAAGATCTGATCGATGCAAGAATGCATAGTAGCAGCAGGCGACATGTCAGCCTCAGATTCCACAATCAGCACTGGATTCATATATATATAATATATCCAATTTAATGCTGAAACGATTTCAAAATATTGTTCAAATTCATTGGAACCACCATTCAGCTGAGAAACAAATTGGACAACCTTACGTAAGGTTTGCTTTCATCTCCAAACGGTGTTTCCTCTGATCTGCCACTGGTGGCTCTGTTCAAGTAAATGTAGCTGCTGCAGGGAAGTCCTGCAGTTAAAAGACCTGATGGCTTGAGTCTCAGCACGTGAACGGTGGCCCTGGCGAAGCCAGACCTTGACAATCATGGGAGATGAATTACTATATAATTAGTTGGAAAAGAAGACCCTTTTCTGAGTATGCAGCATTGTTGCCAAATCATCATCTGGTGTTTCGGCTATCTCCAGGTGGGCCCTCAGTAAAATCTAATTCCAAGATTGCAGCAAAAACACATTTTCCTGGGATACGAGCGTCTTCTCTCCAAGGTCATCTTAGTGCCAATAAAAGTTACCATGCCATATGCATAGATATATATATATATAGATAGATAGATGTATGGGTACCGAATCAGTATCTTAATCCACATATATGATATTAGTTGAGGTCAAGGCCAAAACTTTTCCAGATAGCTCCTTGACCTGAAAAGAGGTCCACATTGGACACATCCTGAGCAGGACGAGTTTCAAAACTGGAAGGCACTAGTAAGACATGTACATGTTCACAAGGAAGACGAAGGTTGAGTTCCACACTCTTTGATACACTTGATGATGTTGCTGACACAGGTAGTCACAAAAGTGAATCCTAGGGTTCACCAGAAAGCCACAAAAAGGAACGGGGGGGGGATTCCTTCTTCCAACATTTTCCCACCTACAACATGCACCTGCCATTTTACAATTTTCTGAGGTCCCGACATTACCAATGGGTAGCCAATGACCATCAAGGCTCGCACCATGCTTTTGGTCAGCGCAAGCCCCGATAACATCCATGGAGAACGCCGGGCCATCTTGAAACCCTATCCTATTCCTCGACCTTTGGTTGCAGCTTCAAGCCTGGGAAATACTGCATTTGATAAAATTTGGCACACACACATACATTGGAACATCTCTTCGGCTGATCATGCAGCTAAACATTGAATCGAAAGTGTCGTGTTTTTTGTCGTTTTTCTTGCGACTCTGAATCCCTCAACACTGACGTGAAAATAGAGATCATGGAGCTGCCCCCTTGGAGATCACTTGGAAATTGAAAATCAATGTTGAAAATGTTTAATCTTACCAATCCTCCAACCTATGGGGAACTCCAGATCACAACCCCAGTCGGCCAGGTTTGGATGCTCAATCGACATCCACAGGCCACCCTGCCAACTCTTTGGCAGCTTCCCACCTGGGCCGGGCAATGTCGGGCTTGATAGATTGGCATCATGGATGTGGCTGAGAACCAAACGCTGTGGTCACATCTGGGAAACGGCAAAAGCCCAAAGTCAGACCACCTTTCTTGTTCACCTACCGGGGAGAAAGTGTTAGCTTCAAGTAGTTTACAAGTATCATCATCAGGGCTGTCAAGCACACACACATACACATATAATGTATATATTTATAACCAGCCTTAAAAGAAGTGCCATTTCGATCATTGAACTCCTCCACCTTTTGCGAGTCCACTGTCTTGATATAGAAGCTTCGGGCATAGGCCCTGAGCCGAGCAATATGTAATTTGAGATCTATATATATAAAGGAAGAGTCAGGGCCATACTGAGCCACTGACACACAACCAATCGACTGAAGTCCGTCCTCAGGCGAAGCAATGGTCCAGTTCCTCAGGGTACAGGCGCAGGGAAAGGGTGGCTTTACAACATGTACATCGAACAAATTGAGAGTGGTACGTTTTTTCCGCTTCAAATTGGAAAATGTCATCTTGAATGCCCTGAAGGGCCACCAAATCCTGCAGAACTAGGAACGCTGATCACGATCCAATTGTAAAGGATCTGACACATAAATCAAATCTATGAGCTAGTCCTCCGGGTCACAAGCACCACCAGCATTGGCATGAGTTGACTTGGCTCTCTTTGGGGGATTTGGGGGGGGTTCTGGCTTGGGCTGGCTCTTTGCCTTGGTTCTGTTTTTCTCTTTCATGGCAGCTGCTTTGGGATTGGCTGGTGGTCTCCCTCTCCCTCTGCCCTTTCCTCTCCCTCTGCTTTTTCCCCTTCCCCTCCCAGCAGGTTTCTTCATGGCCTGGCCATGATCAGAACATTGGGATGACTCTTCTCCCCGTTCCCCTTCATTTTCCGGCTCTCGTGCTGCTTTGCGTAGGACTCTTTGCGCCTAGCGTTAAGTTGGTTAGATATCTAGATGAGTCATTTCCTGTCATGGGACTTTGATTAGCCGAATGCAATGGATAACAAAATGATATCCCACAGGTGTGATATAATGTTTCATATTGATCGGGAAAAATATATCACACCTGTGGCTCACGTTGTAAAAAATATCAAGGGCTCCAGTTGTAAACAGCCAGGCCTCACGAAGATCTCCTTCTTGCAGACTGTTCTCACGCTCGAGAAGCTGCTTGGTTGCTTCAGCCGCTGCACTGGGAAGAGTGGTTGGTACACATAAGGCCTTTCCGTCCTGGAATGAAATTTCAAAAAAACATGCTAAGTGGTCAGTGGACATGTTTCTCAAGTTGTATGCATCCACAAAAATAACAAGCAATGGGGGTCCTTAAAGGTGCCAGCATGCCCTTTGAGATCATCTTGATCAGCATCATCCATATCTTTATTGTTGAATCCTTGCCCCTTGTCATCTGAGACATTCGATTGCTTGGACTCAACATCCGGAAACAACTCTTTTTGGGTGCCCTTTGTGACTTTGTCGATGTATTCCTCATCAATATTTGCTTTGCCAGATCTCAAGCGCCAATTCCTCTGCTTCTTCTGAAAAGTTTCACGTTTCTCAGAACTTGTTTTTGTCGGTGGATCCTCATCTTCTTGGTTCATTGGATGGATATGTTCAACCCAAATATCAGTCTCGGAGTCCATGGACGATGAGACAGAAGCTGCCTTTGATGTCTCAGGTTTGGACGAAGCAGCTGACGCAGATCCAGCCTTGGCATGAGGCAAAAATTGGGACAGGATCTGGTGTCAGATGTCGAGCTTTATTGTCACTCGAAATTTCTTTTTTTGGATTTCAGATTCTGACGGATCTCACAGTCTTAACTGGTGGATGCGCTTCATCGTAGTCCTGAGTGGCAGGATGAAGGACACACACACAGATATTTTTCAAAATTATATAGCGTATAATATATATATATATGTGTGTGTGTGTGTATCCAATCCACATGGGACATGAATATCAGTATAGGCTAGCCTGCATAGCAGTCACAAAAAGATAGATATCGATGATAGTTGTCCTGCCTTCTTGGCAAGCTCGCAAGCCTTCTTCAGGGTGTCCATATCTTTGTGTCCAAGCCTCCAGTGCGCATGCACTACCATGGTGAATTTTTGAATAATATTCTATTACATTTGATCTCTCTTAGAACCTGGCCTACAGTTGGGATTTTTCCTCGTCCGCATGGTCACGTAACTGGCGCAACCTCTGTGCAGGCCACTCTCGGTTTCCAACCAGTCCTGCATGCAACAGGCAAGAATTGGGAATGATCGGGATCAGTTGGGCGACCTTGGGAATCATGTCTAAGAAAAAATTGTAAATCACAGAGGTCCTCTTCATCCTCTTTGCTGTCAAATGCATTTAGACGGTGTTCCTTGTTGATCACAGCTAGTGCCGCCTCCATGCGAGATTGCATGGGACCATGGTGGAAAATGTATTGATTAAAATTATTAACGATAAAAATCATGATCTGATATGTCCCAAACAATCCATGTGATGATATATATATATATATCGGCCTGAACCTCTTTCTTTGTTGGCGGCTGGCCAACAAAGCTAGAGACGGAGACCCAGCGCAGCACAAAGTCAAAGTTGTTCTTTGAAGTCACCTGCCAGGAAGTTTTTGTTTGGGGTGTTGATTGTCTAGGTGAAGATTTAAAAAACAATAATGATGCTCACATTTCTTGAATGAGCCTGGGATTCATCGATGAACTTTGAGGTGATGTCGAGGAAGCTAAAAACCACTGGGGCCTGCAGAGAAATCAGTGGGACATATATCAAATAACAGGTCAATCGAACAAACCATGGGATGTGCCTTCTTTCTTTTGGCTTCCTGTTTGATCTCTTCAAACCGTTTGTTGATGTACTCTGGCGACAGGAAACTTTCGTAAAACTCCTCCCATGAGCCAATGCCAGGGGATATGTATAGATATATATTTCTGGATTACATGGGGATCAACAATATATATTCATTGCACGCTTCCAGTCCTTGAGGAGCTGCACTTGCTCAGGTTTCGGCTTTGACTCTGGCATCTTCACTACTCTGCAGCTGCTTTTCCACTGCTGCAGCAACAACACACTTGTCTTGGGAGGCCTAGCTACAAGAAATAGATTTACTTATAAATTGTTTAAAAGATTATGGTAAATGGACCTGATGATTTTGATGTTGCCCATGGTGTTGTTTCCTTGGGCCAAAAGGTACAAGAATGGTTCACATAAGAATGCGGCTCACATAATAAGAACGCATCACCAGCAGGGCCAGCTGACCTTGCAAGTCATCACCATCATCAAACGATCGGCCTGGGCATAATGGATGATATATATATATATATATATATTATAGGTTTTATGCTGAATTTGGTGATCATAATCTAAGATGCAGACGTTTGCGCAGAGCTCGTGCTCCCAGGCGCATTTTACTTGCATCGAATTGAACCAAATGGCTTTTATATCCATGAACCATTATTCCCAACATGTCATGTGATCCTCGGCCAAGTAGTTATAATATATGTTATAATCGCTATTATAAAGATGCATCTTCCAAAGGCCGGGTTAAACCTGGCTTTTACCAAAGGCCGGGTTAAACTGGGTCGAGGAAGTGCTGGGTATCCTATTATCGAAATATAAACCCCATATTTCCCAATGTGTTTCGCCGCTTAGGCCAGGGAACAATTCTGCAACAAGGTCCGTCGATAGGCCCGGCCCTGCAGCAAGGGATGCGTCTCCAGCGCCCGCCGGCAATGCCGCGTCCACCAAGCCCTGGCCTGGCGGCGGACTACGAGGGGTGCAGCAAACCAAGGGGGTGTCATGGGATAGATATAGGTGAATAGATTAGATTTATATTTATAGACTTATAGACTTATAAATTTAAATGAGAGTAAACTTTGATTTAGGCTTTGATTAGATTTTCATTAGATAAATAATCAAAACATATGCAAACCATCCATCGCATCCCGGGGATTTTCCAACGCCTCGCAGCTGGAAAAGTCTTTGGCTTGAACGAAGGCACAAATCCTCGGCGAAAACAACGGCTCTGTGGCGAAAACACACGTCATGTTTTCAGATTTTTTCGTGCAATCCATGTAACCAATATCAACCGATATATTAACCAATATTCACCAATAGTAACCGATAGTAACCATTAGTAACCAATACTAACCAATATTCACCAATTACTGGGTAAATCATGATATTTCACTAGTCTGAAATAAGGCTGAGATTGGGATCATTGGGTCATTGGGACCCAAATGTATTATATACATTTATATACATACAATAAGAAAAAAATGTTCACTTATGCGGCTACAAGTTTTTGCAAAACATGAGCTTCCGACTTCCGACCTCATGACATGTCTTAGTTTTTGTTCAACGGGCTTTTTTTTCTGCCCCCCCCCCCCCGGGCACCTGTTGATGAGATTTCCGGAGCCTTCTGCATCAGCATCCACCAGCTCGGTCAAGGTCACACCTGTGACGTCTTCCGAGAGAAATTTTTGGTGGATACCTGTGGAAATCTTTAATGGTTAATGAATAAATGGAATATGTGAATAAATGGTTTCTTGATAATGTTCGTATATGAATAAATTGGAATGGTTAATGTAGCAACCAAGAAACGAATTGAAAAAATGATTAATGATGTCCTTTTGGAATCACTGACTTGACTAACCATCATCTATCTTGAAGTGAGCCCTCCCTTCAGCCAATCCCCTGGCTCTCCACAGTGATTGGACCATTATACGTCCTCGTTTTGTTCTTTTGGTTGTTGACCCCTACTATATTAATTCCTTCACCCTAACGTAGAAACTGGCTAAAACTAAAACCCTTGATTTAGTATTGGATCCTTTCATTTTAGGGGCCATAGGGATCTTAAATCCCCCTTGTTTTTGATAGTCACCTTCCGGTCATCAAACCTGGCAATGGAATATCCACCATTTACTTTTGATTTTCTCATGAAAAACTCCATCTAGTTCAGGGATTTCCCATGATTTCCCATATGTTTTCTATATTTTCCTGTGATTTTCCCATCTTGCCCATATTTCACCGGGAATTTCCCCCTGGGATTCCCTGGCCGTTCGTACCCTACGGCCACGCGCCTGCCCCAGGTTCCAGTTCTCTCCCGACCGCCACATCCAGCTCTGCCAACTGGTTGGGGCGGCACGGCACCAAGCGGCCCGTGACGATGGCGATCACCTCGCTCCGGCCACATGGAAATGACCTGGAAAGTTTTCCTATGGATGATACCCTCTGGTAATTTAACATAGCTATTGAAAATTGCCATTTATAGTGGATTTTCCCATTAAAAATTGTGATTTTCCATAGCTATGTTAAATTACCAGAGGGTATCACTATGAAAATTGTATTATTACTATGGAAATACCAGGATAATAATATATAATAATGATAATAGTGATTTTTTTTTACAGTAGTGATAATAATGACACAGTATGACATAGTGAAAATGATAGTGATGGTAAAATTACTATGGAAATGATGGGGATCTACAGGAAACCATGATTTTTTTTACCATTAAATATTGGGGGTTCCTGGTTTCAACAAATCCCTTAAACCAACCCTGTGAGATACTATGGATGAGGATTTTTTAGTGATAATAGATGATAATAGTGACAGTAGGAAGTAGTCATATCATTATAGAATATATATATATATATTTACTAGAATACTATATGGTATTATGACTACTTATGGTAATGATCATCGTGCATACTTATGATTACTATGGTAAATCATGATTAATATAAATATTACTATGGAATAGCATGTAATTCAGTTTTGATACCATAGTCATATCGATCATAATACCTTAATGATATACTATTCTACTATCACTATTTGAGAATAGTAATGGTACTAGATAGGGATAGTAGTGATAATAGCAATATTAAGCTGCTATTAAAGGGATACCATTATAGGGATATAGCCATAGTAGAGATTCAATACATATAGTACGATGGCTGTTCCTATGGGATACTATAGGGAAAACACTACTACTATAGGGATAGGATGATGGTAAGATTTATTTGTTGTTTGTTTATACGGCAATCCCCCTTGCAATTCGGGCTCCGACCCTGACCCCTGAATCTTTAAGGGACCACTGGTAGCCTCTTAAAGAATGCGAACCAGGGCAAATTTCAGCCTTAAAGAATCTAACCCCAATGAACCAAGATTGCAACACAGTAGCCAGGTATGTCTCTTTAAAGGATTGGAGACCCAAGTTGCACACCAAGGGGCGCCCCTTTAAAGACCTTTAAAGAATTGGATACCCAAGTTGCAGTCGAATGGACGACGGCGCAGTCAAGCATCATCAATAAGATGCGCATGCAATCACATGAGAATATAGACTTATTTATTTGTGTCCATATTAGGATTATTATAATTCATTAAGCATTTTTAGGTGAATTTTGAAAGCACATCTTTAACATTCTTCAACTCTGGAAGGTGTTTTAACAGATTTTAACACAAATTCTTGCATTTACAATTCTCCTTGGAATTATCCTGCTCACATGGACTCCAGCATTCTTTAGACAAAAAGCGGAGGTCCACCTTGTAAAGAATGCCTACCTAGGATGCAAGGGGCCTAAGACCATCTAAGAAATCATGGCCCAGGCAACCAACTACAACAAATACAAAAAATACACAAAAAAACAAATACAAAAGTAAACCTCTAAAAAATAGGGCGTCCATGTTAGCCATGCGGACATCAACAAACATAAAAAAACACCAAACGTACCCAAAAAAAACAACTTTGCACACCGGAGATGAAATTTGCCCTTCTTTTGCCCATGCCAGATTAGCGGCTTCTGTTTTTGTCATGGCAGAAGCTTCTGCCAAAGCGTTGTCTTTGGCTGCCTCCTCTTGTTTCATTTTTCTGGTTTGATCAAAATTGATTGTAAACAACATATCCCCCTTTGTATTCAGTCTTTGACCCGGGTGTCCGGTTCTTTGGTGGAGGGTGCCATTGAAGAATGATAAAGAATGAAGTCCTGCCTCCGGACACAATGAGTTTTGATGGATCTTCTAAAGACAACTGGTGTTATGCCTGGGGATCTTGGGGATTTCCTGAGGACGTCTGGATATGAGACGTGGGCTGGGTTCGAGCTGGTGTTTGAGGCTCAGGCCTGTCGACCCTACAACTTGGGATATTTTGGGGAGGGTGCCACAAAAAAGAATCAGGTCCTGCCTCCCGACACAGGGAAGGGTGTCCTTAAAGAATCAGGTCCTGCCAAAACACTGTTTTTTTCGAGCTGTTGTTTTGATTCTTTGGAGGCTCAGGGCGTGTCGACCCTGCAAAACCTGGCAGTTTTTCACAGTTTGTGGTATTTTTTGGGAGGGTGCCATTAAAAAATAAGGTCCTACCTCCGGACACAGTGGGTTTCGACTAGAGACAATTGGTGTTCTGCCTGGGGATCTTGGGGATTTCCGGAGACGTCTGGATATGAGAACTGGACTGGGTTCGAGCTGGTGTCTGATTCTTTAGAGCTATACCCTGCAAAACGATAAACAAATTTATTTGTATAAATCAATATATGCAATTTGCTGCTTTTATCATATCTAGTCTCAGTTTGATTGCGTTTATTGAGCCATGTTTTCGCCAGCACTTTAAACATTGACAAACTCAACTTAGGGTTCCAAATTAAATCTCTAAAGAACCAAGGGGGAACTGATAACCCGGTTTGACTTATGTTTTAGCCAGGGAAAATTCCAAGAGGGATAACACCATATGATTTTCAAACGCTCTGTTTTCAAACGCTCATAAATGTGCAATAGTCATAGTCCGGCGTCCCTGAAGAATGTCCTTGTTGAAAAATCAGTTGAAATGTGTTGTCAATATTGAAACTTGTTTGGCTCATCTGCGATACAAACGATGGCCGGCGCACAACAGCAGTTTTAGCAAATCGCAAAAATTCAAAGAGCTTGTCTATTGCCCCTCAAAATGCTCTCTCTAAAAAATCATGACCTAGGAAACCTTTGCAAAAAATGGGGACTCCGGGTTAGCCATTTGGAAAAATCATCTGTTTTTGCATTAAAAAAACGTTTTTTGCGACAACCCGGGTTGTTGCATTTTTAAAGTGGAAATTCCAAGGGGGATCATTTACATGCAATCTCTCATCACGTTTTCATCTTCCATCTCACCTTCACGTCTTCTGCTTGTGAGCATCTGTTCAAGCGGCAGGCAAGCTGGTTTTCATTTGACACACAATCCCAAAAACATTGATGAACATACCAAAAAAATCCAAAAAACAAGTTCCTAGAATCTTCCTCGGAGGGCCTCTTAAAGAATAGGAGACCGTTAAACAATAGGATTTCCTTAAAAAATAGAAACCGTTTTTTTTTGCCGGCCAGGTATGTCCCTTAAAAAATACAGTTTTTAAAGACATCATGTCCTGAACTCTTTAGGCTAAATTCCCAGGAGGATATACGGCATATCATTTTTAACATAAGGGGGTTTCACCAACCCAAGTCAGGTGACCCCAATCATCGATTTTACCAACACAAAATCCACCATGGGCCACAAGTCACCACAGAAATGTTCCGACTGTGAACACTGCACTCACAAGTCCTCACGGAATCTTTTCGAAGAAAAGAATCGGCCACCAAAGTCATCAAACAAAGGGAAGTATTCTACATCTTCCGACTTTCATCACATGTTTAACTAATTACTAGTTGGTAGTTTCAACCCCTCTGAAAAATGATGGAGTTCGTCAGTTGGGATGATTATTCCATTCCCAACTTTTCATGGAAAGTCATAAAATTCCATGGTGCCAAACCACCAACCAGAATTACTAGTTATTATTGGGAACCCATCTGAACAAACCTGCCCGTCACTTTGGGATCATCATAGGGGCCCTAATGGGCTGGGAATCTTCGCAATGAAAATAAGCCAACCTGGTAATGACTCACAGTTTGCTATTGAAAATTGCCATTCATGGTTGATTACAATGGCGATGTTCATGAATTTTCCATAGTTTACGGATGATTTATGGTTGATTCACCTAGAAAAAGTCCATCCACCCTGCGCAGTCCATCAGCTGAAACCACCATAATCGGCCAGGTGCCACTTCGATAAAGGACTCGCCCCGCATCAAGTGCTCCTCCAAAGAGTTGCTTCCAGGCCCTTCCAGCACCGCGATGTGCGAGGCCAGCAGCACTTCCGGCATCCCTGGGCCTGGCGAAAGGCACAGGACCGCCCTACTTGGAGCCGTAAAAAAAATGGGAAGTCAAATGGGGTGGATGTTTGGAAAGTAGGCGAGTTGCGGAAATATCTGATGATTTTTTCTAAGATGTGAAAAATTTCCTGTTCTGGATTTCAGATGTAGTTTACTTAGATATGTCAGATGCAACAAAGGACTCAGATAGGGGGTCTTTAGCCAGCAATGGTGGTGATAGACGTAATATAACATCCATGGTCATGATGAGGAAATGAGGAAATTTGAAAAACTGCTTCATAAACACAGCTGGCTTCGATCATACGCTATGCGTCAACAACAACAACAACAACAACAACAACAACAACAACAACAACAACAACAACAGCAACAGCAACAGCAACAGCAACAGCAACAGCAACAACCCTTCAGTATCTTGCTCTACCATCACCAAGTGCTTGGCTCATCATCTCATCCAAGCCGGGCGTTGATCATCAATGGCTTCCAAAACTACAATTTTGGAGGAGATGGAAATGGAATCCAAAAATCATGACTTCCAATCATGTCTCTCTACAATCATCTACTACTGTATCATCTATGAACTTAGTACACATATTGGTAAAGGATTTGGAGCGACAAATAGCTACAGTACCCCCACTATATCCCAACCAAAACCGCGACAGCCGAACCCCTCAGTCAATTCAATCACCACCTCGACATCACAAGTGACAAAAACAAAGCAAAAGCACGATGCCCAGCCCCTCCCAGACCTTCAATCCCTTTCACGACGCAAAAGCCCACCGCCACACTGTCGGTACATCCGCCGGGGAGGCTTTCCAAGGCCTGCCAGCTGGCAATCATGTTTCAAATGGTTCACAGACAGTGGGAAGACATGGGCTCCACAGCCGATCAGCCCAAGATTTTGCCACTTTACCAAGTTGAAACCCTTGCTTTTTGTGCAGTGCAAATCACTTTTTTGCGGCTGAAATCCCAGACTTCATGGATCAGTTTCCCCACCTTCTCCAGCAGAATCAGCTGATTTTCGGATGGAACCGCGCAGGATAAGGGGCCAGAAAAACTCGCCTCACAGAAATACCCCGAACAACCAATTACCATGGAATTTTGGAGAAGTTCCCAATGAATGTGGGTAAAACAATGCCATTTGCACCATCCCCCAGTTCCCAAATGGGTGGTTTATGGCATTGTTTTACCCACATTAGATGATTTTGACAGACATTCATCTCGAGGCGTGTTCCTTTTTGAATTGCCAAAGGGGAACACTTCTGCAGCTCCCAAAGAAATTGTGACCGCATGGGCCATGCCATTGGTCACCCCAAGCAATTGATTGAAATGTATCCAGGTAATGGAGACTTTGCCATATTAGTCCTTTTGGGACAAATTGAGCATTTGCCACCTCTGCCTTCGTTGTGAAAAAGGATAAAAAAGGGGGTTCGCCCATCCAGCTGCTTCCCCTAGAAATTGCTACCCTGGTTGGTTGCTCCTGCCCCGATTACAACTCCAGGGGTTGTAAAGTGGCCAATTTAACAATGGAAATTTCCACATATTTCCACCACAGAAGTGGCTACCATCCACCGAGAAATTCGTTGCAAGCCCGTCAAAAATCAGGGAAATTCTGGATGGGATGACTGTAGCCATAGGACATCAATGGACATCAATGGACATCGAGAATTGCTTCAATAACCCATTGATATATCAACAACCAAAATTTTGGGATATCAGTAACCATAGGATATCAATAACCCATCCAAAATATGGCCCAAGCGGCTGAACTCTTGGGCGTCTGGCAGTGTGGCGTGTGTCCGTAGGGTGTTTGGCAGTTGGTCAGGCGACTCAGAGGTGTCGTCGCATGCGAATGCGCCGCCGAGACAGGCATGGAATGCAGGTCACCTGCGTGGCAAAAACATGGAACAACCAGGTCCAAAAAAATGTTTCTGAGATTTTCTGAGTCAAAATCTTGGACAATTGACATCGTTTTTAAATGTTTTGAGTCAAATGGGGATCACCGTTAATTAGTTGAAAGGGTTTCAAAACGCATTTCTCAAACATAGCCACAAAAGAACAACAAGAAACAAAGATCATACTTGGTCAAATGGGACCATGAATCAATCACTCCTGTAAGTAGTCCAAAGCGATTAAAACAACCTGCTGGCACTAGATGAAGCCGTACTTTCTCTTGCCATGTTATTTTCTAATGGAGTGTAGTGCAACATCAACTCGATAATGCTCACAGACTCTGACATTCAAGTTGAACTGATAAAAACTTCGGTAACATTTGCTCAAGGATTCTCTCGAGCATGGAGAATCTGACTCACATCCGATCGCTCCAAAATGGATCACCAAATTTAATCACACCTATGGTGACTTTTTGGCATCCAGCCAACTACACGGTATCTCCCTCAATATGTGTTTCAGTGTGTAACTAATGTTTGCAGATATCTATATGTGCAAAATATAAAACAATAATAAACAGTACATACAAAAATATAACAGTACATATTATGTTTGTCTATAAGTTATATGTATGTATGAATATATATATATATGTATAGGTGATGATCTGCATATATGAATAATTATCGAACTAGAAACAGAGAAACAGCATATATACATGCATACACATATAATACATATATACATATATATATATATATACATATATCCTATGATAATTACTATTATAACGTACAGTACTCCATTGACCCACCTTTAATTTAAAGCGCTTGTTAGTTAAGCATCCCATGGACCTGGCAAGAAAGACACGTAGATGGGCCGATAGGCAGCTCCCAGCAACATGATGGCAGAAGACACCGCCGGAGACGACTTCTCCTGGTCTGCGGTGTTTGTGGATGTTGATCCCCTCTACATATAATGGTTATGGATAAAACAGTTCAATTCATTAGTTATAGAATAGTATAATTGTATATAGATATATACGTATATATATATATACATTATCTGAATGTTTACGCTTATGATATAGATGTTTATGTATATGATATGTCAACGTGTGTTGAATGGTTTTGATCCATCTCCAAATCTGGGGATTTGGATGGATTTGGTCCAGCTGTTGGTGATATTCAACATGTTCCTCCTCCGTCCCCTTTCAGGAACCACTTTGGGGACTCAACAAGTTTAAGTGCAAAGCCAATCATCTTAATTAAACCATATTTGCGGCCAATTAGAGGCTCTAACCAAAGATATGTATCATCATTTTTCATTATTTCACCCTTGTCCGACAGGTCACAAATCATGATCATCGCAGCAGTCTATCATGGTTTCCTTTTGGGATACCAACGAGGCCAGTGATTTCGGGCAAATTGGGAAGGAACCAACGCTTTATCCGTTCCAAGAGGGACGCCATCGGCTATCCACGTCTAAAATGAAGCCATTTGGATCAGCCAGTTCTTTTGATGTACTAAAAAAGGCCCACAGAAACATGCACGTGAATACACATGTGCAATACATCCTTTATCATTTATCAATATAGTGGTAAACCATGGTAAACCCAAGCAATAAACATGCTTGGAAACCTCTATATAGTTCAACTTGTGGTAACTTTACCCCCTGACCTACACCATGAAAAATCACTATGCAATCCCATCAGGTCACTATAAAACCTCACTTAAAACACCATAAAATATTCATTAAATCACCATATAATCACCATCAAGTCACCTCTTCCAATCAAAAAAAATCCAAATTTTTCATCACAAAAAAACGCTCCTCCAGGATGGATCGCAAGGTCTCCGCCGAGTCATCGGCTCCGAAGACCAACTGAAGGTCCTGACGGTTGAAGGAAGGTTTTTGGGGGCGGTTGAAGCCCTGAAACTTGGGGTCAAAATGGGTCAAAGGAAAGGAATTCATGGGATGTTACGGATGCTATGGGATTTCATGGGGTTGCCATGAAAGTTGGAGACAGTTAATGGTTGGTTTAAGGTAGCAACTAGATGACATTCAATGGGTTTGCCAATTTCATGGTGACCATTTGGGGATCCCCTCCATTGGTGACCAAGGGAAACTCTACAGGCAACCCAGCGGGATTACCTCTATGGGATATCTATGGGAAATCTATTGCCTGGCAATGGTAAAAGTCTCCATCTGTGATTTTGGTTGAGTTTGGCGGGATAGGTATCAGAGCGGGTAACCTCGGATGCGCCACGCATTGAAGTGGTCTCAACTGATCAAATATATCACGGCGAAAACTCCAAACAAAATCGAGGCCGTATATGAGTGGGTGATGATACATACATCTACATACACACACACATACATATATATATGCATTCGACAAAGCTCCTTGAATTCTATGAACAACTTAGCCGATGATGCCGCAGAAATACAAGACTTCAATCCCTGAAATATATCTATCTATCAATCAAGTTTGATGACATTCTAAGAATCTATGCAGATGCGCCTGACACTCTGTTTGGAAAATCGACCTTGAGAACCCCATCAAAAACAATTTCTCAAAAAGCAGGGATTTCACATGCCAATTGCCAACCATCCCCCAATATCCCCCATACCAGAAATGGATAGAAATGGTTGGTACAAAATATCTCCAAAAGGTAGGTTTATGGCAGGTAAAAACCACGTCGTAATTTTCCCCCCAAGCGGCATCCCGAACCGTACCGGTCCCTCGCTTGCAGCCACTGGATGCAGGTGAGATTGGCCAACTGAGCAAAGTCAGAATGGTCTTGACCCTCTTCGCCCGCCATCAACGACTGGAAACGACCTGCCCATCGGCTCAGACAGGATCGGAATCCAATGGGAAATAAATCTATCACCCACTAATTACACATCGCGGGCATGACCACATGTTGCAGCAAACATCACCAAACCAATTCAATCTGATAAGTAGGCTTTATCTAAGTAGGTTTTATGGTAGATGTATTGTGAGATAATGATGGATTATTAGGGGTTGGAAACCAACTCAGGGCTTTTATATATATATATATTTATTTATTTATTTATGATCTTTTCATATCTGTTCCATAATTCTATCGCCATGAAACATCATTAAACCATATTAAATCCATTGAAATCCCATTTTGTTGGTAAATCTCCGGTTTTTGTTGATTCAAAAACGGGCTCAGTCGAGTGGCGGGTCTCCGCCGCGAATCGTCCGCCAGGGTCCGCTGGAAAGCCTGAGATTCGACTCTCTTTGAGTGTGGGTAACATTATACAGTACTATGGTAACACAGAATAGTATTATCTATTATAAATATATATGTATATATATATATATTTGAACCATTTAAAAATTATATATACTGTACTAGTAAAAAATAATACAATATATTGAATAGTATGTATACTATAAATAGTGAGTATAAATACTATACTACAATCATAGATAGTACTATTGGTATCCTATATAGCAGCTATAGTAGTGTCGTATATTAGTAGTACATATTGTTTATGCATATATTGTGCGTACGCATATGGTGAATATGAATATGATATAGAACTATACTTATACATATGCGTATAGTGATTATTTTAGTACTGGAAAAAACACGGTGGGGACCCCAAGCGAAGACAGCGTACAAATTTAGAAGCCCTATTCTAGATTTTCCTGGTATTAAAAAAAAACATAAACAATGGATTGCTGCACAAAATTGCCCGAAGGGATATGTAACATTTTATGTTGTTGGGATCCCAAAATCGTGGGTGCTATTTCCATTCTTTTCTGAAGGGAATACTTGCAACAAACTCATCAAATTTCTTAAGAAATTTAAGGTTTGCCTATATTGTCCTTAAACCAACCGAATGACAACTACCAGAGTAATCCATTCCCGCTATATAATATTAAAAATACATCCACGGGACCATAGTTTGGTATTGTATCTATTCATTTTGCATCATTTTGCAGGTGGCTGGTGTTTGATATTAAATTTGCGACAAGTTCTCATTGCAGGATGGTTAAACCATATTACGGCATATATTTTAGATGGTTGACACCCCTATTGTTTCCCAATCGGAGTACCAATTCATGTGACGGGATTACACACCTTTCCGGCTGTTTGACGCCACCTGCCTCGCACAAAGTCAGCTTGGCCGTCAGCATCTACCTGCAATTCACGGGAACATCATGCCCAACAAATGAGCGCATTGGGGTTCAAGCATCAAACATGTTTACCCTGGTATCCTCTATAATCCAACTTAGCAATGGAGAATCACAATTTCAACTTGTCAATATTCTATGCGTTGGGGATCCTCGCAAGAACACCACACTCTTTCGTATCCCCGCACGTCGTCTTCCAGAAGAACTCCACGTAGTCAAACGACGTTGGCTTTCCGTCGCCGAAGGGTAGTTTTCAAAGCACAACATTTAAAATCATTCAATATTGACACTAGCCTGATACTGATATATACTGATAGCTGTAACAGCGAGCACCATCTAAACCACGATTTTCATGATCTTCAGCACGGAGGAGGGCACCAAAAAGCACGATCTAGAGCACGATTTTTGGCACGAAGGAGAGCACTAAAAAGCACTATTTTTGCCACGAAGGAAAACACTCAAAACAACATATAAACATTTGTTTGACTGTTACAGCTATTTGGATAGACCCACATCTGATACAACACTTATTGACTGATACTTATTGCTCCTTTCCGGTCCCCGGTTGGTCAGTTTCAGCAACTTGTTTGAACCTAGAGCTGTTATTTATCTTTCTTTTGCTTGGAAGGCGTTCTGTTAGAAAATGCCGTGATCATCCATGATCATCCCCTACCCCTCAATCCAGGAAAAAAAGAAACTAGCGGTCGTACTGCTGGCATCACCAATTCTAATTATTACAGATTCCTATCCGCCTTAAATGTTGTCTAACCAATAGTGATATCTTGGCAATAGTATTTTTTTTTCCCAACTCCAGTTTTATCTCCAATACTAAAAGTCAATTAGCTTAATTTAATTTTAATATTACCAAAAAAATCATGTTCTGACCTTGTCCAGAGGGCATGGCCAATAGTGGACCCAACATGGCAATAGTGGATTTTTTTTCCCAACTCAAGTTTTTTATCCAATACTAAAAGTAAATTAGCCTAATTTAATTTTAGTATTGCCAAAAAACTCATGTTCTGACCTTGTCCAGAGGGCATGGTATAGTATCCAGAATAGGGTTCCAAGAATTTACTATTGGAATGCTGACCCCCCCTAAAAAAACAAAGGAAAAATTCAAAAAATTAGGGGGGGTGTTTTGTTATTAGGCAGCCAACATTATTTAAGCTGGATAAATTACAGTATAGTTCTCACCCGCCAAGAATGGAAAACACTTGCAATTTCGAGGTGTTTCCCTGGAATCACTTGCCATTATCTCTGTTGATGGTGACATTCGAAACGAGCATTGGGCTTATTCACCATGACACACTGCGCAAGAAACGTCGGGTGCATCTCAAAACTACACCTAGTTTTTCTGTTATCTAATGGGAAAATCAACTATCAATGGCCATTTTCAATAGTTTTTTCTATGTTGAAAAGTTGACACATCCCAAATCAACTATCCATCCATGACTGCTGATTCAATCCATCCTATTCGAGGCCCCGCGCCTGCCGGGGTGGTGCCCGCAGTAACTCTTCGGCTGCGGCGGCCAGGACTAACTTCTCCGAAGTGCGTGGGAAGTAGCGGCTGATGGGCCTGGAGATTGTCAGTGTTTTCGCAGCAATCCGTTGTGATTGAGATGTGGTAAACCCAAGAAACCACCCATTTGGGGGATAATCTTAACCAATTACGGTAAATTTGGGGACGTATTAATTATTCAGTTTGCCACGGATAATTGTGTATGTGTGTATGTGTGAATGTGTGTATGTGTGTATGTGTGTATGTGTGTATGTGTGTATGTATGTATGTATGTATGTATGTATGTATGTATGTATGTATGTATGTATGTATGTATGTATGTATGTATGTATGTATGTATGTATGTATGTCTATGTATGCATGTATGCATGTATGCATGTATGCATGTATGCATGCATGTAGCATGTATGCATGTATGCATGTATGCATGCATGCATGCATGCATGTATGCATGGATGCATGGATGCATGGATGCATGGGTGCATGCATGCATCCATGTATGCATGTATGTATATATGTATGTACGTACGTACATACGTATGTATGTATGCATGTATGCATGTATGTACGTACGTACATACGTATGTATGTATGCATGTATGTAGGTATGCATGTATGCATGTATGGATGTATGGATGTATGGATGTATGGGTGTATGGATGTATGGATGCATGGATGTATGGATGTATGGATGTATGGATGTACGGATGTATGGATGTATGGATGTATGGGTGTATGGATGTATGGATGCATGGATGTATGGATGTATGGATGTATGGATGTATGGATGTATGGATGTATGGATGTATGTATGCATGGGTTGATGGATGAATGGATGGATGGATGGGTGGGTGGGTGGATGGATGGATCTATCTACCTTCCAACCTATCTGAGCTATCCATCTATCGATCCATCCACCTATCTGTTGTATTCTATCTATTTCTGTATCTGTGTATCTGTGTATCTATGTATGGATGGATGGATGCGTGCATGTAACGCATATGTATATATAAATGTATACAAACAATTGTAAAATTACACTAAATGCACATGTGCAGGCCATTGTACAAGGAGGCTTAAATCTGTCAAAAACAGAGGGTTTTACCAACGTTTTTAGGTAATGCATTTCTTCTCAGAACGGTGACATACGTGAGATGATGACACCCACGCTTCTGACAGCCTGACAGCTCGGTAGATCTTTTGATGCCTGGGACATTGAACAAATAATCCCATGTGTCAGGTCTAATTTATGTTTTAATTGTTCTGTATTTACTTTATGGCCTGCAGTTGCAGTTGCCAAGAACTTCTATCCTATATATATATATATACAAATGATAATATCTCTATTGGCAACTGTAACTGCGGGCCATGAGATAAGTCTGAGGAAACCCGTTTAGAATCATCCAATGCAGTGGCTGTGAAATACCTGACACCGAGTAGCACAGCCGGTCGCAAGAAGGACATGGGCATCGCAGAGCCCCACTCCGAGACATCCTGTACCGGGGATGCATGGAACTTGCCATGGTCGGAACCAAGTTGTGGGGTTGAAACCAACGGTGTTGCGGGGTGAAAATTGTTGTCACTTAACCCCAGTCAGTTTTCCCAAACATGCTTCCCCATTTTCCAGATCAAATCATATCAAATCCCCAAGGTTATCCCATGATCATACCATGATTATGCCTGTTAAACCAATAAAACATAACGATATCAAGCCATATGACCCTCCAGTGACCGATTACTATCAATATCCAATGTTTATCCCATGTATATCCCATTATCAAATTATCTGGGTAAATTAGAATAGCTCACTGGCCTGAAGTAAGGCTATTTTGGGATAGTTATCTTTACTAACCATCATCTATGGTGAGGTCGCAGTGAGGTCGTGATTAAATTAAATCATACAAACCTATTATATCGATATCATTCCATATTCCATTGTATAATTGTTCTCTCTCTCTCTCTCTCTAATTATGAACTATGATCAATATCCCAAGGCCCAAATTTATTTCATGTTTATTCCGTCAATTCCCATTACAAACCCTTGGATTATGGAAATATCCCAGTATCAAATTTCAAATTTCTTTTATTATTAACAACTATTGATTAATAGACAAATCAAAATAAATCATACATAATATATATATAATATATAAATAAAGCCATAACTCCCTGGCGCTCCTGGCAGGCGCTATTCCCTGCTTCGTAGATACAGCGCGTGGCGCGCCCCGCTGCTGCAGCTGCCCGGAGCTGGGCCACCACAGCTGCATCCACCGGAGCGCCTGAAAGGTGTGGATGTTCGTTCCAAAAAACAGAAACTTCACCACTGAAAATGTGGATTTGAGATGGTTTTCATATGATGTGGTTTTAACATGTTTTTTTTAAATATAATATATGAATGTGATAGAATGTGATTGAACACCTGAAAAGGGGGACTATAGTAATTAATGCAATTGCCTAGTGAAAGCAATGGGATGAGCATTAGACTGGAACACACCACTTTCCCAGCACACCCTCGAGAAATCAAACATGGCATACCGGAAAAGCCCCATTTAGTTTCAAGTGCATTGCTCCAGATGTAAAAGACGTGTTCATTCAAAATGTTGAAATGAACAAAACATATCAAAATCACCCATTGAAAACCTCATTTCACCGGCACAAAATCCCCCACGCTATGCGCCCGCATCCACACCTGGATTTCGTATCCCCGCCTGGAGAAACCACGAAGAAAACGCAGCGGCACTCCGTTTCCGCGATGTTCACCCGGCCGGGCTCGTTTTCGTCGCCTTCGTGTTCACCTTCCGTCGATGGGTCTGGTTTGGGGGATCAGTCACACAAGGTGCGACTAAGTCATGCTTGGTCCATGAGTTTTTTCGAATATCTCAATGTTGGTATGTTTGAAAAATGTATGGCAAAATCTTGGGAAAATAAACAAATTATCCTGCATATACTTTCCCCAAAACTATTAGGAAACTGACTCCTTCAGGTTTAATTAACCCAAAAACAGTTGGGAAATAGACAACTCAAATGTTGGGAAAACCAAAACATCTATTGCTTCAAAGTTGAAGGGCTTGGCCCGAAACAGCACATGAAAAAAAAAGACAAAACTCCTATTTCCCGAATTTCTTAGTCTTTGAGTTTTTGTTCAAATCTCAAAACGCTTTGGCCATTAAAATCATAGTAACTTTCCACCATTTATTTCCATGCTTTTCCCAGCTAGAAACTGAAACCTCCATTTGCTTTGGGGATTAAAACCATGCTTTTCCATTCGATTCTCCCATTAAAACCATGGTGCCTGTGCAGCTGAAACCACCTCGTTCCAGGGTGCCCGCCAAACGCCGAGACAGAAGCCGGTCCTGGGACGTTCGCGTCGGATGACTTGCCTTCTAAGTAGTTTAACATAGTTTAACTATGGTTTATGGTAGATACAACTATAGTCAATGGGGTTTATGAACCAACTTATAACTGGGGGCACCATTCTGCATATCCGTGGTGAATAAACCCCAATAAGTTGGGATAAAACCTCCTTATAACTGGAACTGCACTTCCAAGTACGAGTATGCAACAGACATGGGTTGACAAGTTGGGATTTGAGTTTCACTCCTGGTTTGTTCCCAGTAGGTTGTACCCAATGGCTGCGGTGGAATATCTCGGGTCAGGTTCTCCAGGCCAAGCAGAAGGATGCATGGTAACAAAAGTCCCTACGAAGCAGCGATATAGGAAAAAGAGAAGTCCGATTCCATGCGATTACTACATATAGTCATATAATCATACAATTCTCTTCAAAAATTATTTCTTGGAGGTTCTTTCTTCGTTTTCCAAGGCGTTCTGGTGGTGTCAACCCCCGTCATATTCATACCACTAGTCAGGTAGGATCATCGCATTTCTAGGGTTGAAAACAACACATGCTTTAAACCACCAACCAGCTATGTACTGTTAATGGCTCGTATCCCACCACATCTGTTGTTCATGGTTTAATCCATCATATGTTGATATACATGTTTTTCATGTTTAAATCCGTGAAATTGTCCCATGTTTAACTTGGAAGCAGCATAACATCACCAACTATAGCCGTAGTGATTTGCACATAGCAACCCTCACAAAAGATAGACCTTCGTAAAATCCTACTTACATTGAGATGAATGACATCTCTTAGGCGGGGTGCTATATCAATTCACATCACTTTATATGCCCATCGTTGGTCAACTTCCCACGCTTCATGGCTCCCCGCAGCTCCTGATCATCACCGCCATTGGAGATTCCAACCACATAGATGTCTGCATGGCTCCGCATCCGGCCTGACCACAACGGCCATAAATTGATGATGTAAAGCCTGAGCCCCCGCAAGAAAGATCCCAGGTGGTGATTTGAAAGGCAAGAAAAATCACATTACGAAGTGATTTGGAAAGGAATTCGGAAAGTGACTCACATGAAAACCACGGTCAAACATTGTTTAACATGGTTTGGACAGTGATTTTCGATCTAGAAAATTCCTTCAAGATCCAAGGCTTTGGCTAAAGCTGGTCAAGTTGTTAGCAAAAATGCCGAATTTGTATGATTTTTGTCAGATTTGTAGCCCGCGGGGGCGTCAAATTTTCACCCCGCCCCATACCGTTTTGGCTTACATTTTGCGTAGTGTGAACTCAGGATCAATCAAATTGCAGCTGGCCAGGAGGGGGATGTAAAGAACTAGACGACGGATGGCCCGAGAGCGTAGACGAGCAAAGTCTTCTGTTGCTAGTATGGAGACACCAAATTACAAGACAATATATTGAAGATGTATTATAGGCAGACGAGAAGAGTAGTTTCAAAACAATATATTACGAGTACAAGACAATAGTTTGCATCGTATCTTTCGTAAAGTTGCAGACAGACACTTTTACACACAGAACTGTTTACAGACAGACGCTTTTATTATACACACAGAGGCTTTTACACACGGACGCTTTTACACACAGAGCTTTTACACACAGACGCTTTTACACACAGACGCAAATACACACAGAGACTTTTACACACAAACACGTTTACACACAGACGCTTTTACACACAGACACTTTTACACACCAACACTTTTACACACAAATATTTTTACACACAGACGCTTTTACACACAGACGCTTTTACACACAGAGACTTTTACACACAGACGCAAATACACACAGAGACTTTTACACACAAACACGTTTACACACAGACGCTTTTACACACAAACACTTTTACACACAAACACTTTTACACACAGAGACTTTTACACACAGAAGCTTTTACACACAGACGCTTTTACATACAAACCCTTTTCCACACAAACACTTTTAAACACAAACACTTTTACACACAAACACTCTTACACACAGGAGCTTTTACACACAGACGCTTCTACAGACAGAGACTTTTACACACAAACGCTTTTACACACAGACGCTTTTACACAGAGACCCTTTTACATACAGACGATTTTACACACAGACGCTTTTACACACAGACGCTTTTACACACAGACGCTTTTACACACAGACGCTTTTACACACAGACGCTTTTACACGCAGAAGCTTTTACACACAAACACTTTTACACACAGACGCTTTACACACAGACGCTTTTACACACAGACGCTTTTACATTCAGACGCTTTTACACACAGACGCTTTTACACACAGACGCTTTTACACACAGACGCTTTTACACGCAGATGCTTTTACACACAAACACTTTTACACACAGACGCTTTACACACAGACGCTTTTACACACAGACGCTTTTACATTCAGACGCTTTTACACACAGACGCTTTTACACACAGAGGCTTTTACACTCAGAAGCTTTTACACGCAGAAGCTTTTACACACAAACACTTTTACACACAGACGCTTTACACACAGACCCTTTTACACACAGACGCTTTACACACAGACCCTTTTACATACAGACTCTTTCACACACAGACGCTTTTACACACAGATGCTTTTGCACACAGAGACTTTTACACACAGGCGCTTTTACACACAGACGCTTTTACACACAGACGCTTTCACACACAGCCGCTTTGACACACAGACACTTTCACACACAGAAGCTTTTACACAGACGCTTTTACACACAGAAGCTTTTAGACACAGACGCTTTTACACACAAACACTTTTACACACAAACACTTTTACACACAGACGATTTTACACACAGTCGCTTTTACATACAGACACTTTCACACACAGCCGCTTTGACACACAGACACTTTTACACACAGACGCTTTTACACACGGACGCTTTTACACACAGACGCTTTTACACACAACACTTTCACACACAGAGGCTTTTACACACAGAAGCTTTTACACACAGAGGCTTTTACACACAGAAGCTTTTACACACAGGCGCTTTTACACACAGACGCTTTTACACACAGAAGCTTTTACACACAGACGATTTTACACACAGACGCTTTTACACACAGACCCTTTTACACACAGACGCTTTTACACAGACTCCTTTACACACAGACGCTTTTACACACAGAAGCTTTTACACACAGACTCCTTTACACACAGACGCTTTTACACACAGACGCTTTTACACTCAGAAGCTTTTACACACAGGCGCTTTTACACACAGAAGCTTTTACACACAGAACTTTTTACACACAACACTTTCACACACAGAGGCTTTTACACACAGAAGCTTTTACACACAGGCGCTTTTACACACAGACGTTTTTACACACAGAGGCTTTTACACACAGAAGCTTTTACACACAGACGCTTCTACACACAGACGCTTTTACACACAAACGCTTTTACACACAGACGCTTTTACACACAGAAGCTTTTACACACAGACTCCTTTACACACAGACGCTTTTACACACAGACGCTTTTACACACAGAAGCTTTTACACACAGACTCCTTTACACACAGACGCTTTTTCACACAGAAGCTTTTACACACAGTAAAATCGCAATTTTTCCTCAGTTTTTGACGTCCAACGTCCATTTCGTGTGTAAGGGTTGCGATTGACAAAGTAAAGTCGCAATTTTTCCTCAGTTTTTAACGTCCAACGTCCATTTCGTGCGTAAGGGTTGCGATTGACAACTCAAAGTCGCAATTTTTCCTCAGTTTTTGACGTCCAACGTCCATTTCGTGCGAAAAGGTTGCGCGCGACACCTCAAAGTTGCAATTTTTCGTCAGTTTTTGACGTCCAACGTCCATTTCGTGCGAAAGGGTTGCGCGCGACACCTCAAAGTTGCAATTTTTCCTCAGTTTTTGACGTCCAACGTCCATTTCGTGCGAAAGGGTTGCGAGTGACAACTTAAAGTTGCAATTTTTCCTCAGTTTTTGACGTCCAACGTCCATTTCGTGCGAAAGGGTTGCGCGCGACACCTCAAAGTTGCAATTTTTCCTCAGTTTTTGACGTCCAACGTCCATTTCGTGCGAAAGGGTTGCGCGCGACACCTCAAAGTTGCAATTTTTCCTCAGTTTTTGGCGTCCAACGTCCATTTCGTGCGAAAGGGTTGCGTTTCGTGGCGCCCGGCGGCACCGCCCCCGCCTTAAGAGGAGAATAGAAGAAGAGCGAGAAGAGATCTGCAGATGTGAGAGTGAGTAGATCTGCAGATGTGAGGTGTGAAGACTAGATAGGTGTGCGGTGTGTGATATGATCTGAGGATGTGAGGGTGTGAAAGATCTAGATCTGCAGGTTGTGAAGAATCTAGATCTGCAGATGTGAAGATCTAGATCTGCAGGTGTGAGGGTGTGAAGATCTAGATCTGCAGGTGTGAAGGTGTGAAGATCTAGATCTGCAGATGTGAGGGTGTGAAGATCTAGATCTGCAGGTGTGAAGGTGTGAAGATGTAGATCTGCAGATGTGAAGGTGTGAAGATCTAGATCTGCAGGTGTGAAGGTGTGAAGATCTAGATCTCCAGATGTGAGGGTGTGAAGATCTAGATCTGCAGGTGTGAAGGTGTGAAGATGTAGATCTGCAGATGTGAAGGTGTGAAGATCTAGATCTGCAGATGTGAGGGTGTGAAGATCTAGATCTGCAGGTGTGAAGGTGTGAAGATCTAGATCTGCAGATGTGAGGATGTGATGATGTAGATCTGCAGATGTGAGGGTGTGAAGATCTAGATCTGCAGGTGTGAGGGTGTGAAGATCTAGATCTGCAGATGTGAAGGTGTGAAGATCTAGATCTGCAGATGTGAAGGTGTGAAGATCTAGATCTGCAGGTGTGAGGGTGAAGATCTAGATCTGCAGGTGTGAAGGTATGAAGATCTAGATGTCCAGATGTGAGGGTGTGAAGATCTAGATCTGCAGGTGTGAAGGTGTGAAGATCTAGATCTGCAGGTGTGAAGGTGTGAAGATGTAGATCAGCAGATGTGAAGGTGTGAAGATGTAGTATAACGGCTGCTTTTTTACGAAGAACCCTTCGCAGGCGCTCTCGGGAACAACTCATGTCACAACACATTTTGTGGTTGAACCCAACCTCCGTGGAGGGTTCCAAGACTTTCATCAACGAGTTGCGCAGCTCTGCTACAGGCAGCCAATTCCGGTTGGAATGTGTCTGCACACCACCCGCAGTAGCCAGGACTCGAATCTCCTCTTTTCGCATTTCGTACAAAGCACGACTGAGCCACTCCTTGCCCTGTGAAACAGCTGTAAGGCGAAGTTCTTCCAATTTGGCAGCCGATGCCTCTTCCACCTGCGGCATCCGACACACTGCCGCCACAAAACCACCATCATCCTACAACATCGCACCATGTGACAAACATTCAAATTCGGTCACAAAAACAACTCATGTCACAACACATTTTTTGGTTGAACCCAACCTCCGTGGAGGGTTCCAAGACTTTCATCAACGAGTTGCGCAGCTCTGCTACAGGCAGCCAATTCCCGTCAGACTTCGTCTTCGCACCACCCGCAGCAGCCAGAACTCGAAGCTGACGAGCTGACATTTCCGACAAAGAACGACTGAGCCACTCCTTGCCCTGTGAAACAGCCCCAAGGCGAAGTTCTTCCAATTTGGCAGCCGATGCCTCTTCCACCTGCGGCATCCGACACACTGCCACCACAAAACCGCCATCTTTCTACAACATCGCACCATGTGACAAACATTCAAACTCGGTCACAAAAACAACTCATGTCACAACACATTTTGTGGTTGAACCCAACCTCCGTGGAGGGTTCCAAGACTTTCATCAACGAGTTGCGCAGCTCTGCTACAGGCAGTCAAGCCTTGCCGGATCGTGTCTCCACACCACCCGCAGTAGCCAGGACTCGAAGCTCCTCTTTTCGCATTTCGTCCAAAGAACGACTGAGCCACTCCCTGCCCTGTGAAACAGCCCCAAGGCGAAGTTCTTCCAATTTGGCAGCCGATGCCTCTTCCACCTGCAGCATCCGACACACTGCCACCACAAAACCGCCATCATCCTACAACATGTGACAAACACGCAACTTTCGTCACAATCCTATTCTGCCCCACCGGACCTGCATGCGTGGTGCCAAGACATCCAGCAATTGAGCGCGCAGCTCTCCAACCGCAAGCCACTTGTTGTCCGGTCCACGGCCAACATTTCGAGCATGCGCCATTTTGCGAAGCTCCATGACTGAAATGTTTGCCAGGGCATCCTGGAGCCATTCACGACCCCTGGTCACAGCACTGCTACGCAGCTCCTGCAACCGAACTTCCACGCCATCGGACGACGAGGATGACGCGGTCGCATGCTCCATTCGCACAGACATTCCCTTCAGCAAATGAAACAGCGACCACAAAATTGTACGGTACAATGATTCCCGTAATATTTTTTGTCCACTGCTCATGCATTTCAATGAAAACATTACATATATTTTTTTCGTGCTATACTTACATAGATCCACTGCATCGTAAACAAACACTGACATTGTCACAATGCAATTCTCGAGATCTCACGGACAGCCCCCACAGAACCCTCGAGAAGTCCAAGAAATGTTCAAGATACCTGTTTGCCAATCGTCACTTGTTTCACGAACATTCAGCGTACATATAAGAATCTGGATGTTCACTCTGTACACAATGCATCTTGTCTCGACGTTCACATCTGAGCCAAGGAAAGAGGTAAAGAGGTAAACTATGCTTGTCGCTGCAGAGTTGCACAATCCACTGCAAAGGATTTGTTCGCTGACTTCCAAACTGAGACCACCACTCATGAGTTTGACACGGCAAAGAACCACTGTCGCAGAGACCTGCAAACTAAAGGCTGAACGCATCAACAAAAAAATAGTTTAACAAAGCTCAAAAACAAAAAACTCAGCAGCTCGGCAACACCATCTTGCATCATCTCGCAATGCCTCTGCAACCAAATTTCCACGGCAGCGGACGACGCGAATGACGCAGTCGCATGCACCATTCGCACAGACATTCCCGTCAGCAAATGAAACAGAGACCACAAAACGTCCACAAACGTCACGGGTGCGTGACTTCAACCAAACATGTTGCATTCAGAAAATTCCGAGACATGCATATCTGTTCGCTTGAGTTCAAAACAATGCCATGACATGCTTGAGAACAAAACAAAATTGAACGGTACAAAATTGAAGAGTACAATGATTCCCGTAGTTTTTTTTGTCCACTGCTCATGCATTTCAATGCAAAGATCACATATTTTTTTGTGCCATAAATCACATAGATCCACTGCATCGTCAACAAACACTGACATTGTCACAATGTAATTCTCGAGATCTCACAGACACTTTTACACACAAAAGCTTTTACACACAGACGGTTTTACACACAGACGCTTCTACACGCAGACACTTTTACACGCAGATGCGTTTTACACACGCACACACACTTTCACACACAGAGGCTTTTACACACAGAAACTTTTACACACAGACCCTTTTACACACAGACGCTTTTACACACAAACGCTTTTACACACAACACTTTCACACACAGAAGCTTTTACACACAGAAGCTTTTACACACAGAGGCTTTTATACAC
>CAMXCT020001348.1:0-25582 GCA_947184155.2 Cladocopium goreaui
TCTGGAGGGTTTCACCATGTTTTTCTCAAGGGAATCCATCCAACTAGATGGCATGATGGGGGCTTCCATAGCTATGTAATATCGGACCAAGGGGTAGGAACCATTGAGTTCCGCCATCTAAAAAAACTCAAGCTCAACTCACCCCTACTGGGCCTACTGCCTACTCAACTCACATTCGAGTTGACTGACGTGGAAGTACATCCTCAAGCAGCTCTTATTGCATCCTTGGCTTGGCAAAACTGCGGGATGGATCCGAATTTCAAGTCACAAAGCTGTCGATCTCTGGCATTTTGAGGAGTTTTGAGCAAGCATATGACATATATTACATGTGTACTCTGCCGGATTTTTTTCACATGGCAACCTCTGATTTTTTTCACATGGAAAATCCTCAGAAAAGAGGAGGTCAATTTTTTTTGATCTGTTCGATGAGGAACTGATCTGTTCAACAGAAAAAGATCCTAGGCTTCATCCATTCCACAATCATCACATTATTCATATGGGGCTGTCTAAAAACTACATATAGCTAATGGGGGATCATGGCATACTAAACGAATAGGTGCCGGGTTATTATACTCTCCCATATTTATTCATCACGTGATACACGACATGCTCATGCATCATTAGTCACCATCGATCATGTTTACATAACATCCAAAACTTCATCACCTGGGAAATTCTAGCTGGTTGGTGGTATACCTACCCCTCTGAAAAATATGCTCGTCAGTTCGTATTATTATTCCCAATATATGGAAACAAAAAAATGCTCCAAACCACCAACCAGCTAGAGAATCTTTTCCAAACCAGATTTAAGGCCGTCTCGGGATGATTTTCCCTACAGCTTGGGAGTACGAACCATCAATTGGCCCGCAATAATTTACCCGGAATTATGTTTAGCCTCTGGTAAATTAACATAGACCCTGGCAAATAGGGGAAAATTAGTTTCAACTAAACAATGGCTATGTTCAGGGTCTATGTTCATTTACCAGAGGGTAGTAATAATATGTAATAATAAATGATATTGAATCAGTATTAAACCATCATTCACCATCGTGCCGAGGATCTTCTCTTCAAGTCCGCTGAGAACAGTTGGACTGCCAAGCCTCTCCGGCAGTCAAGTCTAAGAAGGGAAATCATGAGTTACCCTCTGGCAATGACTAACATAGCTATTGAAAATGGCCATTTATAGTGGATTTACCCATTATAAATGGTGATTTTCCATCGTTTTTTGTATGTTTAGCAGGCCGGGTACATATCCCAATTTATTGGATCTGATTGACCTGAAATATCTATTTTATGTCCTGAAATGGGGAACTTCCATGAGAAAACAACTTAATTATACCCTCTTGTTATTTAACATAGCCATGGTATAGATGGCCCATAGAAATAGATGATTTTCCCAGCTAGAAACCTCCATTTAGTTCAGGGATTTTCCATGGCTATGTTAAATAACCAGATGGTAAATATAACATCATAGAATAAATAGAAATAGACGAGATACACATGGCTTGTTGGAATTGCCATCAGAATGTGAGATTGAAATATCCTTGTTAGCTCATCAATATTCTACATGTTGTGCCTGTGCCACAGCGACTCCATTCATGACATGTATTCCATTTTGAAATATCACTGTTTACGTCAATAGCAACTGAAATAGGAGGTTTATGGCTAGCCGCAATTAGCATGCAATAGAGTCATATACAGTCTGTATAATGTGGTACCAATAATAAACGATCCCAGCGACCACTATCAGAATCATCCATTTGGGGATCCTGATAGTGATCATCCCAAATAGACAAATGTTCCCAGTACAAACCGGATAATGATGTTCCAAGATCTGCATACTTGTGACATACACTACATCACATCGCATACATACATATGTATTAGATATATACAGATACATAGTATTAGTAGATATATACATAGCATTCTACAGATATATAGAGATATATACAGATATATCCATTATTATATATATTATACAAATACATAGTATTACCCTCTGGTAAACATACAAAAAACTATGGAAAATCACAATTTTCAATGGGAAAATCCACTATTTCAATGGTCATTTTCAATAGCTATTAGTAGATATATACACATATTGTATCTATATACCCAGCAAATTTGTTGGCCTTTCTGGAGCGACCAGAATACAGGACTCCTCGCCGTGCAACGGAGAGCCAGTCGGATCCATGTACGTTATCATATGTGTATATCTAAATATACAGTCTTTTTATTTTATTACATATTATATTATACTATATTATACTAAATTGTATTATATATCATAAATAGAATATATAATAAATAAAATATTATACACAAATAATATATATATAATATATACATTATATAATGTATTTGTATTATAATATATATAATAATATATATATATATATATATACATAATATTATATATATTATTATATATAAAAAAAATATAAATACATTATATAATGTATATTATATATATAATATATACTATATATATAATACACATATATATACCATTATTAAATATATATATATATATATATTATGAATGTTATTATTATTATATGATATATAATATATAATATATAATATATAAAATAAATTTATATAATATAATATATATACTACATATATTGTATATTATATAAAGTATGTAATAAATATAAATATATATATATTACATATTATATATACATATTATATATTACATATATTATTATATATTATATTATATTATATTATATCATATTATATCATTTTATATATATATTATAATATATATATATATAATCTATAATATATATTATACATACTATATTTACATATTATATATATATTGTATATATTATATATGGTATATATATATATATTACATATATTATATATATATATGTATGTAGTATATCTTATATCATATATTTTATATTATATATATCATATATATATATATTATATACTATATATTATAATATATATATAATATACTATATTATATATTATTTATAATATAATATATATATATATATACTACATATATTATATATTAGTTAGCATTGTGCTCCCCCGTCTTTCTCATCTAACCGCCCACATTATTATACAAGCAAATTCTATGGGGCTGATACCAAAGACAGGGGAGCAACACCTTGTAGAAAACTATAACATAAATCATAACAACAAAACAACAAAACAAAAAAAACTGAAACAACCTAAACAACACAATAGATTATAAAAAAGACTATACCATAAATCATAACAAAAAACAATTTCACTTTTATAGTTTTGAAATTATAAAATGAAATTTATGTTTGCTGTTTCTTCAAGTTCTCCAGATGCTTTGTTGTTTGTGCGTGTCTCTTGTAATTCTTACATTGAATTTCATAATCATCACATACAGGGCAGGTCATCCATTTTATTTTAGCATTCACTTGTTCAATGTTTTCTGCTCTATGATTTCTTCTTCTTTCATTTATTTCTTCCCTGTGTGTCCTACCATAATTTCTAGCATATTCCTTTGCCTCCTCTATATGATTGTAATAATAGTCTCTACTCCTTTCATTATATTTTTCTTTGTTCTTTTGATGATTAGCCCTCATATATTCCCTACATTTATCACAAGTTTTGTATTTACCCTCTTCCATTTCCTTAAAACATTTAGCACACTTGACTTTAGTATCCTCCATTACCTACTATAGATAGGTAATAACTCTTTAAGTGTCTTTCCTATCCCTTTTCCCTAGATTATAACATAATCAACAACAAAATCATAACAGCAAACAACAAAAGAAACAAACAAAACAACATAGACAATACAATAGATTATAAAATAGTCTATACCATAAATCATAACAACAATAACAAAATCAAAACAACCTACTAATTACAAACAAAATACAAACAAAAACATAACAACAAAACAACAATAACAAAATCCTAACAACCTACTATTAATAAAACCAATAACATAAACCATAACAAGCTCATCATATCAACCCATCTCATCCGTCTCATCCGTAAAAATTATATAATATAATCATCATAATTGTATTGAATAATGTTCATCAAAGCATATACAAATATACATCATCTTACCTTATCTATTTCATAGGTGTTCTTTCTAGAAAACTTATTTGCTTGAAATAGTCCTAGAAAATAATTGCAACATAAATTTAATAGAATTATTTTATCAAATTTATGGGGATAACCAACATAATTTTCATAACCATTTATCAGGAAGATTATGGGATTAATTACCACAGTCTCCCCCTAAAGGGGAAGCCTCAGCCCCCAGCCAATATACTATCCGACCCCCCAGCATACATACCAGCATACATACAAACTAGCATATCACAACAGCATCACATCTTTCATTACCGCAATTGCCTTGCCCAAACCGCCCTTAATTAACTTGTTGATAACCATGTCTTCTTAACCTCAGTGCGATGTAAATGGCACAGCAATCCAAACTTTTGGGGCGAAATGGAGTGAAAAGGATTGTGTGTGTGTGTCCATACTTGTTTGTGCCAGTCTTCTCAAGTTTTTGGAAGGGTTTGTCTTTGTATCAGGCATGCATGCACTGAATGTCAAGCTTTTGAAGGCTCACTGGCATCAATGCTCTATTGAAGCAATGTCCTATTCCTACTTGACACCCTGAAACCTTGCTACCTACAGACCTTGTCAATCATAAAAGCATCAGCCAAGAGCCCTGTTTTGCAAGTCGCCCTGGTGGCGAAGCAAGCGTTCTCACGCACTTTCTTCGTTGCCAAAATTGGCGAGCAAATGGCGTGATGAAAGTGATGCCTGTCTCAACGGGTGAATTCGCCGGGTCCGTCATAATCTTGTGCCGTCTCTTTTCTCCAGGGCACAGGACCATGCCCATCATGATGATGACCGTGATGAAGATTTTTTTCATGATACCCGACATGTTTCCAGCTCGTGTTTTGCGAGTAACCCGCGATGCCCGTGCTGTTGGTGTCTGCAGCTCCAGCGCTCAATGCAAGGATGATGAATCCGGTTGGTCGCTTGCCTCATCATGATCATCATGAGGCAAGCGACAAAACGGATGTGCGCCATGAACATGCCGACACCCCTAAGCTAAAAAGCGTGCCCGAGTGGTTTGAGCAAAAGATGCTGAAAAATGACACAAAATTCCAAGCTCAAACTGAAAGAGCTAATTTCTGTAGCTTTCCAATTGAGAATGTTAAAGGTGCTCAAATTGAAACAAATTCCGAGGTCAAGCTCTCCAAGAACATGTGGCTTCAAACCTCCAACTGACATGTTCACAACAGCTGAGCGCCCCGACAACAGGATGCAGAAGAGATTGATGACAAAGCCAAGGCGAGGAAGGGCAAAGGAACATGGAGCAATCCCAGCCAATGACCCAGTCAAACACAAATTCGTGGGGAGAAACAAATGAAGGGCAAAACAAAACCACGAAACCAAAGAGCACATCAAATCAACCATCTCATGGTTGCATCATGGCTTTCTAAAAACACTAAATCTTTAAAAGTTCCTGCCTCATCAACAATCTTGGGTAATCAGTTAATTTGTAATATGGCTGGTTCAATTTTTCTGCAATCTCTTGCACAACATAATAGCCATTCAGCCAGTGGGAAGTTCTTTCTTTCTCTGTAATGTTACCCCTACCAACGATCATTCCAGTGACGTCGCAGTGAGGTCGTTATAATTCATCCAGCATCCTCCATTACTAAATCCCATTCTTTTCGGACCAAAAAAAAACAGCTGGGATTTAGTCAAGAATTATGGTACAATATGGTACAATATTACTATATATATATATATTGTAATTATTATTGTTCCAGAATTATATATTGTAATTACCAATATATATATATATATACATACATACATACAATAATAATTACAATAGTAATTACCAATTATTATAGTAATTATATATGGTACAATTAGGGATAATTCTATATAATTACTATAACTCTGATAGTGATCTCGCGTTGCATGCGTCGCGCCTGTGCTAATCCAGGGACGTGGTGACACGGCTGCCATGGCTGGGGCCAGGGGTGGGAACGACTGGAGAACTTCTCTACGTTGCAGCTGTACCCCCTGATGCTCACGTATGCGACTGGGTAGACTAGGTCCATTTGTATATATCGGCTTGTTTTTTTTCAAATACCCTCTGGTAAACTAACATAACTATGGAAAACCACCATGTTTTCATGGGAAAAATTGTGAACATCAACTATAAATGGCCATGTTCAATAGCTCTGTCAGCTATGTTAAATTACCAGGGGGTATGTGTTCATGTTTTTTCCAACTGCAATTTCACAGCCAAGGCTGCCATCGTAAGTCAGACGTCAGGCTTTGTGAGGCTCCAAGACGAACCATATTTTTGTCAGTTTGTTTTAATCCATCGCCTTTTTCAAATATCTTCTAGTTTCAACATTTTTCGCATTATTTTTTGAATTCAAAAAAACAATTTTTCCTTCTAGTTCTTGTTTTTCCCTACATGCAGCGAGCCAGCGATGCTCAAATGCGGCAAAATCACGGGCCGTTCGAACACCTCTCGTTCTATCCGATTCTATCTGTTCTCAATGGCCTGCTGTACATGACTATCATATGGTGTACATTCATGACATTGTGCTGGTGTATAATTACTATACGTATATTATATACGTAATATTAATATATATATATATAATTATATATATATATTATATATTATGATATGTGTAACAGGACCTACTACGTTTTTGGAATGAAGGACATGTAGGATCTACACGAACAAACATCCTCCATCTCTCCTCCCCACAAGCGCACAACTTTTGAGCTTTGGCATCTATGTTTCTTCTGCATTGACTGGAAGCTGGGTATCCAGTAAACGAGGAATTTTCGATCTGGAGGGTTTCACCATGTTTTTCTCAAGGGAATCCATCCAACTAGATGGCATGATGGGGGCTTCCATAGCTATGTAATATCGGACCAAGGGGTAGGAACCATTGAGTTCCGCCATCTAAAAAAACTCAAGCTCAACTCACCCCTACTGGGCCTACTGCCTACTCAACTCACCTTCGAGTTGACTGACGTGGAAGAACATCCTCAAGCAGCTCTTATTGCATCCTTGGCTTGGCAACCTCTGAAAACCTCTCTTTTGTGCTTTCATATGTTTCCCCCATCTAGATATTTGAATTGTATGATTTTTTTTGAATTTCAGAAAAATTCAAAATATTTTCAAAAAATATTAGCCATAAAACATATTTGGATATTTTGCTTTTTTTGAATTTCAAAAATTCAAATAAGTTCAAAACAATTTAGCCCAATCAAGAATATTTTTGAATATTTTTGAATTTTTATGAGCAAATTCAAAATATTCAAAATTTTAGCCAATACAAAAATATTTTGAATATTTTGAATTTTTTGAATTTCAAAAATTTAAAAATATTCAAAAAAATTAGCCAATACAAAAATATTTTGAATATTATGAATTTTTTGAATTTCAAAATATTCAAAATATTCAAAAAATTTAGCCAATACAAAAATATTTTCAATATTTTGAATTTTTTGAATTTCAAAAATTTAAAAATATTCAAAATTTTAGCCAATACAAAAATATTTTGAATATTTTGAATTTGTTGAATTTCAAAATTTTCAAAATATTCAAAATATAATGAACTTCTCCCAAAAGTCTCTCTGAACCTCTTTTTTGGTGATTTCATTATTTTTTTAAATATTTTGAATATTTGGATTTTTTTGAATTTCAAAAAATTCAAAATTCAAAAAATTAGCCAATACAAAAATATTTTGAATATTTTGATTTTTTTGAATTTCAAAATATTCAAAATATGCAAAAAAATTAGCCAATACAAAAATATTTTGAATATTTTGAATTTTTTGAATTTCAAAATATTCAAAATATTCAAAAAATTTAGCCAATACAAAAATATTTTGAATATTTTGAATTTTTTGAATTTCAAAATATTCAAAATATTCAAAATATAATGAACTTCTCCCAAAAGTCTCTCTGAACCTCTTTTTGGCGTCTGGGAGATTGCTTTCAATTTGAAATGGAATCAAATAGTCAACGGTCAAATAGTACATGAAGGTCCATCGTACATATATATATATGTGATATGTATATTATCCATGATTATCCATACATTCCAATTTTCATCAATTTCTGACCTTTCTCCCAGTCGCCACCCATCTTGTCGTTCATCAAGGCAAACCAGTCGGCCACCCAGAAGATGAATTGCCCACCAGCCTGACAGTCGTTCAGTTCCAAGACAATTTGGGCTTCCAATATCTTCGAAGATGTTCCAATCACATCCGAAACAAAAAAACACGGATGATTATTGGCCTCAAAAAAAATCGAAACGGGTGTGAGAAAAATATAGAAAAATGATTGGATCCCCAGCAAAAAAGGACATCCATATAGAAATCCTATGAGCTTAGGATCCTTTTCTTTTTGCTTCCCATGATGCAGATGACAATTTTGAGGCAGTTCAATCAGTGCTGGCTCTGATCGCAAGCAAAAAATTGGCACCAGAACTGGGAAGGTCTAGAAGATCAATGAAAAATAATGTCAACCCCGGATTTTGCTAAACCCTGGTTTATTAATTAGGGGGGTACTCCTCCAATAGTCATAATTTGATACTTAAATGGTACCCTCCCAATTAAACAATCTAGGGGTTTATTAATCCAGGGTTGACATTAATCAAACAAAAATACACGAAAATAACCTGAACGTTCCTGTAAATATCTGTAAATCAAGATATAAATATGGATAAATATGCTGGAATTCATGGGGTTGTCCTGCCAATTGACCCCAGAGTATACCCGCTTACCTACTGTCAAGCATCTCTTCCGTAATCAAACACGCCTGGAAATTCATGGAAATTCCATATAAATGAGGGTTTTTAATGTTTTTTTAATGGGACAATCATGGAACTAAATGGGAGATTTCCCAGTGGTCATGTTTGATGAAGATACCACAGAACCCGAAAAAAATAAACAGATCCCTTCCGAAAAAAAAATAAAAAAACACATCTTCACACATCTTCCCATTTTTGCAGGGTTCCATGGCTTCACCGCCGCAAAATGTGGGGCCTTTGTGCACTTGTTGACACAAACCGACTTGTAGACCTCAGATGTCCGGCGATGTCCGGCTGTCTGGCTTTGAGACGCAAGAAAAACAGTAGAGTCTACCCCTGAAGAGTGTGATTTCACTGGGAACATATGTGTCATGGTCAAAAAAAAATGGCTGGTTGGTGGTTGAGCCTACCCCTCTGAAAAATATGCTCGTCAGCCCATGGCTTCAAAGCTCATAAATCCTGAGTAATGGTTAATAATTGTGGTTAATAATAGTTAATAAATGTCATAATGGTTTATAATGGGCTTACCCTCTGGTAAATTAACATAGCGAACTGGAAAATCACCGTTTCTAATGGGGTAAATCAACTATTTCTATGGCCATTTCCAATAGCAAACCAAGCAAACCGTTAAATTACCAGAGGGTAACACTTCACAAAATAACACCTCCAATTGGACCTGGTTCTTGGATGTTCGAGATGTGCCACATGTCGACCAGGGCCATCCAAAAGGTGCGACCAGGGCGCTCCCTGCGCGATGTGCATTCGGCCTGAGGGCTCAAAACCATCGTAGCAGACCTGATTCATGGGCTCTGAAGGATGAGATCCCGAAAGGATCCAGGATCCGTATCTTCCAGTCGCGAAAGTTTGGGCTTTACCGTCGTTAGAACATCAAGAGTACGTCGTAGCTTCGATTTTTGGAAGTGTCTAGGGATATGATATCTGGATATATCTGGATTGTTGTACAAGAATTCACCAACCTCAAACCACCAAAAAATTATACGTTTTTTTTTTGATAGTTTTTTTTGGTGACCTCACAGTGAGGTCGTTACAAAAATTACCCAGAACAATTCTATACTTCACAAATTGCAAGCTTGGAAAACCCAATTCATCTTCCGCTTTTTCGCCATGCGATGCGAAAAATTTCACAGTCGTCAGTTTCAGGAATCCAAGTCATCTGATGCTGCGTCAAATGAATGCCTTTCTTTGTCGATTGCTAAAGGCTAAAGATGTCTAAATGTAAAATTGCTCTCAAGCAGTGCTGATGTACATCTTCACAGTTTACCCGGTTACCCTCCCGTAATCGAACGTGGCGATTGAAAATCTACCATTTACCCTCTGGTAAACTAACATAACTATGGAAAATCACCATGTTTAATGGCCACTATAAATGGCCATTTTCAATAGCTATGTTAAATTACCAGAGGGTACAACTGAATTTCCCAGCTATAAACCTCCTTTTAGAGTGGACACTGGAGGTGTAGGTGAGGTTTAGGGAACCTCTACGTCTGTGTGCGTGGAAAAAGCATGCATAGGTCATATGGAATAAATAGATGTTCATCCCCCCACAAATAATGGACAAATATGAACAATTAATGAAATTTATAGGTTTTGACCCATCCACATATTATATATATATATATTATGTATTATATTTATTATATTACATATATATATATGCACTATTATTGTTATATATATATATGTATATAATAATTATAAATTATATATATATATGTAATATCATAAATAGTTATTAATAATAATAATATGTTTATATATAATATTATTAATATATATATATATGATTTCAAAAGAATCAAATAATCAGCTGACACGTTGGATCAGATCAGTATCTAGACAAAGAGCTGGTTATCCTCCATCATCCGTGCATTGGTCATTGGAAAGGCATCACTTAGATCCGCCCAGGATATCAATGGGAGATCTTCAGGATCCTAAAATGGAGGTACCTACCATTTCTAAGGCCTATTTTTTAGGCCTATGTCAGTGAATATCACCACAAAATATGACCTTATATGGTACAGTACCTCCATTTCAGGATCCTGAAATTCCCATTGAAGGATACCAAAGAAGTTTCGGGGCCAGGTACGAAGTTTGGTTTCTTCTCCACCAATTTTCGCAGCTCCGCTTCTGTTTGGCACTCCTTGCCAGAGCTGCTTTTTTGGGGCTGCTTGAAAGCCAGTGTTTGTGTTATAAAGTTATATAGTTATATAGGGAAAGTACTTGGGGGTGCAGCTGGGGTGGAATAGAATGGATATAACTATGGCATGGTAACAACCCTTTATAACCGACATAAGTTAATTGCACCGCAACAGACCCTGCTCTAGCATGAACCATTAAAAATACCTCTTTTCCCATCTCATTACACACGAGTTGGTCGATAGGTTCCCCAATATTGAGATGGGGGTTATTGGGGTTTATTACAACCGGTATGCTACTAGTTGGTTGATAGGTAATCCTCAATAAGCTAGACAATATACCTTCTTATAATAACCCACCAACAATGGTATTCTTGATTGTTCATCTTACACCAATCAAAACCGGCCCGCGGTAGCTCACGTTTACAATTTTACTGAACTCAGGAACTGTATCATCTGCAATTCTATCTCGTTGGCAATGTGAAAAAATCTGCAACTCTTCACAATGTTATACTAGTTGGTGGTATACCTACCCCTCTGAAAAATATAAAAAATAGTCACTTGGGATGATGACATTCCCAACTGTTTCTGGAAAGTCATTCAAAATTCCATGGTTCCAGTCACCACCAACCGTTGTATTTTCTCAACCGTTGGCATGAATTTTGGCATGGCCTCGCCCACGGACCGAATCAGCTCATACTTCCAAGAGGCACCTGGGATGGGGGCGTCAGATTCCCGGAAAATCCGCCGGAATTGTTGCGGACTGGATTCTCAGAGGATTCTCCTGGTCTCCATTGAAATACTACTCTCTGGTGATGTGTTTCTTACAGTTTGCGAACTGGAAAATGGCCATTGAAATAGTTGATTTACCGGTTTTCCATAGTTATGTTAGTTTACCAGTCGGTAGTATTTCAGCAAAAAAATCATCAATCTTTACCTCTCCAGTATTCCAGCGGGGAAACATAATGCAACTTTGAAAGAAACATTGAGGCACAAGAGGCCAAGGCGCTGGACTCTTCTGATTTGGTTGATACATCCTGGCGCAAGCCAGGCAAAATCCACAAGAAACCTTAAGGCAAGTCTTCACCATGACACCTTTTCGGAGTGCCCCTGCAGACTTTGATCACCCCCAAACCGGTTTAGTTGATAGCAATCCGCACCTCAAGTCTGGTTGGTGGTTGAGCCACCTACCCACCTGAAAAATATGAGAGTGAAAGTCAGTTGGGGTTACGACATTCCCAACTGTTTAACTGGAAAGTCATTCAAAATTCCATGGTTCCAGTCACCACCAACCAGATATCTCAGAAAAACCATTATTAACCATCATTAACCATTAATATCCCAGTCACCACCAACCAGCAAGTAGTTCACCATCATTGAAAAATGGCCAAGATCTTCGACCGGATTCACAGTCCAATCCTCATGATCGGGTCTCTGGTGTCCCCTTAAATAAAGGGGTACCGTTCACCCGTATGTCACCATCAACCAACCATCATGTTTGATGTTAAAATTCTGCTATTGTTTATACATTTACATATGTATCTATCTATCTATATATATATATATACATATTTAGACATATTTGTATGTGCAAATCCACACGACACTGCCATGACATCCCATTTCAAAATAATTTGACTCATCATTATCGACCCTGTTGTTTCCTGATCTAATTAGGCTTAATCACTGAACTCTATTTGGGTAGACCAGACAAAACCTAGTCTAGCTACTGCGGATTCCTTAAGATTCCATAACATATTCTGCCAATATTCATCTAAATTTGAGTTAAAAAAACAATTATAGCCCCAAAAACGACAACACCATACCGAGTTGTGGCACGACTCAGTTGCGACTTGAATCAACGTCTTGATCCATAGGGAATGGGGTTTTTGTTTTTTTTTTTCCGGGTATCATTTGGATGATGTACCCATGAGATGCCCATAAAATGTTTATCATGGTTATATCATGGGTATATCATTCCCCTCTGGTTACTAACATGAGTGTATCATGGCTGGATGATGTACCCTTGATATTGAAAAATTCCCCTCTGGTTACTAACATAGCAGAAAATCCCCTAAGTTGAATCAAGGTTTCTAGCTCGGAAAAAACAACTTCAAAATCGTTATTAAGCACTTAAAAATCCTTAACCACTATTACCATCTGGTTATGACTAACATAGCCATGGAAAATCACCATCCCCCAAGTGATTCCCATCAAAAGGGCTTTCCGCTCACCTCAGCACTCTCCACGGCCACGGCCATCCGCAGAGTGCTGGCACTGGCCACGGCGCGGCGCGAGCCGCGAGCGGCAAGGCGGCACGCGATGCTTCCAGCAACCTGGGCCGATGCTGATTTTCTTCGAGATATCTGGCGGGCGAACAATTGGCAAGACATGTGTTCGTAATATGAGTAATGAGTAAATGTATAATATATATATATATATATATTATCACGTATGTATTATATTCTGAACATTAATGAAAGTATATTATGGAGAACAACAACCATGGGAATACAGCAATGATCATGATCATCACGGCCATGGATCAAAACCAAGCGTTACCCTGCTTTTCAGGCTTTATAGCTTATAGTTGTGGCAGTTATGGATCCAGCTGCTGAGTACTCAAAAACACATGCTTTGGTGTAAACGTAGCCACAAGCCAATCTGTTCACCAATATGTGATAAGATGTGATGCTTACTCCCAACAAATCTGTTCAAACAATAAGCTAATAGTCACAGCAGGTACTGCCCATTTTATGTGGTTGAATGACACAGAAAGTTTCCCGGAGAACCGAACAGGGGAGGAAAAACCGCTCCTGGACATTGCTGACAGGTTGCTGCAAGACCACAACTTCTCTCCAATATCCAGGTCGCTCTGTGGCTTTGTCCCTGCGCCAAATCGAGAAGGAATTCATCCATGGCCCAAGGCATCCAAGGCGAGTTTTTCTTCGATAAACTCGGCCACGAGGAATTTTTTCACGATATGAGCCGCTTATACTATGATACCCATCCAATCAGAGGTCCTGTTGGTGTTGTACAGCACATCTGACTCATCAATATTCATCAACACCGACAACTCCGACTTCTCCCCAATGTCGAGAGTGATTTGTATGGATTTGCTTCAACGCTCTTGAAGCCAAATCCCATAGCTTCATGAATTCTGGGCTGACGTTGGCTCAACCACCACCCGTGCAACTGAACAACTCATTTGAAAATGTCAAACTTCAAAAGCCAAGTAATTGAGGTTTATTCATAGACGTAAATGAACACCCCTGTTTAACATCAATATCAAGGAATCCTTTCCCCCATTCATATTTGTCATACCACCCATGGAAACCATGGTGGAATCTATGGTATGGTGGTTGGGATGTTGGTGAACATACTCAACATCTCATTACATCTATATGAATGTACTTATATATATAATTGTCTATTATCACACAGTATGTTCATATCATGATCATATTAAAATGATAGTACCATCACATGATTTTCATAGTATGATTTGTTTTTAAACACATATATATATATATCCCATATGATCCACGTATGGTATATTTACCTACATTTGGCTGATTGTTATACCAAAAATGTTGGCATATACCAGCACCGTGGAGCATATTTTGATATGAGCTAGGGGATGGAATATTTCAAGTTGCGAGACCCTCAGCTGAAAAAAAAAGCCAAGCGCCTTGCTTTGGGCGGGTCGGAAAGGCCGAAGCAAGCTGCCGCCTGGCAGCTTATCTGCCGATGTTTCTTGTTTGACGGTGAACAACGTTCAAAAACCAAATAGAAAACAATGTGGTTCCCTGTAGATTCTAGGTGTTTCCCATGTTTCTTTTTCTAGCCAACGAAAACGATAATCCGATATGATAAGTGCACCTGGAATCATCTTAAACTAATAGTTTAGATCTGCGAAAATATGCTGTGATATACCAGACTTACTGATGGATCATCCACTGAATTCCTTGGGGCACAGTGATAACTCTATGACAAGGAACCCTCTGCAGATTCCACTTTAACATATCTACCTCGACCCTCCGTTTGTAGCCATCAAAATACTGGTTTTACCCCATAATTTGCTGGCATTGTTACCATTTTTGGATGGTATGTGGAGGGTCTAGGTATATAAAAACCATACCACCGCGAGGAGTTTTGTTTGAGTGGATTTCATGTCAGGGCCTGTTCGGAGAGAAGGATGGTTGCCACAAAATCAAACAACCCAACAACTTCAGAGATAGACTCATGACCATTTAAGATTTAAGGCCCAGAGACGACAAGCGCGTCTTGTTGCAGGCCGTTGTCTCCAAGTGCTTCTCACGTGTATGACGTTAAAATGTTTAGTTTTCTGGGATGTTATGCTCATCCACATGGATTAAACATATATATATATATGTATATATATATATGTATATATATATGTATAGATATATATACACATCATTTCACTAACCTAACATAAGATGACATAAGGACATTTGGGATTGTTACCCCTACCAACGATCATTCCAGTGACGTCGCAGTGAGGTCGTTGCAATTCATCCAGCATCCTCCATTACTAAATCCCATTCTTTTCGGACAATAAAAAAAACAGCTGGGATTTAGTCAAGAATTATGGTACAATATGGTACAATATTACTATATATATATTGTAATTATTATTGTTCCAGAATTATTATATATTGTAATTACCAAAATATATATATATATACATACAATAATAATTACAATAGTAATTACCAATTATTATAGTAATTATATATGGTACAATTAGGGATAATTCTATATAATTACTATAACTCTGATAGTGATCTCGCGTTGCATGCGTCGCGCCTGTGCTAATCCAGGGACGTGGTGACACGGCTGCCATGGCTGGGGCCAGGGGTGGGAACGACTGGAGAACTTCTCTACGTTGCGGCTGTACCCCCTGATGCTCACGTATGCGACTGGGTAGACTAGGTCCATTTGTATATATCGGCTTGTTTTTTTTCGAATACCCTCTGGTAAACTAACATAACTATGGAAAATCACCATGTTTTCATGGGAAAAATTGTGAAAATCAACTATAAATGGCCATGTTCAATAGCTATGTCAGCTATGTTAAATTACCAGGGGGTATGTGTTCATGTTTTTTCCAACTGCAATTTCACAGCCAAGGCTGCCATCTTAAGTCAGACGTCAGGCTTTGTGAGGCTCCAAGAAGACGAACCATTTTTGTCAGTTTGTTTTAATCCATCGCCTTTTTCAAATATCTTCTAGTTTCAACATTTTTCGAATTCAAAAAATGTTTGCTTTTTGAATTAAAAAAAACAATTTCCTTCTAGTTCTTGTTCTTCCCTACATGCAGCGAGCCAGCGATGCTCAAATGCGGCAAAATCACAGGCCGTTCTCACCTCTCGTTCGCCGTTCTATCCGTTCTCAATGGCCTGCTGTACATGACTATGGAATATTGATGACATTGTGCTGGTGTATAATTACTATACGTATATTATATACGTAATATTAATATATATATATTATATATTATATATATATATATTATGATATGTGTAACAGAACCTACTACGTATATAGAATGAAGGACATGTAGGATCCACACGAACAAACATCCTCCATCTCTCCTCCCCACAAGCGCACAACTTTTGAGCCAGTAAACGAGGACTTTTCGATCTGGAGGGTTTCACCATGTTTTTCTCAAGGGAATCCATCCAACTAGATGGCATGATGGGGGCTTCCATAGCTATGTAATATCGGACCAAGGGGTAGGAACCATTGAGTTCCGCCATCTAAAAAAACTCAAGCTCAACTCACCCCTACTGGGCCTACTGCCTACTCATACTCAACTCACCTTCGAGTTGACTGACGTGGAAGTACATCCTCAAGCAGCTCTTATTGCATCCTTGGCTTGGCAAAACTGCGGGATGGATCCGAATTTCAAGTCACAAAGCTGTCGATCTCTTGCATTTTTGAGGAGTTTTGAGCAAGCATATTACATATATTACATGTGTACTCTGCCGGATTTTTTTCACATGGCAACCTCTGATTTTTTTCACATGGAAAATCTCAGAAAAGAGGAGGTCCATTTTTTTTGATCTGGTCGATGAGGAACTGATCTGTTCAACAGAAAAAGATCCTAGGCTTCATCCATTCCACAATCATCACATTATTACTAGTGATATAATTCAACAGATTATGACTACTTATAATTGTATATTGTGATTATATCACTAGTAATTACTACTGTTATATGACACATTATATTTATTCATCACGTGATACACACATGCATCATTAGTCACCATCGATCATGTTTACATAACCACATGAACAAAACTTCATCACCTGGGAAATTCTAGCTGGTTGGTGGTATACCTACCCCTCTGAAAAATATGCTCGTCAGTTCGTATTATTATTCCCAATATATGGAAACAAAAAAAATGCTCCAAACCACCAACCAGCTAGAGAATCTTTTCCAAACCAGATTTAAGGCCGTCTCGGGATGATTTCCCCTACAGCTTGGGAGTACGAACCATCAATTGGCCCGCAATAATTTACCCGGAATTATGTTTAGCCTCTGGTAAATTAACATAGACCCTGGCAAATAGGGGAAAATTAGTTTCAACTAAACAATGGCTATGTTCAGGGTCTATGTTCATTTACCAGAGGGTAGTAATAATATGTAATAATAAATCATATTGAATCAGTATTAACCCATCATTCACCATCGTGCCGAGGATCTTCTCTTCAAGTCCGCTGAGAACAGTTGGACTGCCAAGCCTCTCCGGCAGTCAAGTCTAAGAAGGGAAATCATGAGTTACCCTCTGGTAATGACTAACATAGCTATTGAAAATGGCCATTTATAGTGGATTTACCCATTATAAATGGTGATTTTCCATCGTTTTTTGTATGTTTAGCAGGCCGGGTACATATCCCAATTTATTGGATCTGATTGACCTGAAATATCTATTTTATGTCCTGAAATGGGGAACTTCCATGAGAAAACAACTTAATTTAATTATACCCTCTTGTTATTTAACATAGCCATGGTATAGATGGCCCATAGAAATAGATGATTTTCCCAGCTAGAAACCTCCATTTAGTTCAGGGATTTTCCATGGCTATGTTAAATAACCAGATGGTAAATATAACATCACAGAATAAATAGAAATAGACGAGATACACATGGCTTGTTGGAATTGTCATCAGAATGTGAGATTGAAATATCCTTGTTAGCTCATCAATATTCTACATGTTGTGCCTGTGCCACAGCGACTCCATTCATGACATGTATTCCATTTTGAAATATCACTGTTTACGTCAATAGCAACTGAAATAGGAGGTTTATGGCTAGCCGCAATTAGCATGCAATAGAGTCATATACAGTCTGTAAAATGTGGTACCAATAATAAACGATCCCAGCGACCACTATCAGAATCATCCATTTGGGGATCCTGATAGTGATCATCCCAAATAGACAAATGTTCCCAGTACAAACCGGATAATGATGTTCCAAGACCTGCATACTTGTGACATACATTACATCACATCGCATACATACATATGTATTAGATATATACAGATACATAGTATTAGTAGATATATACATAGCATTCTACAGATATATAGAGATATATACAGATATATCCATTATTATATATATTATACAAATACATAGTATTACCCTCTGGTAAACATACAAAAAACTATGGAAAATCACCATTTTCAATGGGAAAATCCACTATTTCAATGGTCATTTTCAATAGCTATTAGTAGATATATACACATATTATATCTATATACCCAGCAAATTTGTTGGCCTTTCTGGAGCGACCAGAATACAGGACTCCTCGCCGTGCAACGGAGAGCCAGTCGGATCCATGTACGTTATCATATGTGTATATCTAAATATACAGTCTTTTTATTTTATTACATATTATATTATACTATATTATACTAAATTGTATTATATATCATAAATAAAATATATAATATATATAAATATTATACACAAATAATATATATAATATATACATTATATAATGTATTTATATTAAATATATATAATAATATATATATATATACATATTATTAAATATATTATTATTATATATATATTATAATATAAATACATTATATAATGTATATTGTATATATATTATATAATTTATATATATACTACACATATATATATATATATATCATTATTATTATATATATATATATATTATGAATGTTATTCTTATTAAAAAATATATAATATATAATATATAATATATAATAAATAAAAAACAATATATAATATATATATTATAATATATATACTACATATATTGTATATTATATAAAGTATGTATAATATATATATATAGATATTATATATTATATAAAATACATAATATCTATATATATATATATAATATATATATTATATTATATTATATTATTTTATATATATATATATAAAATATATATTATCTATAATATATATTATACATACTATATTTACATATTATATATATATTGTATATATTATATATGGTATATATATATATATATTACATATATTTTATTATATATATGTACTATATCTTATATCATATATTTTATATTATATATATCATATATATATATTATATTATATATATTAAAATATATATATATATAGTATATTATATATTATATATTATATAATAGATTTATATACTACATATATTATATATTAGTTAGCACTGTGCTCCCCCGTCTTTCTCATCTAACCGCCCACATTATTATACAAGCAAATTCTATGGGGCTGATACCAAAGACAGGGGAGCAACACCTTGTAGAAAACTATAACATAAATCATAACAACAAAACAACAAAACAAAAAAAACTGAAACAACCTAAACAATACAATAGATTATAAAAAAGACTATACCATAAATCATAACAAAAAAACAATTTCACTTTTATAGTTTTGAAATTATACAATGAAATTTATGTTTGCTGTTTCTTCAAGTTCTCCAGATGCTTTGTTGTTTGTGCGTGTCTCTTGTAATTCTTACATTGAATTTCATAATCATCACATACAGGGCAGGTCATCCATTTTATTTTAGCATTCACTTGTTCAATGTTTTCTGCTCTATGATTTCTTCTTCTTTCATTTATTTCTTCCCTGTGTGTCCTACCATAATTTCTAGCATATTCCTTTGCCTCCTCTATATGATTGTAATAATAGTCTCTACTCCTTTCATTATATTTTTCTTTGTTCTTTTGATGATTAGCCCTCATATATTCCCTACATTTATCACAAGTTTTGTATTTACCCTCTTCCATTTCCTTAAAACATTTAGCACACTTGACTTTAGTATCCTCCATTACCTACTATAGATAGGTAATAACTCTTTAAGTGTCTTTCCTATCCCTTTTCCCTAGATTATAACATAATCAACAACAAAATCATAACAGCAAACAACAAAAGAAACAAACAAAACAACATAGACAATACAATAGATTATAAAATAGTCTATACCATAAATCAGAACAACAATAGCAAAATCAAAACAACCTACTAATTACAAACAAAATACAAACGAAAACATAACAACAAAACAACAATAACAAAATCCTAACAACCTACTATTAAGAAAACCAATAACATAAACCATAACAAGCTCATCATATCAACCCATCTCATCCGTCTCATCCGTAAAAATTATATAATATAATCATCATAATTGTATTGAATAATGTTCATCAAAGCATATACAAATATACATCATCTTACCTTATCTATTTCATAGGTGTTCTTTCTAGAAAACTTATTTGCTTGAAATAGTCCTAGAAAATAATTGCAACATAAATTTAATAGAATTATTTTATCAAATTTATGGGGATAACCAACATAATTTTCATAACCATTTATCAGGAAGATTATGGGATTAATTACCACAGTCTCCCCCTAAAGGGGAAGCCTCAGCCCCCAGCCAATATACTATCCGACCCCCCAGCATACATACCAGCATACATACAAACTAGCATATCACAACAGCATCACATCTTTCATTACCGCAATTGCCATGCCCAAACCGCCCTTAATGAACTTGTTGATAACCATGTCTTCTTAACCTCAGTGCGATGTAAATGGCACAGCAATCCAAACTTTTGGGGCGAAATGGAGTGAAAAGGATTGTGTGTGTGTGTGTCCATACTTGTTTGTGCCAGTCTTCTCAAGTTTTTGGAAGGGTTTGTCTTTGTATCAGGCATGCATGCACTGAATGTCAAGCTTTTGAAGGCTCACTGGCATCAATGCTCTATTGAAGCAATGTCCTATTCCTACTTGACACCCTGAAACCTTGCTACCTACAGACCTTGTCAATCACAAAAGCATCAGCCAAGAGCCCTGTTTTGCAAGTCGCCCTGGTGGCGAAGCAAGCGTTCTCACGCACTTTCTTCGTTGCCAAAATTGGCGAGCAAATGGCGTGATGAAAGTGATGCCTGTCTCAACGGGTGAATTCGCCGGGTCCGTCATAATCTTGTGCCGTCTCTTTTCTCCAGGGCCCAGGACCATGCCCATCATGATGATGACCGTGATGAAGATTTTTTTCATGATACCCGACATGTTTCCAGCTCGTGTTTTGCGAGTAACCCGCGATGCCCGTGCTGTTGGTGTCTGCAGCTCCAGCGCTCAATGCAAGGATGATGAATCCGTTTTGTCGCTTGCCTCATCATGATCATCATGAGGCAAGCGACAAAACGGATGTGCGCCATGAACATGCCGACGCCTCTAAGCTAAAAAGCGTGCCCGAGTGGTTTGAGCAAAAGATGCTCAAAAATGACACAAAATTCCAAGCTCAAACTGAAAGAGCTAATTTCTGTAGCTTTCCAATTGAGAATGTTAAAGGTGCTCAAATTGAAACAAATTCCAAGGTCAAGCTCTCCAAGAACATGTGGCTTCAAACCTCCAACTGACATGTACCCCCTGATGCTCACGTATGCGACTGGGTAGACTAGGTCCATTTGTATATATCGGCTTGTTTTTTTTCAAATACCCTCTGGTAAACTAACATAACTATGGAAAATCACCATGTTTTCATGGGAAAAATTGTGAACATCAACTATAAATGTCCATGTTCAATAGCTATGTCAGCTATGTTAAATTACCAGGGGGTATGTGTTCATGTTTTTTCCAACTGCAATTTCACAGCCAAGGCTGCCATCGTAAGTCAGACGTCAGGCTTTGTGAGGCTCCAAGAAGACGAACCATATTTTTGTCAGTTTGTTTTAATCCATCGCCTTTTTCAAATATCTTCTAGTTTCAACATTTTTCGAAATCAAAAAATATTTTTTTGAATTCAAAAAACATTTTTTCCTTCTAGTTCTTGTTTTTCCCTACATGCAGCGAGCCAGCGATGCTCAAATGCGGCAAAATCACGGGCCGTTCGAACACCTCTCGTTCTATCCGATTCTATCCGTTCTCAATGGCCTGCTGTACATGACTATCATATGGTGTACATTCATGACATTGTGCTGGCGTATAATTACTATACGTATATTATATACGTAATATTAATATATATTCAACTTGTGCTTACGTGGTGGTTTGGGTTGGTGGTTTGGAAGTCTGGGAATTGATGGTTTTGTAAACTTAGAAAAAACAAAAAATATCAAACCCTGCAAACAATGAAGTCGTTGAAAATAAAGAAAACAAATTAAAAACAACGATGATTGCTACCAGATTAGGTTTGTTTTTGAATTGATATTCATCTTGTATCTCGGAAAATGTACACTTATTTAATGTCCAATAATTTCACGTGATTGTTTAATTGATTATTGAATTCTAGTGCATTTTTCTGTACTTGTCTATTTATTTTTGAAATGGGGGAAAGACAGTTTCTTGAAACCGTGTGGTCCTATCCTGTACTCTGACTGATGCAGGTTTCATGGATTTTCCATGGAGCTTCCATGCAGGTTTCATGTTGGTTACATGCTGGGTTTGCAAATTTAGCTTACTGGTGGGTAACCTCCATGACAACTCCCTCGAACCTGCATGGAATCTGCATGGAACCTCCATGGAACCTGCATCAGTCAGAGTGCATGATAAAACCAACAAGTGTAGATAGAGGCATCACCTCCATAACGCACATGGAAACTGCATGAAATCTACATCAATTCTCCATGGAACCTGCATGGAACCTCCATGAAAACTGCATCAGTTAGAAGGCGCCATGCAACCATCACGTTTAGACACAAGAAACAACGGTTACCTACATGAAACCTCCATGAAACCTACATCAATTCTCCATGGAACCTGCGTGGATACTCCATCAAGGAAGACGCCATACAATCATCAGGTGTAGATACAGGGAACATGTTCGAGTTTTTTTAATGGAAACTACATGGAAACCATCAGACGCTTTGATGCAAATCGATCGCAAATCGATCGTAACTAAATTGATCGCACAAAAACTGTTATAGCATCTGTGCGTTTTGATGTCGTTTTCACTAGGCCATCTGTCTTTGCTGATGTTTCTTTTGGTTTCTGTACTGGAAAAGTCAAATTCTTCCAGAATTTCTATTTATCCTGAGTGTTCGTTGCTTGGCGGTTTTGATGTTGGCAAGGCCAGGGTTTCAAGTGTGGACTTTGTAATGTGTCATTTTGATGTAGGATTTCGACGTTGTTTTGCGATCATTTTGCGATCCTTTGTCGATCGATTTGACATCGGCCTAAAAACGAATAAGAAGGCCATAAAACAACATCAATATGACATCGACAAGAACCTAAGGCCTGTAGAAAACGGCACTTGCCAATTCATATATTCATATGGTTTGGTGATCATAGAATCCAAGATGACATAAGTGAGTTCATTTCTCTTGGTGGTTTCGTCTTTAAATTAACTTAGTTTGCAATATTATATGTTAGGAACCTCCATCAAGTTGACACCGAGACAGACATAAAACTCCATCAAAATGACATCAAACAAAAATTCACATTTGAAACCTTGCCAAAATCGAAACCACCAAGCAGTGAACACTCAGGATAAATAGAAACTCTGGAAGAAATTGACTTTTCCAGTGCAGAAACAAAAAGGGACATCAACAAAGACAGATGACCTAGTGAAAACGACATCAAAATGCACAGATGCTATGACAGTTTTTGTGCGTTTTTTTACGATCAGTTTACGATCGATTACGATCGATTTGCGATCAATTTGCGTCAAAGCGTCTGATGGTTTCCACGTAGTGTCCACTAAAAAAAAAGTCTCTGTTCCCTGTATCTACACCTGGTGCTTGTATGGCGCTTCTTTGATGGAGTATCCATGCAGGTTCCATGGAGAATTGATGTAGGTTTCATGGAGGTTTCATGTAGGTTCCGTTGTTTCTTGTGTCTAAACGTGATGGTTGCATGGCGCCTTCTAACTGATGCAGTTTTCATGGAGGTTCCATGCAGGTTCCATGGAGAATTGATGTAGATTTCATGCAGTTTCCATGTGCGTTATGGAGGTGATGCCTCTATCTACACTTGTTGGTTTTACCATGCACTCTGCCTGATGCAGGTTCCATGGAGGTTCCATGCAGATTCCATGCAGGTTCGAGGGAGTTGTCATGGAGGTTAATAGCAGTAAGCTAAATCAGCAAACCCAGCATGTAACCAACATGAAACCTGCATGGAAACTGCATGGAAACTCCATGGAAACTCCATGAAACCTGCATCAGTCAGAGTACTGTACAGGATAGGACCGCAATGGAATTTGTTTCAAGAGAAACTGTTTTTTTTTCTCTGCTTTGCTTTCATGTAGATTATTTAGATAGAATAGATAGGTAAGGTCACTTGGATAGAGTAGGCATATTAGATAGATAAGATAGAAAAGGTAGACTAGGTGGATTAGATAGATTAGATAGATTAATAGACAGACTTGAAAGATTAGAGAGGTTGGATTAGAATAGCTTAGATTAGATTAGATAAGATCAGAGAAGATTAGACTAGTTTGATAGACAAATAGACAAACAAACAAATAGATAGATTATGTAGATATATGAGATTGGTTGAAAGATTGATAGATTGATAGATTGATAGATAGATAGATTGATAGATTGATAGGTTGATTGATAGATAGATAGATAGATAGATAGATAACAGACAAACAAATAGATATATTGGATATGATATATTAGATAAGTAAATAGATAGACAGACAGACAAACAAACAGATAGACAGATACTTAGAAAGATAGATTAGATTAGATTAGGTTAGATTTAGGTTTAGATTAAGATTAAGATTTAGGTTTAGGATTTAGAATTAGGATTTAGATTTAGGATTTAGATTTAGGATTTAGATTTAGGATTTAGAATCAGGATTTAGAATTAGGATTTAGATTTAGGATTTAGAATTAGGATTTAGAATTAGGATTTAGAATTAGGATTTAGAATTAGGATTTAGATTTAGGATTTAGAATTAGGATTAGGAATTAGGATTTAGGATTTAGAATTAGGATTTAGAATTAGGATTTAGAATTAGGATTTAGAATTAGGATTTAGAATTAGGATTTAGAATTAGGATTTAGAATTAGGATTTAGAATTAGGATTTAGAATTAGGATTTAG